>CAXKVI010000001.1:94217555-94584127 GCA_964058755.1 Campiglossa producta
AAAACACAGCCAAAACACTTCACATACAAAGAAAAGGCCGACGCTTAAATGTGCTGGAAAACATGGAAATATACAAACTAAAGACATTTGACGGGAGAATAATAAACGAACAAACAAAAACCATCTCTGACGCAATATTTGAACCGCTAAAATTAATTTACAAAAAACCGAACAATACCGCAGGTACAATAACCAAACGAGTAACAATAAACGAGCGAACACACAAACCCAATCAAAAGACGAAAATCACCGACTTCTACCTGACTAACGAGCGTCAGTAAGCAACCTTTAAACACACACGTACCTGACATAGCAGCGACAAGCAAATTAACTAGTGCGAAAACAACCCTTATTACAGGCACCTGTTCGGAAACATTCGTAACACACGAATCATATACACGAGTACTAACATTACCGCATACAGCGTCCAGACCATAAATACATGACAACGGATAGACACAAAGTCAGAACGAAATCGAACACTGAAGATGGCAGATCGCCGAAACCGGTTTGTTACAAAACCAAATTTGACAAGGGATGACGGAAAATCGTTATAAAGGTAATTATATCATATGCATTTAAAATTTCTTGAAAAAAACGCCGCAGCCGAAAATTTGGAATAAAAAAATCAGTACGGCTCTGGCACTTCTTCTTCAAAAACTTATTGTGGGCTGAATATATTTTCAGGAACAAACTAAGGCAAGTGCAAACCGTTACAATCAGTAGCAAAACCTTTATAAAATGCAAAGCTTCACTATGGTCAATCACTTTAATCGTATTGACAACATTCGCATTTGGGGTATCTACTTTAGACGCTTTTCCGCCCATATTAAACTTTTGATAAATATTTTTAATCTTCAGGGAAATATTTTCTTAGTTGTCTCATAATTTCCTCTTCTCTAGTGGTTGGGTTGAACACATCTTCCATAGTTGCCTCTCTGGTCATTCCGATATCTTTCCAGAATTGTTTCAACCATTCAAGAGTTTGCTCATTAGTAAATTCTTCATCCAATTTTGGAAAAATCCCTGCGGGGTCTAGAAAAATTCCTGTGGATGGTGTTTTCTTATAACAATATGCAAAATATTTGATATACTCATCCCAATCATCTTTGTTAGTGGATATATACGACCGAATGTATTCGTTAAAAGTTCTGTGACTACGTTCAACAGTGCCCAAAGTTTTATGGTGATATGGGGTAGAAGTTTTGTGTTCAAGTTTTAAAGGTTTACACAATTCTTCGAATACGTTGTTTTTTTCTGTATTCAGTTCCCATATCACTTATGATTGTTTTCATACAACCATAAATTAAGATAAAGTTTTCAAAAATTGCTTTGGCAACTGCTATCGCATGTTTGCTCGCAATTGGAATTGCGATCAGATACTTTGTCAAATCACATACAATTGTGACTGCGTATTCATTTCCATTTGTTGATCTTGGTAACGGACCGATTGTATCAATTTGCACTATATCGAACGCTTTCGTCGGCGTTTCTCTACATTTTATGTATTTTTTAATATGATTTCTTATTTTTCGTCCTGTTTGCCCTATGTAGCTGTGCTGGCACTCGCAGGTAAGCTTGTAAATTCCACTTTCGCTAAACGGCTCTTCCGAGTTAGTGTTGGTTCTTAGGTTTTGTCCTAAGTTGTTCGATGTTCTGAACGCTGTGTTGATGTTGTGTTTCTTGAAAAAATTTGCCAATTTGTATGTCGTGTTTCCAGTGTATGTCATCGCCGTCCACATCTTGGATTTCTCTTCTGGGTTGTCTCTTTTTTGCGATCCATGTTTCCTTCGGAGTTTGTCCACTAGGGCTTTTTTGTATCCGTTGCTTGTTGCTATGCTGTATATGGTGGTAAGCTCCTTCCTGTATGATTCGTGGGTGAGGGGTGTTCTTTGAAGTCTGTCCACTAGGTGCCTTAATGCTGCATTCTTGTGCTGTTGAGGATGGTTTGATGTAGAGTGAATTATGGTGTCCGTAGTTGTTGGTTTTCTGTAGATGTCGTAGTTAAACTTGTTTGTTAGTCGGTCAATTCTTATCCTTTAGGTCCAGGTAATTCAGTTCTCCGTCCTTCTCGGTTTCCATAGTGAATTTTATGTTTTCATGCTGTTTGTTTAAGAATTCTAGTATTCGTTCTTCATTGTTGGTATTCAATACGCAGATGATGTCGTCGACGTACCTTGCGTAAAAAGTCACTCCTAGGTTTGTGTTTAGTTCTTGAATGTATTTTGTCTCCAAGTTCTGCATGAATGCCTCCATGAGAATGGATGATGTTGGGTTACCCATTCCTAGTCCGTTCGTTTGTCTATATATTTTATTGTTGAATTTGAAGTAATTTTGCTGTAGAGTTGTTCTTAGTGTGTTGGTAATTTGTGCTGTTTTGATCTTATCTTTTGTTTTGTCAAGTAGTGTTTTGTGTATTATATCCAGTGTCTCTGACAGTGGTACAGAAGGGTACAAGTCTTTTATGTCAAATGAGACGATTGTGCTGTTCTCTGCGAGTTTTACGGTTTCAAGTTTTTCTATTAGTTCGGTTGTATTCTTTATTGTATGTTCATGGTCTAGTTCAAGTGTGTCGCTCAGTATCGTCTTCAGATATTTTGACAGCTTATACCCCGGCGCTGACTTGAAATTGATAATTGGCCGCATTGGCGTGTCTTGCTTATGTATTTTTGGTAGCGCTATTAGTGGGGGAGTCGATGGGTTCATTTGTGTCAGAGTACATCCCGTCCTTTCGTCTATTATTTTTGTGGCATTTTTTATAGCCCCTTTGATTTCGGTCTGGTATTTATCGGTGGGGTTCTCGTTAATTACGCGGCATTTCATATCTTTGATTAGTCTTTCGGTCTTTGTTATGTATTCATCTTTGTCCATGAGCACTGTTGTGTTTCCTTTGTCGGCCTTGGTTGTCATCACGTTGTTTCTTTTCAGCTTTCGCTTTAACCCCTTCATTATTATTTCCTCCTTATTCGTGTTCCGTTCAACTACGTTTAACTACGACATCTACAGAAAACCAACAACTACGGACACCATAATTCACTCTACATCAAACCATCCTCAACAGCACAAGAATGCAGCATTAAGGCACCTAGTGGACAGACTTCAAAGAACACCCCTCACCCACGAATCATACAGGAAGGAGCTTACCACCATATACAGCATAGCAACAAGCAACGGATACAAAAAAGCCCTAGTGGACAAACTCCGAAGGAAACATGGATCGCAAAAAAGAGACAACCCAGAAGAGAAATCCAAGATGTGGACGGCGATGACATACACTGGAAACACGACATACAAATTGGCAAATTTTTTCAAGAAACACAACATCAACACAGCGTTCAGAACATCGAACAACTTAGGACAAAACCTAAGAACCAACACTAACTCGGAAGAGCCGTTTAGCGAAAGTGGAATTTACAAGCTTACCTGCGAGTGCCAGCACAGCTACATAGGGCAAACAGGACGAAAAATAAGTACACGATTTCGAGAGCACGTCAGGGACTACAACAAGAAAGCACGGAAACCCACCATTACACCAGAATCAAACTATGCAAATCACATGTTCGAAAACAAATGCTCCCCGGCCAACATCAAAAACACAGCCAAAACACTTCACATACAAAGAAAAGGCCGACGCTTAAATGTGCTGGAAAACATGGAAATATACAAACTAAAGACATTTGACGGGAGAATAATAAACGAACAAACAAAAACCATCTCTGACGCAATATTTGAACCGCTAAAATTAATTTACAAAAAACCGAACAATACCGCAGGTACAATAACCAAACGAGTAACAATAAACGAGCGAACACACAAACCCAATCAAAAGACGAAAATCACCGACTTCTACCTGACTAACGAGCGTCAGTAAGCAACCTTTAAACACACACGTACCTGACATAGCAGCGACAAGCAAATTAACTAGTGCGAAAACAACCCTTATTACAGGCACCTGTTCGGAAACATTCGTAACACACGAATCATATACACGAGTACTAACATTACCGCATACAGCGTCCAGACCATAAATACATGACAACGGATAGACACAAAGTCAGAACGAAATCGAACACTGAAGATGGCAGATCGCCGAAACCGGTTTGTTACAAAACCAAATTTGACAAGGGATGACGGAAAATCGTTATAAAGGTAATTATATCATATGCATTTAAAATTTCTTGAAAAAAACGCCGCAGCCGAAAATTTGGAATAAAAAAATCAGTACGGCTCTGGCACTTCTTCTTCAAAAACTTATTGTGGGCTGAATATATTTTCAGGAACAAACTAAGGCAAGTGCAAACCGTTACAATCAGTAGCAAAACCTTTATAAAATGCAAAGCTTCACTATGGTCAATCACTTTAATCGTATTGACAACATTCGCATTTGGGGTATCTACTTTAGACGCTTTTCCGCCCATATTAAACTTTTGATAAATATTTTTAATCTTCAGGGAAATATTTTCTTAGTTGTCTCATAATTTCCTCTTCTCTAGTGGTTGGGTTGAACACATCTTCCATAGTTGCCTCTCTGGTCATTCCGATATCTTTCCAGAATTGTTTCAACCATTCAAGAGTTTGCTCATTAGTAAATTCTTCATCCAATTTTGGAAAAATCCCTGCGGGGTCTAGAAAAATTCCTGTGGATGGTGTTTTCTTATAACAATATGCAAAATATTTGATATACTCATCCCAATCATCTTTGTTAGTGGATATATACGACCGAATGTATTCGTTAAAAGTTCTGTGACTACGTTCAACAGTGCCCAAAGTTTTATGGTGATATGGGGTAGAAGTTTTGTGTTCAAGTTTTAAAGGTTTACACAATTCTTCGAATACGTTGTTTTTTTCTGTATTCAGTTCCCATATCACTTATGATTGTTTTCATACAACCATAAATTAAGATAAAGTTTTCAAAAATTGCTTTGGCAACTGCTATCGCATGTTTGCTCGCAATTGGAATTGCGATCAGATACTTTGTCAAATCACATACAATTGTGACTGCGTATTCATTTCCATTTGTTGATCTTGGTAACGGACCGATTGTATCAATTTGCACTATATCGAACGCTTTCGTCGGCGTTTCTCTACATTTTATGTATTTTTTAATATGATTTCTTATGTCATTTTTCATATTTTTCCAATAATATTTCTGTTTTATTTTGTTCGTTGTTCGATTGATTCCTGGGTGGCCACCATTAACAGGATCATCGTGATATTTTAGCAAGATATTTTTAGTTATTTCTTTATTAGTCACATGCATAACCTCCGGAGTTAAAGCAATTGTTAAATTTTTGAGAACTTTGTTACCAATTTCTTTAAATTTGCTTACTCGAGTATATTTATCTTTAAACAATTTGTCTCCTAAGGGTAATGGGTTCTGACTCTAGTGAAAATATATCTATATATTCTGCACATATTGCATTAAGCTGTTGGGAAACGAATTTTGAAAAACTTTTATTTAATCTTTCTAATTTTTCTTAATTATTTTCTACTATTTCGGTTTTGTTATTTATTCTTGTGTAATCATCTAAATTTTCTGTGTTAATTTTGAAATTTTGAATGGTTGCATTTTTATCTGTTGCATTTATGACTCTAATAAAGGTTTGGTTTGAATTTACTAAGGTATTTGCAATAAAAATGCCTTCAGATAATTTTTTATGAGGGATTAAAAATTCAGAACTGCCATTTTCAATATGGATTTGTCGGATTACTTCCGATCTTGTTTTTTTGAATTTTGAAAAATTTTTATTTAATCTTTCTAATTTTTCTTAATTATTTTCTACTATTTCGGTTTTGTTATTTATTCTTGTGTAATCATCTAAATTTTCTGTGTTAATTTTGAAATTTTGAATGGTTGCATTTTTATCTGTTGCATTTATGACTCTAATAAAAGTTTGGTTTGAATTTACTAAGGTATTTGCAATAAAAATGCCTTCAGATAATTTTTTATGAGGGATTAAAAATTCAGAACTGCCATGTTCAATATGGATTTGTCGGATTACTTCCGATCTTGCAGGAATTGTTATGCAATTAACGGTTGGTCTATTAGTCATTTCTATTATAATGTTTTCTGGGTAATCATATGTACGTAGTATTAGGTTGTCTCCATTTTTATTGTAATCTAAAATCTATATATATAAAAATGAAATGGTGTATAATTGTAACGCTAAAACTCGAAAATGGCTGAACCAAATGAAATACTTCCTTTGGGGGATTTGTTTGTTATTACCACGCGCAGGTCATGTCTTAAAATCAGAACAAAATATTAAGGGGGCGTGGCACCTCCCATACAAACTGAATTTTTCAAGTTGAATATCTTCAAAAGTGTTTAAGGTAGGAACATGAAAATTGGTGCAGAGCTACAGGATAACAGCACCACTCTCACCTATAAAACCGGGGGTTATCCAATAAGGGGGCGTGGTACCTCCCATACAAACTAAATTTTTAAGCAGAATATCTGTGAAAGGGTTCAAGGTAGGGACCTGAAAATTGGTATAGACCTATATGGTATCAAAAGCCTTCTTACACATAAAAGAAGGGGTAATCGGAAAAGGGGGCGTGGCACCTCCCATACAAACAGAATTTTTCAAGGTGAATATCTTCAAAAGTGTTTAAGGTAGGAACATGAAAATTGGTATAGAGCTATAGGATAACAACACCATTCTCACCCATAAAACTTGGGGTTATCGAAAAAGGGGGCGTGGTACCTCCCATACAATCTATATATATAAAAATGAAATGGTGTTCAGTCGTTACGCTAAAACTCGAAAACGGCTGAACCAAATCATATACTTCCTTTAGGGGGTTTGTTTGTTATTACCACGCGCAGGTCATGTTATAAAATCAGAACAAAATATTAGGAGGCGTGGCACCTCCCATACAAACATTTTTCTTCAAGGTGAATATCTCTAAATGGGTTTAAGGTAGGGACCTGGAAATCGGTACAGACCTATAGGATAACAACACCATTCTCACCCATAAAACTGGGGGTTAACCAAAAAGGGGGCGTGGCACCTCCCAAACGAATGAAATACTTCATAGTCGATATCTCTGGAAGTATTCATGTTAGACCACTGAAATTTGGTAAGGGATTATATGAGATCGACCCCTACCACCTCCAAAAAAGCTGGGGATAACGAAAACGGGGGCGTGGCACCTCCCATACAAATGAAATATTTCATAGTCGATATCTCTGGAAGTCTTCATGCTAGACCACTGAAATTTGGTAAGGGGTTATATGAGATCGATCCCTACCACCTCCAAAAAAACTGGGGATAACGAAAAAGGGGGCGTGGCACATCTCATACGAATGAAATACTTCATAGTCCATATCTCTGAAAGTACTTATGTTAGACCACTGAAACGTGGTTAGAGGTTAGATGAGGTCGATCCCTACTGCCTCCAAAAAAACTAGGGTAACGAAAAAGGGGGCGTGGCACCTCCCATACGAATGAAATACTTCATAGTCCATATCTCGGGAAGTGTTTAGGTTAGACCACTGAAATTTCTTGAGGAGTTAAATAAGATTAATCCCATCATCTCCAAAAAAAACTGGAGATAACGAAAAAGTGGGCGAGGCACCTCCCATACGAAGGAAACATTTCATAGCCCATATCTCTGCAAGTATTTATGTTAGACCACTGAAATTTGGTGAGGGTTTATATGTGATCGATCCCTAATACCTCCCAAAAAACTCGAGTTAACGATAAAGGGGGCGTGGCACCTCCCATACGAATAAAATACTTCATAGTCCATATCTCTAGAAGTATTTAGGTTAGACCACTGAAATTTTGTGAGGAGTTATATAAGATCAATCCCGGACACCTCCAAAAAAAACTGGGGATAAGGAAAAAGGGGGCGTGGTTTCTCCTATATGAAGGAAACATTTCATAGCCCATATCTCTGCAAGTATTTATGTTAGACCACTGAAATTTGGTGAGGGTTTATATGTGATCGATCCCTAATACCTCCCAAAAAACTCGAGTTAACGATAAAGGGGGCGTGGCACCTCCCATACGAATAAAATATTTCATAGTCCATATCTCTAGAAGTATTTAGGTTAGACCACTGAAATTTTATGAGGAGTTATATAAGATCAATCCCGGACACCTCCAAAAAAAACTGGGGATAAGGAAAAAGGAGGCGTGGTTTCTCCTATATGAAGGAGATAGGGATATGGTTTAAAATAGATATAGGGATCGGGTTAGTGAAACAGACAGGGAAATAAATTTGTGGCAGGACAACGTCTGCCGGGTCAGCTAGTCCAGTTATATTTTTTAATAAAATCAAGTCCCAAAATTCCATCACATGGGATTGGGAAATTATCTTCTACTATGTGAAATTTGTGTTTAATTAAGAGGTAATCATCTTTTAAATCCGTAGTAACTGTGTCAATAGTACTTGTTAAACCCTGACCAATGCACTTTAAATGGTTTTTTTTTGAGAATAATTAATTGTGACATCATTGTAAATTTGACCTTTTTTTATAATTGAAATATCTGCTCCTGTATCGATCAGGAGGGTTGAAATAGAATTATTCAGAGTTGTTTTGGAGGATATATAGCTGTTGAGGTGTAGATTGAAAACATATACTTTTTTATTTATTGAGGTAGAGCTTGCTGGTTTTCCTGTTGGTTAACATTTCTCACGTTTCTAGTGTTATTGCGATTAGGGCCGTGTGATTGATTTCGGAAATTTCTCCCGGTTGTTTGATTATTATTTCTATTATTGTTATTATTATTGAAATGGTTTGAACGTGTTGGGAAACTACGCCTCTAGCTACTGAGTCAAAATCTGCAAACTGTGCAAACAACAAACAACAGCTATATATCCTCCAAAACAACACTGAATAATTCCATTTCAACTCTCCTGATTGATACAGGAGCAGATATTGCAATTATAAAAAAGAGTCAAATAATGTCACAATTAATTATTCTCAAACAACTGATTTAAAGGGCATTGGTCAGGGTTTAACAAGTACTATTGGCACAGTTACTGCAGATTTAAAAGATGATTACCTATTAATTAAACACAAACTTCACATAGTAGAAGATAATTTCCCAATCCCATGTGACGGAATTTTGGGACTTGATTTTATTAAAAAATATAACTGCATTTTAGATTACAATAAAAATGGAGACAGCCTAATACTACGTCCATATGATTACCCAGAAAACATTATAATAGAAATGACTAATAGACCAACCGTTAATTGCATAACAATTCCTGCAAGATCGGAAGTAATCCGACAAATCCATATTGAAAATGGCAGTTCTGAATTTTTAATCCCTCATCAAAAATTATCCGATGGCATTTTTATTGCAAATACCTTAGTAAATTCAAACCAAACCTTTGTTACAGTCATAATTGCAACAGATAAAAATGCAACTAAAATTTCAAAATTAACACAGAAAATTTAGATGATTACACAATAATAAATAACAAAACCGAAATAGTAGAAAATAATAAAGAAAAATTAGAATGATTAAATAAAAATTTTCCAAAATTCGTTTCCCAACAGCTTAATGCACTATGTGCAGAATATATAGATATATTTTCACTAGAGTCAGAACCCATTACCACTAATAATTTGATAATCCCGTTTATGTAAAAAATTACCGAATCCCACAAGCCCATAAAAACGAAATAAGTAAACAAGTTGATAAATTAATTAAAGATGACATAATATCTATGTCAGAATATAATAGCCCAATTTTGTTGGTACCCAAAAATTCTCTACCGGGAAAAAATGTTAAAAGGTGGAGATTAGTAGTCGATTACCGACATGTAAATAAAAAATTGACCGCAGTTAAATTCCCAAGAGCTACAAGAGCTAAATATTTTTCATGCTTGGACTTGATGTCCGGCTTTCATCAAATTGAGTTACATAAAGACTCTAGAGACATCACATCGTTTTCGGCAGACGATGGCACATATCGTTTTAAAAGATTGCCATACGGCTTAAAGGTAGCCCCCAACTCATTTCAAAGAATGATGACTCTGGCATTTGCAGGTCTCAAACCATCACAAGCATTTCTGTATGTGGATGATTTAGTGGTGTTAGGTTGCTCCGAAAAACATATGATAACAAATTTGAGATATGTATTTTCAACCTGCATAAAATACAATTTAAAATTGCATCCGGATAAATACACAGTAGTAAATAATAAACGTGAAGCAGCAGAAAATAATCAAGAAAAATTAGAAAGATTAAATAAAAATTTTCCAAAATTCGTTTCCCAACAGCTTAATGCACTTTGCGCAGAATATATAGACATATTTTCACTAGAATCAGAACCCATTACCAATAATAATTTTTACAAGCAAAAATTACGTATGAAAGATGATAATCCCTTTATGTAAAAAATTACCGAATCCCACAAAAGCGAAATTAGTAAACAAGTTGATAAATTAATTAAAGATGACAACATAGAGCCGTCTGTGTCAGAATATAATAGCCAAATATTGTTGGTACCCAAAAAATCTCTACCGAGAAAAAATGGTAAAAGATGGAGATTAGTAGTCGATTACCGACAAGTAAATAAAAAATTAACCTTAGATAAATTCCCATTGCCACGAATTGATGATATACTGGATCAATTGGGTAGAGCTAAATATTTTTCATGCTTGGACTTGATGTCCGGCTTTCAGCAAATTGAGTTACATAAAGACTCTAGGGACATCACATCGTTTACGGCAAACGATGGCACATATCGTTTCAAAAGATTGCCATATGGCTTAAAAGTAGCCCCCAACTCATTTCAAAGAATGATGACTCTGGCATTTGCAGGTCTCAAACCATCACAAGCATTTCTCTATATTGATGATTTGGTGGTATTAGGTTGCTCCGAAAAACATATGATAACAAATTTGAGAGATGTATTTTCAACTTGCAGAATATACAATTTAAAATTACATCCAGACAAATGTTTATTTTTTAACCATGAAGTTACTTATCTTGGCCATAATTGCAAAAATAAAGGCATTTTGCCTGATCCTAGTAAATTTGAAGTTGTTCTAAATTATCCAACCCCAAAAAATACAGATGAAGTTAAAAGATTTGTAGCATTTTGTAACTATTACCGAAGATTTGTTCCAAATTTTGCAGAACATTCTAGAATTTTAACAAGATTATGTAAAAAGAATGTTTCCTTCGATTGGACAGAATAATGTCAAAAAGCTTTTGTCTACTTGAAGGAGGCATTAATTAACCCAAATATTTTGCTATATCCAGATTTCAATAAAGAATTTGGTATAACAATAGATTCCAGTGGATTCGCCTGCGGCGCAAGCAATTACCAATTGCCTATGCGTCAAGAGCATTCACAAAAGGTGAAAGCAACATTTGTTGCTTTGAAGCAACAATTAAAAAAGAATTGGCGGCAATCCATTGGGCGATCACTTATTTCAGACCATACGTTTATGGCGGAAAGATTTTAGTTAAAACAGACCATCGCCCCCTAACATACTTATTCTCGATGAAAAACCCTTCATCTAACTAACTAGAGTTCGGCTGGAGTTGGAGGAATATGACTTTGAGGTGGAGTACTTAGCTGGAAAAGAAAATTATGTTGCGGATGCACTGTCACGCATAAATATAAACGATTAAAAGACTTATCAATAAAAGCATGCCAAATAATGAAGGTTACGACTCGAACGGAAACCAATAAAAATTCCAATAACCAAAATATTAATAAAGAAAAATGTCACAATGACAACCCAAAAATGTATGAAGCGCTAAATAAATGTGAAGTTAAAAGGCTAGTCCAGCTCGTTTTCGATCCTCCGAAATTATATTTCAGAAAAGGAAAGAAAATTTGTAACGAAATAAATATTGATAATGTAATTGTTGAGGCGAAGATTGATTTAGGTCAATCCTTTGCCAGGCTTCCAAAAGAAGCCGGCAATTCAAATATTAATAATTCAATGGTTGAGGCGAAAATTGATTTAGGTCAATTCTTTGCCAGGCTAATGAAAGAAGCCGACAATTTGAAAATAAGTAAAATACAGTTGCCCTTAGGAGACAAATTGTTTAAAGATAAATATACTCGAGCAAGCATATTTAAGGAAATTGCTACCAAAGTTCTCAAAAATTTAACAATTGCATTAACTCCGGAATTTATGCATGTGACTAACAAAGAAACAATTAAAAATATATTACTAAAATATCACGATGACCCTGTTAATGGTGGCCACCCAGGAATCAATCGAAGACTGAATAAAATAAAACAGAAATATTATTGGAAAAATATGAAAAATGATATAAGAAATAATATTAAAAAATGCATAAATTGTAGTAAAAATAAAGTAAATAAAAACTTGAAAGAACCAATGATTATGACTGAAACACCAGCAAAAGCATTCGACATAATACAAATAGATACCATTGGACCACTACCCAGAACGTCCAATGTTACTCTAATATGTGATTTGACTAAATATCTGATTGCAATTCCCATACAGAGCAAACACGGAAAAACAGTAGCCAAAGCTATTTTCGAAAATTTCATTTTGGTTTATGGAAGTATGAAAACCATAAAAACGGATATGGGATCCGAATATAAAAATAGCGTATTTGAGGAACTATGTAAGCTTCTCAATATTGAACACAAAACATCTACACCATACCACCATCAAACACTAGGCACTGTTGAACGTAGTCTTAGAACTTTCAATGAATACGTGCGTTCTTACATATCTATCGACAGGGATGAATAGCTTAAATATTTCGCGTATTGTTACAATACAACCCCATTCGAATTAGTTTTTGGTAAAAACCCCAGATTTACGAATTTTTGCAATAAAGTACCGTAAGCCCATTATACAATTATGAGGCTTACGACAAAGAAATTAAATACAGGTTGCAAATATCACAACTAAGAGCTGATAAACTAGTTAAAGAAGCAAAGGAAAAACAAAAACTTAATTACGATAAAAATATTCAATATAAGGAAATAAATATAGGAGATTTAGTGTTAGTTAAAATGAATCAGGTCATAAGTTAGATAGTAGATACAAATGGCCCTATAGAGTAGTAAATATCGATAATAAAAACAACTATACTTTAACCCCCTATAACGTAGAAAAACTAGATTTAAATAATGAAAATAAGAAAATCTTAATTCATAAAAATAGACTTAAACTATTGAATAAATAAAATCCATTTTGAATATAATGTTAGCTCATAAATTACACAATAAAATTTTTACGACGATAAGAAAATCTTTTTTTACAAAATGTGTAAGTCATAAATAAAAACCAACACTTATACAAAGTGTCCAAAAGATAAAAAAAATTAAAAAAAAAAAAAAAAGTAAAATGTATCAGATGAATGAATAAACAAGTAAACAAACATCTAAAAACATGAGTTACGTATTACCCATTGAAAATAAACAAACAAAACTGAAAACGTTGTAACATAAGTAATTACCAGGCACCACAGAAAAATTTTGTAAACAATTTGCAAACAATAAAAATTTAAAAAGTATTAAATGAAAGACTCATAAATTAATTGTAGAAATGTACATGAAAAGAAAACTAAAACCACTTAGATACATCACAGCTATAAAGTCGTTCATATGTATTCACGATTTTTTTTTGGAAAGGAGGTGTAGTATATCAGAGCATGTCACTAACAACAGCAAGTCACACGCCAACTTTTAATGTATGGAATGTAAACATTCTGCAGCGTCAACGTATTTCTAATAACGTTCAGTTTCTCACGCTAAGTACAAGAACAGCACAAGCTATGGAGTGATATCAGTTTGCATACGCTAGCCACATATTTGTGGATATGACCGACTGCATTATTGACAGCTCCACGCTTGGTACATGTATGTATGTAGGTGACTGCATTGCTAGCAGCTCCACATACAGATATGTTTGTGTGCACGTTGGTGACTGCACTGAGATGTACTTGGACCTATGCACATATGTGCATAGAATCATGTTTAGCCTGTAAGAATTAGAAGTAAATATGTATGATAGTAAATAGCTAGTACATAAGACTTTTTAGAGTATAAATAAGCCGCATTTTATCAATAAAGAAAAGATTTGGTATTCGGAACTCCAGGGTACCTCACCTCTATTTAAATTAGTTGTTTCATTTATCACACTACAGCCTATAATTGTTAATTCCAAGTTTTTAATTCCAATATATCATATGCATTTAAAATTTCTTGAAAAAAGCGCTGCAGGCGAAAAGTTGAAAGTATCACTTCTTGTTAGATAAATCGTATAATCCACACAAAATTAAAAGCCCCTAAAAATGGGCGTTACTTCCCTTTAAATGGGAGAAACGCCCGTGGGTTTTATTTCCTTACCGAAAAAGAAATAACTTTATTTCTTTTTCGATGAGGAAATAAAGCCCTCATATAATTAACTTTTAGACATAAATTGAAAATATGGAATTAAAAATAATTTTTTTGTAGTCATACAAATGTAGTTTTGATATTTGTAGCAGTGTCATTGGAGTTGCGTTGAGGTTAAAATGGCAAAAACGTACCAAATTTGGAAGTTCCGTACCTATGTATCCAGAGAATAAATTCATACCAAAAATGGTACATTTCGGCCAAAACGGCAACAGTGGTTATGGTAGGTTTTAATTTAACAAGGAAATGTCTCTCACCATCAAGAAATACTGTTCATCATCATCATCATTTATTGGCGCTTAACCGCCTAAGCGATTTTGGCCTATCAAAGCACGCCAGTCATTCCTTTGTAGCGATAACTGGCGCTAACTGATAACTGAGTTCATGTCATCATCCACCTGTTGTTTCCATCCTAGTCGAGGCCATCCCCTTCCTCTGCTGCAGAATTCAGGCGACGATAGGAAACCCTTTTTTGCTGGAGCTTCTTTGTCCATTCGCATAACATGACCCAGCCAGCGGAGCCTTTGGGCTTTAATTCGCTGGACTATGGTCACATCTGCGTAGAGCTCGTACAGCTCATCGTTAAATTTCCTTCGATACTCGCCGTTGGCATCACGGGAGGGACCATAAATCTTCCGGAGAACTTTTCTCTCAAATACTCCAAGGGCCATCTCATCTTCTCTTGACATAGTCTGAGCCATACATCAGAAATACTATTCACACAACGGAAAAATATACTTAAAAAAATGACTTTCAATTGAAATTATTTGAGATTACAATTTCAATGTTTCACAGACGTTGGCAACATTTTTTACTGCAAAGAGATGATTACGCCATGAAAAACACTTTTTTATTCCAAATATTGAGAGTGTAACCCCAAATAGTTTATAGGCGGGTAGCGAAATTTTCACGTGAAGGCAATACCAAGCTTTAAGTAAAAAGAGTTCTGTTTTTTTTTTTTTCAAAACTAAATTATGGGCACCGTATATATAGTGCATTCAACAGGGGAAAGGCCCGAACTATAGTTTTTATTGTTTATCTATCTTTCCGAATATTGGGCAGGGTGAAAGGGTGAGATAATTATTCGAAAACATGCAGAGCATACTTTTCTGACGCCATATAAAGTGCACTTTTTTCACAGCTTCCACGCCCATTTCAAAAAAAATTTTATTCCTAGTTTTCTTTTAACTTTTATTTTTATTCCTAATTAACTTTAAGACATAAATTGAAAATTTGGAATTAAAAATTGCGCTTTTTTCAAGTAATTTTAAGTTCATATGATATATTGGAATTAAAAATTTTAGGCTGTAGCTCTTTTTTAAATACATTTTAAATGCATATCATATAATTAACTTTGAGACATAAATTGATTAATTATTAACTTTAAAACAAAAATGAATTTGCATTTGGCTTTACCTTCCCTGCAAGAATCTTCTACCTGGACCATAAGACACCGCAAGGAAATGCACTACCGTGATGTTTTAAACACCTGTAGAGTAATAATAGTAGAAGGGTCAAGAATTTGTTTATCTTTTCTTTTAATAATTGGCCCATTTACTTAAAAAAAAACGCGTGTAGCCAGTACACGTGAAAGAAGTTAACTTCTTAAGTTCAGAAATAACGTAAATTAATAAGATGTATTCGAGAATGGTTTAGATTCGCAATATCTTACTTCCTGGTAGTTAAAATTGGTAATGGGTAGAATTAGGCCTAAATTAACAGGGGCCAATACGAAAGGGATATAGAAGAAGAGGGGCGTGGTAGAAAGAAAGAGGGCAATGACGAGCAAAAGGGAGGGAGATAGGAAAGAGAGTTGTACGAAGAACGATAGGAAGACTAAGTGGCAAGCCTGCTTGAAATTTAAATATTTGGAACACGGTCGCAAATACGTTTGACTTGATACCCATATAGGCATATCTTTCTCAATATTAAAAAAAAAAAAATAGATAGGTGGAAACCCTTTGAACCACCCCAAGTGGCAACCGCCATGTATACAGTCTTAGAATGAATCATACTACTAATAATGCCAAACTTAATACAAAACGGCAAAGCGGTTCCCGAGATATAAGGAAAAATCAATAAAATACGGTTTGGGAGCAACCCTAGCTGGCAACCCTGCTAGAAATTGTCATATTTGAAATGCGACCGAAAATACCTTTCATTTGATACCCCTATTGTCATATTATGCTCAATATTTAAAAAAAAATTGAGATAGGTTGCAACCCTGTGAACAGCTTCAAATGGAAACACCCACGCATATAATCTTAGAATGAATTATACTATCTATAAACTTAATCCAAATCGGTCGAGCGGTTCCCGAGATATAGAGAAAAATAAATAAAATGCGGTTAGGTGGCAACCCTTTTTGAGATTTACATATTTGGAATACGGTCGAAAATACCTTTCATCTGATACCAATATTGGCATATTGTGCTCAATATTTAAAAAAATTTAGATAGGTGGCAACCCTGTGATCCGCCCCAAGTGGCAACACCCACGCGTATAATCTTAAAATGAATCATACTATCTATAATGTCAAACTTTATCCACATCGGTCAAGCGGTTCCCGAGATATGAATAAAAATATATAAAATACGGTTAGGTGGCAACCCTAGGTGACAACCCTGCTTGAGATTTTCATATTTGGAATACGGTCGAAAACACCTTTCATTTGATATCCATATTGTCCATCGTCGTTGATAGGCAACCTCCGGGATGGAGCAAACCTCGACGATATGGGGACGGCAGGGAAGTCTGTGCGCTCTCATGTTGGTGGTGCTTCAGATTAATTTGCACAAATCTAAAGTGGCTTCGGCTGCTTTAAGTAGTCGTCTTTCTAAAGGCGACGTGGATGTGGTCCTCATCCAAGAACCCTGGGTCAATAGCTCGAGAATCTGCGGATTGGGGACTAAGGGCTTCAAGCTCATTCGAGCCAGCGAGGAGAGCAAAGTCAGAACGTGTATTTTGGTCAAGTCTGAGTTGAACTCCTTTCTCCTACCTAACTACACCAACGGTGATATTACCGCTATCAGTCTAACGGTCGACAGCACCCGCCTGACGGTGGCGTCGGTCTATATGCCCTACGACGCCGAAGAACCCCCACCACAAACGGAGGTGAAAGACCTGGTGTCAAATTTCTGCACGGGTAATCTTATTATTGGAGCGGACGCTAATGCTCACCATGTCCAATGGGGGAGCTCCGACATCAATGCCAGGGGCGAGTCTCTGTTTGATTACCTCTTAACAACCAACCTGGTGATTTGCAACGTGGGTAATGAGCCTACTTTTATCACTAAGACCCGCAGGGAGGTCATAGACCTCACTATCTGTAGTGAAGGCGCTTATGAGTGGGTCAGAAAATGGCGGGTTCTGGAGGAACATTCTTTCTCCGACCACCGTTACATAGAAATGGTTTTAGACTTTATTGTAGAACAACCAATCATGAAGCGCAATCCACGTAACACTGATTGGCAGTTACACAATGAAATATTAGACAGAGACCTACCAGTACTGCCCTCACAAGCCCCCTCATCAGTAGAGGAGCTGGAGGATCTTGTTACTACATTTACATCGGCGCTCTCAAATGCTCTAGGACAGGCTTGTCCAGTGCCAAAACCACGCGGTAAACACAGGCCACATTGGTGGTCCTACGATTTGGACTCGCTCCGAATATCATGCCGGAAACAATTTAACAAGGCCAAGAGCTTCGGCTCTGAGCCTCATTGGCATGAATATAAAGCTAAACTAAGGGCCTACAAAAAAGCTCTGAGACAGGCGAAGAGAACCTCGTGGAGAAATTTCTGCACTGGCGTCGAAAAGGTCGACGACACAGCGAGACTTAGACGAGTCCTCTCGAAAAGTCAAACAACCATCAGCTATTTGCGAAAGCCTGACGGATCCTGGACCAGCACGGAAGAGGAAACCCTTGAGCTGCTCTTGAATACACATTTTCCGGGGAATCTGCATGATGCACCACTAGCACCTGCAACAAACCTGGCAGTAAATATACCCATCACTGAGGAAAGAGTAAGGTGGGCAGTTAAGAGCTTTGAACCGTATAAGGCTGCCGGGCCGGACGGGATTATCCCCGCGCAACTTATAAACACGTTGGAGACATCAGCTAAATGGCTGGTATTTCTCTTCACAGCCTGCCTGGCTCTCAACCACATTCCGGGCTCCTGGAGAAGCGCCACGGTAGTGTTTATCCCTAAGGCTGGGAAGGCATCCCACTACGAGCCAAAAGATTACAGACCGATCAGTCTCTCGTCCTTTGTACTCAAAACCTTTGAGAGGATACTAAGCGACTACCTTTCAACGACTATTGATAGCAACCTTATCTCTAGCTATCAGCATGCATACACCAAGAGTAAATCAACAGAAACTGCTCTGCACAGCCTAGTATCTGTCATTGAGAAATCGCTGTGTGAAAAGGACTACTGTCTCGTGGCCTTCTTAGATATTGAGGGGGCTTTCAACAATATAAGCCCGGAGGCGATCAACTCCGCTCTAACTAATCTGGGCGTAGATAGACCTCTAACTGGTTTAATTGACCAACTTCTAAGAGGAAGGAAAATAGCTTCTTCACTTGGTACGGTCGAGTTATCACGCTATGTCACAAGGGGAACGCCCCAGGGTGGTGTTCTTTCCCCGCTTTTATGGAACCTCACAGTCAACTCGTTGCTACGTGACACAAGCTGGGGGGGCGGGAAGATAGTGGCATACGCAGACGATTTAGCTATTGCATTCAGAGGCAAGTTCCCACAAACTCTGTGTGACCTGATGCAAGTAGCACTGCGAGAGGTTTCGAGGTGGTCCTCTCGCTGCGGACTTAGTATCAACCCGGGGAAAGTGGAACTTGTCCTCTTCACCAACCGGTACAAAATACCGCCACTAAGCCTGCCAGAACTAGATGGCACGCGCCTGGGCTTGTCGGATAAGGCCAAGTTTCTAGGCATAGTTCTGGACAGGAAACTGAATTGGAAGGAGAATGTTCTTCAGCGCCAGAAGAAAGCTTGCATCGCTCTTTACACATGCAAAAGAGCCATTGGCAAAAAATGGGGGCTCAGCCCTAGAGTATGCAGTTGGATCTACACGGCCATCATTCGCCCAATCATGCTGTATGGAGTCGTCGTATGGTGGCCGGCACTGAGCAAGACAACATACCTGAATCTGTTGCGGAAAGTCCATAGATCCAATATGATCTGTATAAGCGGTGCGCTAAGGACAACGCCCAACGAAGCCCTCCAGGCCATTCTGGGCATTTTGCCACTTGATCTGGAAGGGTTTCGGTCAGCGGCGGCATCAGCTCTGCGCCTAAGAGAAACCTCCAGTTGGGGTGCGGGTACTATTGGACACTCCAGTATTCTGGAATCTTACAGCTTTCTCCCTCTAAGCACAGATCGTTGTGCGACCACTACAGTCGGGGATAGCTGCTTCAAAATAAACATTCCCAGCAGAGAAGACTGGGAGAGGACGGATTGGTGTCCCGAAACAAATGGTGGCACTTCCATATACACCGACGGCTCGAAGTTGGACGGCAGAGTTGGAGGAGGGGTTTATTCAAGGGATTTGGACCTTGAACTCTCCTTCAGACTACCTGATCATTGTAGCGTCTTCCAGGCGGAAGTCTCGGCAATCCGGGACGCCGCGGCCTGGTTAAGCAAACGTGTTATCGGAGGAGATATCACTATTTTCAGCGATAGCCAGGCGGCAATCAAATCCCTTGGCTCATACACGTTCAACTCTGAACTGACGCTCAGCTGTCGTCGATCTCTTCAGGAGATGGCCCAACAGAACCGCGTAAACCTCATATGGGTCCCGGGACATAGGGACATTGAGGGAAACTGTAAGGCAGACGAGCTTGCCAGGCAGGGCACGACCAAGCAGGTTCTTCGGGATAAAGAGCGCTTAGGTATGCCGTTTGCCACATGCAAACTAATGCTGAAGGAGCACACACTCCGTCAAGCCAACGAAAGATGGCTGCAATCCCCAGGGTGTCGGATATCGAAACAAACCTGGCCAAAATGGGATCTTAAAAGGTCTAGACGCATTTATGCCCTAACTAGGAGGGAAATCTGCATATTGATAGGGGCATTAACCGGTCACTGCCTCATTGGTAGGCATGCAGAAAGGCTAAGTGTGCCCTACCGACGATGCTGCAGGAGTTGCAAAGATGATGAGGAGGAGGAAACGGTGGAGCACCTCATCTGCAACTGTCCGGCTTTAAGCGGCGTGAGAACGCGCTTTTTGGGAGTTCCGTTCCTAGATAGTCTAAGCCAGATCGCGGAACTGGACATAAAGGACTTGATGGGCTTCATAAAGTCATCTAAGTGGTTCGAGGAGGAGTAACGGTGTCGGTTTAGGAGTGTCAGTCCCGGGACTCTGCTATGTGGAAAATCCCAACAACTCAGGGATTTTCCATATGGCTGGGTCCCGGGGCTGACTTTCCTTGTGTTGGTGGTATCACAACGGGCCTTCAAAACTGGCCTAAGTGTGCCTCTGCGGCAGCCACTTGAACCTACCTACCTGATATCCATATTGGCATATCTTGCTCAATATTTAAAAAAAATTAGATGCGTGGCAACCCTGTGAACCGCCCAAGTGGCGAGACCCACGCACATAATCTTAGAATGAATCATACTATCTATAACGATAAACTTTATCCAAATCGGTCGAGCGGTTCCCGAGATATAGAGAAAAATATATAAAATGCGGTTAGGTGGCAGCCCTGCTTGAGATTTACATATTTGGAATAGGTCGAAAATACCTTTCATTTGATACCCATGTTG
Organism: Campiglossa producta; assembly: GCA_964058755.1. Lineage (NCBI taxonomy): Eukaryota > Metazoa > Arthropoda > Insecta > Diptera > Tephritidae > Campiglossa > Campiglossa producta. The sequence continues at coordinate 94,238,713 of CAXKVI010000001.1, forward strand.
GCATATTCTGCTCAATATTTAAAAAAATTGAGATAAGTGGCAACCCTGTGAACTGCCCCAAGTGGCAACAGCCACGCATATAAACTTAGAATGAATCATACTATCTATAATGCCAAATTGTATCCAAATCGGTTGAACGGTTCCCGAGATATAAGAAAAACGCCTACGCCTGAAAGTCTGCAACATACGCCTGAAAGTGGGCTACAATTTCTATTTCCGTGCCATAACTTCCGTTTTATCGTCATCCATTTTCTCAAATTTTACTCTCAATCAAAACTTCATATCGCCGCCTAAGAAGTTAACTTCAAAAACTAGTTGTGTAGTAGTGCTTATCTAAAGAGTGAGTTATCATATCCAAGTCACTTATCATACCCGTCCTGCTATATGGTGCAGAAGCATGGACACTGACAGCACCTGATGAGGCGGCTCTGGGAGTATTCGAGAGAAAAATTCTTCGAAAGATTTATGGACCCCTAAAAGTTGGCGACGGCGAGTACCGAAGAAGATATAATGATGAGCTGTATGAGCTTTACACAGACGTGGACATAGTTCAGCGAATTAAAACCCAGCGGCTCCGCTGGCTAGGACACATGGTGCTAATGAACGAAGACGCTCCGGCCCAGAAGGTATTTTTAGCGCCGGTGGAAGTAGAGGAAGAGGGAGACCACCACTTCGATGGCAGGACCAAGTACAGGCAGACCTGGCGCCAGTTGGCTCAACAAAGAACCGACTGGCGTAACATGTCGGACGTCCAAAATCGCCTAGGCGGTTAAAGGCTATTTTAAGTAAGTAAGAATAGTGCTTAAGAACCGATTTATATAAAACTTTGCCAACGCTTTGATAGATAACCGCCCCATATGTATATTAAAAATTGCTTTACTTTTAGCGGCGCTTTACGTTCCACAAACTTTGTTTGGAAGAGGATGCTTTGAAGTTGTATGTAAATAAGGCATAAGGTCTTAAATACATAAAACTTTGAAGGATCCGTTTTCATACAAAAATTTGTTTACGTTCCACAAACTTTGTATGGAAATGACAGACAGACGGATCCTTCAAAGTTGTATGTATTTAAGGCTTAACGTCATTCACCCATTAAGGTTCTTGCTGGGCAATTCTAAATGTGGAACACAGGCAGGGTTGTATTGTTCGGCAAATGATATCAAATTTGATGGAATCCCAAATTTGGAAAATGGGATTTGTATGGAAAAAAGCGCCAAATTTGCCAAATTCGGTGCAGTGTAAATGTACTATTACTGGCAGTAGAAGTGAAGTAACGTTTCACACAGCATCGCTATAGAAGCTTTTGCTTTACTTACATATCCCATATAAATATACATCAATTCAAAAACGAAAAATGCGTTTTCTATAATATCACATTTTTTTAGTTATGACGACGTTGCAGTAAATGAGCGATATATTAAAACGCGTTTCTGTGTTAAATTATGGCAACAGATGAACTGCTTAAAAATGTTATATTGGTTGGCTAGCAAATTATTTTGGTACGTTTTTTTCTGTTTGGCACGAATTTTGGTATGCAATATTTTGGGCAAACGGCAACCATGACCATAACTGATTTGTATGTGCTAAGAAAGTTTAACTATGATTTTGCTTCTATCTCGACTAGTATGTAAAATAGGTTTAATATGAGTACTCAATTTTTGATTTCGCTGAAGCACTTGACGGCGTTAAACATAAACTAAATTATTTTAAAAATATTTTGACAGATTTTAAACTTTTCATAAAGTTTTTAAATTATTGAGCAAACTAACTTTACAGAGCTAGGTTAGGTTCAAGTGGCTGCCGCAGAGGCACACTTAGGCCAGTTTTGAAAGGCCCGTTGTGATACCACCAACACAAGGAAAGTCAGTCCCGGGACCCAGCCATATGGAAAATCCCTGAGTTGTTGGGATTTTCCACATAGCAGAATCCCGGGACTGACACTCCTAAACCGACACCGTTACTCCTCCTCGAACCACTTAGATGACTTTATGAAGCCCATCAAGTCCTTTATGTCCATTTCCGCGATCTGGCTTAGGCTATCCAGGAACGGAACTCCCAAAAAGCGCGTTCTCGCGCCGCTTAAAGCCGGACAGTTGCAGATGAGGTGCTCCACTGTTTCCTCCTCCTCATCATCTTTGCAACTCCTGCAGCATCGTCGGTAGGGCACACCTAGCCTTTCTGCATGCCTACCAATGAGGCAGTGACCGGTTAATACCCCTATCAATATGCAGATTTCCCTCCTAGTTAGGGCATAAATGCGTCTAGACCTTTTAAGATCCCATTTTGGCCAGGTTTCTTTCGATATGCGACACCCTGGGGATAGCAGCCATCTTTCGTTGGCTTGACGGAGTGTGTGCTCCTTCAGCATTAGTTTGCATGTGGCAAACGGCATACCTAAGCGCTCTTTATCCTGAAGAACCTGCTTGGTCGTGCCCTGCCTGGCAAGCTCGTCTGCCTTACAGTTTCCCTCAATGTCCCTATGTCCCGGGACCCATATGAGGTTTACGCGGTTCTGTTGGGCCATCTCCTGAAGAGATCGACGACAGCTGAGCGTCAGTTCAGAGTTGAACGTGTATGAGCCAAGGGATTTGATGGCCGCTTGGCTATCGCTGAAAATAGCGATATCTTCTCCGATAACACGTTTGCTTAACCAGGCCGCGGCGTCCAGCATTGCCGAGACTTCCGCCTGGAAGACGCTACAATGGTCAGGTAGTCTGAAGGAGAGCTCAAGGTCCAAATCCCTTGAATAAACTCCTCCTCCAACTCTGCCGTCCAACTTCGAGCCGTCGGTGTATATGGAAGTGCCACCATTTGTTTCGGGACACCAATCCGTCCTCTCCCAGTCTTCTCTGCTGGGAATGTTTATTTTGAAACAGCTATCCCCGACTGTAGTAGCCGCACAACGATCTGTGGTTAGAGGGAGAAAGCTGTAAGATTCCAGAATACTGGAGTGTCCAATAGTACCCGCAGCCCAACTGGAGGTTTCTCTTAGGCGCAGAGCTGATGCCGCCGCTGACCGAAACCCTTCCAGATCAAGTGGCAAAATGCCCAGAATGACCTGGAGGGCTTCGTTGGGCGTTGTCCTTAGCGCACCGCTTATACAGATCATATTGGATCTATGGACTTTCCGCAACAGATTCAGGTATATTGCCTTGCTCAGCGCAGGCCACCATACGACGACTCCATAAAGCATGATTGGGCGAATGATGGCCGTGTAGATCCAACTGCATACTGTAGGGCTGAGCCCCCATTTTTTGCCAATGGCTCTTTTGCATGTGTAAAGAGCGATGCAAGCTTTCTTCTGGCGCTGAAGAACATTCTCCTTCCAATTCAATTTCCTGTCCAGAACTATGCCTAGAAACTTGGCCTTATTCGACAAGCCCAGGCGCGTGCCATCTAGTTCTGGTAGGCTTAGTGGCGGTATTTTGTACCGGTTGGTGAAGAGGACAAGTTCCACCTTCCCTGGGTTGATACTAAGTCCGCAGCGAGAGGACCACGTCGAAACTTCTCGCAGTGCTACTTGCATCAGGTCACACAGAGTTTGTGGGAACTTGCCTCTGAATGCAATAGCTAAATCGTCTGCGTATGCCACTATCTTCCCGCCCCCCAGCTTGTGTCACGTAGCAACGAGTTGACTGTGAGGTTCCATAAAAGCGGGGAAAGAACACCACCCTGGGGTGTTCCCCTTGTGACATAACGTGATAACTCAACCGTACCAAGTGAAGAAGCTATTTTCCTTCCCCTTAAAAGTTGGTCAATTAAATCAGTTAGAGGTCTATCTACGCCCAGATTAGTTAGAGAGGGTTTGTTGATAGCCTCCGGGCTTATATTGTTGAAAGCCCCCTCAATGTCTAGGAGGGCCACGAGACAGTAGTCCTTTTCACACAGCGATTTCTCAATGACAGACACTAGGCTGTGCAGAGCGGTTTCTGTTGATTTACCCTTGGTGTATGCATGCTGATAGCTAGAGATAAGGTTGCTATCAATAGTCGTTAAGAGGTAGTCGCTTAGTATCCTCTCAAAGGTTTTTAGTACAAAGGACGAGGGACTGATCGGTCTGTAGTCTTTTGGCTCGTAGTGGGATGCCTTCCCAGCCTTAGGGATAAACACTACCGTGGCGCTTCTCCAGGAGCCCGGAATGTGGTTGAGAGCCAGGCAGGCTGTGAAGAGAAATACCAGCCATTTAGCTGATGTCTCCAACGTGTTTATAAGTTGCGCGGGGATAATCCCGTCCGGCCCGGCAGCCTTATACGGTTCAAAGCTCTTAACTGCCCACCTTACTCTTTCCTCAGTGATGGGTATATTTACTGCCAGGCTTGTTGCAGGTGCTAGTGGTGCATCATGCAGATTCCCCGGAAAATGTGTATTCAAGAGCAGCTCAAGGGTTTCCTCTTCCGTGCTGGTCCAGGATCCGTCAGGTTTTCGCAGATAGCTGATGGTTGTTTGACTTTTCGAGAGGACTCGTCTAAGTCTCGCTGTGCAGAAATTTCTCCACGAGGTTCTCTTCGCCTGTCTCAGAGCTTTTTTGTAGGCCCTTAGTGCCAATGAGGCTCAGAGCCGAAGCTCTTGGCCTTGTTAAATTGTTTCCGGCACGATATTCGGAGCGAGTCCAAATCGTAGGACCACCAATGTGGCCTGTGTTTACCGCGTGGTTTTGGTACTGGACAAGCCTGTCCTAGAGCATTTGAGAGCGCCGATGTAAATGTAGTAACAAGATCCTCCAGCTCCTCTACTGATGAGGGGGCTTGTGAGGGCAGTACTGGTAGGTCTCTGTCTAATATTTGATTGTGTAACTGCCAATCAGTGTTACGTGGATTGCGCTTCATGATTGGTTGTTCTACAATAAAGTCTAAAACCATTTCTATGTAACGGTGGTCGGAGAAAGAATGTTCTTCCAGAACCCGCCATTTTCTGACCCACTCATAAGCGCCTTCACTACTGATAGCGAGGTCTATGACCTCCCTGCGGGTCTTAGTGATAAAAGTAGGCTCATTACCCACGTTGCAAATCACGAGGTTGGTTGTTAAGAGGTAATCAAACAGAGACTCGCCCCTGGCATTGATGTCGGAGCTCCCCCATTGGACATGGTGAGCATTAGCGTCCGCTCCAATAATAAGATTACCCGTGCAGAAATTTGACACCAGGTCTTTCACCTCCGTTTGTGGTGGGGGTTCTTCGGCGTCGTAGGGCATATAGACCGAAGCCACCGTCAGGCGGGTGCTGTCGACCGTTAGACTGATAGCGGTAATATCCCCATTGGTGTAATTAGGTAGGAGAAAGGAGTTCAACTCAGACTTGACCAGAATACACGTTCTGACTTTGCTCTCCTCGCTGGCTCGAATGAGCTTGAAGCCCTTAGTCCCCAATCCGCAGATTCTCGAGCTATTGACCCAGGGTTCTTGGATGAGGACCACATCCACGTCGCCTTTAGAAAGACGACTACTTAAAGCAGCCGAAGCTACTTTAGATTTGTGCAGATTAATCTGAAGCACCACCAACATGAGAGCGCACAGACTTCCCTGCCGTCCCCATATCGTCGAGGTTTGCCCCATCCCGGAGGTTGCCTATCAACGACGAGTTGTTCCGATTAACTGCCCGATATGGCGTTGCAGGAGTCTTGGTGTCTGTAGCGTTAGATGTTAATCGCTCAGCGTTGGCTGCTACCACCGTGACGTCGAGGGCTTCCTCGTCCTGTAGGCTGTCCTCCATCTCCGAGTTGTTCACAGCACTATCGCCAAGGGACGTGGCGGATAACATGCTTTCCGCATCGGAATCCTCCGCTTCCTCTTCTGGTAATTCGTTTTCCGGTTCCCCCGGAGCAGCCGAGAAGGCAGCGCCCTGAGCATCACCACGATATACGTGGATAACGATCTGGCCTACGCTGTAATGTACTAGGCCATTGCACCTTTTGAGGGGCTCGATTGACTCTTTATTCATGGTGAACACCACCTGTCTGTCGGGCCCTACTGCATCCCCGACCAGATTGACACTCCAGTCATGCGTTGGCAGGGACGGATTCATTAGCCGTAGCATCCCGAGAATTCTCTCGGGTTCGTCAGGGATGGCCGGAATCCACGCCCTTGCCCTTGGACGAGCTGGAATGTCCTTCCAGTCGACGACCTCTATCTTTGCGCCCTTGTAGACTTCACCCAGCTTAGCAGCTGCTGCCTTGTACAGTGCTACGGTTTTTGCATCCTCGCATGCGAGTAATTTAATCTGACCCTGGTGCCAACCCGCATCCGTTACTCGCGCCGAACTACCCGGAAACTCTGGAGCAACATTGCCTCGGTCAAGGACGCCTATAAGGATCCTGTCCTTGGTTACCTCAGCAAAGCTTAGTTTGCCCGCTCCAGGGGTCTTCTGATGCCGCTTGGGAGGGGGATCTAACTCCAGGTCCGATCTCTGGCGCTTGAAAGGGTTAACTTTTAACCTCTTTGGCATGTACGAATTTTGGAAATCCGGTATCACAGCTTTCGCTAGCTCTACCGATTTACTGGAATTCGGCGACAGCGATTCCTGCGGTACCCGTTCATACCTCTTCAGGATCTTTGCAGCCAATCTTTTCTCGTGGTATGTGAAGCGGCGGGGAGATGTCTCCTGGGAGTGCGGACCCGTAGTTGCCATCGCGGTCGCTCTGCTTGCCGAAATCTCAGTTGCAGCTTCCTTCTCCTTCGAAACTCCGAGGCCAGGTCGTGAGACCGCTGCCACAGACGTAAAGATACTGGTTTTCATATCAACGGTTGATGGGAGTTTAGCATCCGCCGTTGTCCGCTTAGTTGCGTTGGCAACCGCACTGGTGCTAGCTCCCATCAAGTCAATCTTAGTCGATAGAGGGTTGGTTGACCGACTCGTAGTTGCCATCGCTGTCGATCCCCCCCTTGATTGTGGAACGGAGGTTGTCCTCCGGCGTTGTTGTTGCTTTCTCGCCTGTTCCTCCATAGCTCTCCTTTGCTGAGGAGTGAAATTTGGCGTTGTTTGTTTTTTAGTTTTATCGTTTTTATTTGGGTTATTTGAGTTCATCTTGTTCGTACGACCCGTCGCCGGACAAGGCCAGCTTAGGGTCAAGGGAAGAGTAGGGGGAAATGTGTCGTCCGCCGCGGCAGAGCCCCGTACCGCGGTAAGGCCTTGCTTACTCTCTGAGGCGACCCGGTATCAGAGAGGCTCCGTTCAAATACAGCCACGATTTGCCTCCCGGCTGCAAACGTCCAATGGGCACGGTTTCGCATAACACCCTGGATTGGGAGGGGGAAGATCTTTGTCGTCGCGCCAGAGAGGCTAGGCTGCTCTCGTGATGAAGTGCCGTACGGAGCTATGATCACAAGGGCAGCGTAGCCCTGTGGCTATCGACTTAAGCCCTCGTACCGCGGCAAGGTATCCACCCTTCACGAGGGACTTTACAGAGCTACTCTTTACATTTTTTACAAAACAGCAGAACAAAAACAGAATATTTGCTTACAACCAGAACATTTCTAGGAAAAAAAATACGCTGAACAAGCTCCTTAAAAACCGAACTGTTCTGCCAAAAACAGAACGGATGGTCACCGTATATACCTAACCAAATATTTTGGAGGAAAGTTTGAAACTTATAGTCAGAGCTGTTAATTTTGATTAGTAATTAGTAATTGATTGATTAGAAAATTTTTTTAATTACTAATGATTATTTTAATTGCTTTCAAGAAAAAGCAATTACTAATTGATTACGATTAGAAAAAATCAAAAAAAAATCAAAAAAAAATCAAAAAAAAATTAAAAAATCAAGAAAAAATCAAAAAAATCAAAAATAAAATAATCAAATTTTTGCCGTTCACTCATATAAAGTATTTGTGTTGCACGCCATACAGCACGCCAATACTTAGGAGATAAAATTTGATTTTAGCAATGTAAGTGCTTCAAAAGAAATGTCAGATAATGACCCACGCTTTGGCGCATTAATAATTTCAGCAAAAGAAAACAGGCTTTCAACCGGACCGGACGATATTAATGGTGTGTTGAAAAATAGTGCAGCCTCTTTTAGAACACCTTTTGTTTGCCATATGTCAGCTCCAGTTGCTGAATCACCCATATAACTATATAATTGTGTTTGCACAACATATTTCAACGCCTCCGTCGTTGTTGTTGGGATTACACCGTTACTTCTTGCTTCATCTATACATTTGTATGTTTGTGCATGTGAATATTTATGTATGAACATATTTTTCTACAACAGTACTGGAAAAAAAAAAAAAAATCAAAAGTAATCAAAAGTAATCATTACTTTTGATTATTTTTGATTACTTTTGAATTTTTTATTTTTTTTTGGATTTTTTTTAATTTTTTTGATTTTTTTTTTGTTTTTTTTTTATTTTTTTTTTAATCAATTGAAAAACTAATCATTAAAAAGTGAAAGTAATTGGTAATCAATCATTAGGTGGCTTCTCAAAAAATAATCAATGAAATGCTAATCATTACCGATTACTAATCCATTATTAACAGGTCTGCTTATAGTACACTTACACCGCACCAAATTTGGCGAATTCAAATGAACCAGTTCGACACCGTTTACATTGGCAAATTTGCATTTGGCTTCCCTGCAAGGATCTTCTACCAGGACAAAAAGCCACCCAAAGAAAATGCACTACCATGATGTTTTAAACACCTGTAGAGTAATAATAATAGAAAAGTCAAGAAGGCTTCTGTCTTTTCCTGGTAGAATTGGCCCATTTTCTTAAAAAAAAAAAAACTAATTGAAACTGATGTTTACAGCTGTGAATTGTGCATAAGTTATCACACGTCAATTACCCATTAAGGATCTTGCTGGGCATTTCTAAATATGTAACACAGACAGCGTTGCTACTTAGAGGAACTGTGGATTGTATTGTTCGGCAAATGAGGTCAAATGTGATGGAATTTCAAATTAGGAAAATGAATTTGTATGGAAAAAAGGCGCCAAATGTGCAATTTCTCGCCAAATTTGGTGCGGTGTAAATGTACTATTAAGCAGCCTTTATTGAGCATTACTAAGCTAATTTCAACTCGATTTTAATTAATTTGTTTTGTTTTAGATAGGTGATTTTATGTGGCTTGTTATCAAGATAAAATAACAGTGGAGAAAACAAATTATTTGAAAAAAACGAAAGACGAATACTTGGCCAATCTTTGGTCGATTTTCGAACCATTTTGCTTGCGTGAAAGACAAAACAAACATCTTTCAAATAAAAAAAAATAAAAAATAAACAGCTGATATTTACATCACGATTTTCTATCACTTTTCAAAGGCAACATTACAAGCTGACTGAATGTCATAACACTGTATGAAGTGCTGTCGTTAGTTTTTGTTCAGTAGCTTACTATCAAGCACTAACACTACCTCAGTTACAAAAATGCCTCGGCCTGGGAAACACCTTTTTCAGTTTATATTCAGAAAGTTACAATTTATATTCAGAAAATTCCAATTAATATTCAGAAATTTCATTTCATATTCAGAAAATTACAATTGATATTCAGAAATCCAAATTTATATGAAAAAATTTCAAATACGGAGTACAAAGAGATTTTCTGAATATGAATTGTAACTTTCTGAATATCAATTGTAATTTTCTCAATATTAATTTTAATTTTCTGAGTATCAAATGGATATTTCTGAATATTAATTGTATTTTTCAGAATATCAAATGGAAATTCTGAATATGAATTGTAATTTTCTGAATATGAAATGGAAATTCTACAAAGCAAGTAGGTATTATTTTCATATTTCTAAAAAAAGCCGCCTGGCGGCAATGGAAACAAGGCCTTATTGCGCATGGTCATGTATTTCCCTGGTATAAGATATTTTCCTTGTGTCAAGGAAAGTTTTTGCTGAGTGCAAGAGCTTGAAAGAGTTATGTTGAGTAGGCTTACCAGAAGAAGTTAAGAAGATGTTGTCGCTGTAAAGTAAAATATTGTTCGTCTTTTTATGTGATATAAAATAGTTTCGTAAATTTACTTACTAACTAGAAAAATACGATATTTGTTTAATTTACATTACCTTTCATTGGCCAACCTAATACAAATATTGAATTGTTTCTTATTTTGTCATGTGTCATATACACACAATTCATACATATATAACTATAATTTTACAATTGACGTTAAACATTTTATATTCTAAGTAACTACTTCATCATAATCGGTTCTTTCATGTTGGTCTTTTAGTTCCCTGTTCAAATAAGAAGACAAAAATAAAACACTAATTATATTCTTCACAATTTTTGAGCAAATTTAACTATAAATAGATTTCCTCTCTCCTATCTGATTTTTCTTTAAATTATAATTACATTGTAGCGCGATGGCAATCTAAGGCTAAACTGCTGCCAACTTTGGTTGGACCTATTTCCGACGACGTACTTTATTTATATGACTGCTGTCTTCCACATCTACTAAATATTCCGGCAAGCCCCCGGAGTTCACTTTATGATTATTTTCAGTAGAGATTTTATGTTCGGAATTAAGATTTGGCCTCAAAGCAGATAAAAGGAATCTCAGCTGCATTAAATGAGTTGCTGTAATACGCGGGTTGCTACAATTTTCCAACCATTTAAGGAACTTCTCACCATATTTTATAGCTTCAGAGTCTACTTCATCTTGATTTATATCAGCCATTTTTATGTGTTCTTCTTTCTTTTTATTTCCACGGCTATCGCTTATATTATCAGAGCAGCTATTATGATATTTGTCGCTGGTAAAACTGGCGTTAGAGTCACCAGAAAAGTCATCTTCGTTTAATCCTTCGAAACTAGTCGAACTTGTCGTTTTACTTAGTGAAACAGTAGAGGGATTGTTGTTTATTTTATAAAGTAAGTTATCTAATACTTTTTTGCAATCCGCCATACATGTAACGGCGCTTCCCATTTCCTCCTCATTTAGGGGTGAGTTTGAGGTACCAGTTATTGATAACTCCCTCGGGCTATGTACTGGAGTCGGAACTAAGCTTATACCTGTATTTGAACTAGGTGACATACTATGATTTGGGGGTGAGGGACTAACCAAAGTTGGCTCTGAACAAGTTTTAATTTTCTTGGCCGAGAGATCTTCTGGTCTGTTCAAAGAATGCATACTTTCTGTGGCCTTGCAATGAGTGTTAGTAATGATGGATGGATTTTCAGTGGAAGGACATTCAATATTTTTAGTTAGCTGAGTGAAAAGTATATTTTCCATATGTGGCTTTTGGCTGGCTATATCCGCTGCAGATATGGAAGCTTCGATGTTGACTGCAGTGGCCCCGTTAGAGGTTTGAGGCTGATGTAGCTGCATTGGAGAACTATGCAGAACGGCTGCTGCTGGTACCAGTGAGTTAAGGCTGGCACCGAGTGCTTTGCACCAATATAACCAAGCAGTGTTTTTGTCGTCGAAACAAAATGCGGGCGTAGATGAAGTCAACGGAGTACAAACGTTTAAAGTTGAATTAATATGAAGTTTTTCCAAACGTTGCGGAGTGGAGCCCATCGGAGGACTGGATGATCCTATTGGCGGATAAACATTGCTTAAACCCATTATTGATTGTTGAGATTTCAACCAATATAACAAAGATTCGTCAGGTGGAATTTGTTGTGGAGGTGTACTGTTTCCCTGTACTGGCATCGCAATTGTTGGACTAGGGCATTTAATTTTGTTTTCATTGTTGTTTTCGGTTTGGCAAAGGTTTAGGCCGGACATGGTAGGTGCAGAAGGTTTTTGTTTAGCCCAATTTTTAACAGAGAGCCCCTGCTGTCTATCGGCACCCTCACTGCGTGGACTTTGTACAAGTGACTGACTTTTGGTTTTTACTGTACGTAAAGTACTTACTGTAGCTGCTAATCCATTTAGCCCAGACATTGCAGCTAATCCAGGATTAATATGTGCTAGTAAATTTAAGTTTGATGATAGCTCATTAAAATTAATTGCCAAAGGAGGTTGGGGCATTCCAGACAATCCACTGAGATGCGATAAGCTAGCTAGTGGATTTATAGCGGCACCTGCTTGATCGACTTGCCGTGATATATCAGCACTAAATAACTTGTTTTTCCCTGCTCCGTTATAAGGAATGTAATCTGACGACAAACCATTGAAACCAAGTTCAGATAAACTTTTATTCGAACTAAAGCTTATACCATCCCTGGTGGAATGTTTGTAAGCTATTTCATCATATTTACTTTTACTAGAATAGTTGAATGGAATAGAGCCGTTTTCGAACTTTTGGCGCTTTTCAGGTGGACCTCCTGATACTGCTAGTTTGTCTACTAACGAATCGCTTGTCATTTTGTCAGTTTGCCTTGACATGAAGCGCAACTTATCCTCGTTTTTGCACCAACCCCGTAAAGTGGATTCTGGAACCCCAATATCCCTCGCTACAGAAGCTTTTGATTCTCCGTCATGTATTCTCTGAATAGCATGAATTTTGTCACTAGGGGTCAAGTTCCGTAAAGGACGCTTGCCCTTTGTGCTCATTCGAATATTCATGTGGGAAAAGCTGGATATATCCAACTTAAAAGCGTTGTCGAACAGCTTGAGTCCTGTAAAGAAGATCAAAGTAAAAAATATAATTAGATCGATGTAGCAGTAAATTTTTGCTATTTTTTAAATATACGGGTTTTTATGTTTTTTTCTCAGCCTGTCGTCTTCAAATCTCTACCAAAAAGAGGTGTTTCTTTAGCGAGTTTAAATAAATTGAATATTTAGTGATAGTGGACAAATTTACTATAAATAAATCGCCTGTTCTAAAGTGAAGAGATGTAATTCAAAAGTTAAATTTTTTGGTAAAACGAAATTAAAGTTTTGTCATTTTAGATGGTTTGAGTTTAACCCTAATTAAGAAACACTCTGGAGTGTAATGGGGTGTGGTTGCTGAGTGACCGCGCTCAATCCCGACTCTTGCGTCCTCGTTCGTGCACTCTGGGCAACGTTGAGCTACCTAGGCTCGCGGCAGAAAGAGGGGGAGCCCCGGGGGGGCCACTCTGACATACTTGGTTTAAGGGCTCACCGGGGTCTTTTTCGCAGCGTCTGTACACCAAGAGGTGCGGCTGTAAGCGGGCGTCTGTCTTGAAGCAAGCGGCTCGCTATATAAATGTGCAAAACTTTTCCCTCCCAATCCAGGGTGTTATGCGATACCGTGCCCATTGGACGTTTGCAGCCGGGAGGCAAATCGTGGCTGTAGTCGAACGGAGCCTCACTGATACCGGGCCGCCTCAGGGAGTAACTATGGTCTTACCGCGGTATGGGGCTCTGCCGCGGCGGACGACACACTTCCCCTTACACTACCCTTGACCCTAAGCTGGCCTTGTCCGGCGAGGGGTCGTACGAACAAGATGAAGAACACACAAAATACAAAGCAATTAACGACTTCGTTTACTCCGCAGCAGAGAAGAACTATGCTGGAGCAAGCGAAAACACAACGCCGGAGGACAAACTCCGCCTCAAAGTTAACTGGGAGGCCGACAGCGATGGAAACTACGGGTCAGTCATCCCCCAAACTTCTATCAAGTAAGAGTGACTTGATGGGAGCAAGCAACAGTGCGGCTGCCTACGCAGTCAAGCAGAAAACGGCGGAAGCTAAACTTCCATCAAGCGCTGGTACGAAACCCAATCTCTTCACATCTGGGGCAATGGTCTCACGACCTGGTTTCAGAGTTTCGAAAGAGAAGGACGACGCCGCAAAGGGAGAGACCGCGATGGCAACTACGAGTCTGAATCCCCCCAAAGAGGCATCTCCCCGACGCTTTGCGTACTGGGATAAAAGAAAGGCCGCAAGGATCCTTAAAAAATATGAGGGAGCATCGCAGGAGAAGCTGTCGCCGGAAGAAAGGAAGATGGTGGAGGAAGCGAAAGCTCTGATACCAAATTTCCAGAGGCCCTATGTGCCTAAGAGGGTGAACGGTAATCCCTTCAAACGCCAGAGATCGGACGGAGAGGTAGACCCCCATCCGAAGCGGCATCAGGTCAACCCCGTAGTGGGAAAACTCAGCTTTGCTGAAGTAACCAAGGACAGAATCCTTATAGGTTTCATTGACCGAGGTAACGACCGTTGGTCCATCCCCAAAGACCAGTGGCTGTATGTCCGGAATGAAATGGGCAGGGCCCTCCTCCACTTAATGCGTGAGTCTCCGGGTAGTCCGCCGCGAGGTACTGACGCGGGCTGGCACCAAGGTCAGATCAAAATATTCGCGTGCGAGGATGCAAGAACTGTCGCACTGTATAAGGCAGCAGTTGCAAGACTGCGTGAAGTCTATCCAGGGGCAAGACTATATGTCGTCGACTGGAAGGACATTCCTGCTCGGCCAAGGGCAAGGGCATGGATTCCTGCCGTCCCTGCAGAACCCGAGAATATTCTTGAGATGCTGCAGGTCTGGAATCCGTCTCTCCCGACGCAGGATTGGGGCGTCAATCTGGTCGATGATGTGGTTGGGCCCAATAGACAGGTGGTTATCACTCTGAATAAGGAGGCGCTCGAGCCCCTTAAACGGTGCAACGGACGAGTGCATTACGGCTTGGGTCAGATCGTGATCCACGTATACCGTGGCGATGCACAGCGCGCTGCTATTCCGGACGCTCCGGAGGACTCGGAGATCGAGGCATCGGAAGGGGAAGCAGAGGAGTCCGACGCGGAAAGTATGTTATCCGCCACGTCAAATTGCGATGGTGCTGCGAACAACTCGGCGATAGAAGAAAGCCTGCTTGACGAAGAAGGCCTCGACGTCACGATCGTGGTTAAACCTGAGCACACTAACGTTGATGCTGCTTCAGACAGCAGGGTTCCCGCCACGCCAAATCGTGCAGGTGCCCTGAACAACTCCTCGTTGAGAGACAGCCCCCGGAACAGGCCAGACCTCGACGACACGCTGGCGGCAGGGATGTCTGAGCTCTCTCATGTTGGTGGTGCTTCAGATAAATCTGCACAAATCTAAAGCAGCCTCAGCTGTTTTAAGCAGTCGTCTTTCTAAAGGCGACGTAGACGTGGTCCTTATCCAAGAGCCCTGGGTCAATAGCTCTAGGATCTGTGGATTGGGGACTAAGGGGTACAAGCTCATCCAAGCCAATGATGAGGGCAAGGTCAGAACCTGTATTTTGGTAAAGTCTGAGCTAAACACCTTTCTATTACCCAACTACTCAAATGGTGACGTTACAGCTGCCAGCTTAACAGTCGGCAGCACCAGCCTAACGATGGCGTCGGTCTATATGCCCTATGACGCCGAAGAACCTCCTCCACAAAAGGAGGTGAAAGATCTGGTGGATAATTTCTGTACGGGCCATCTTATTATTGGAGCTGACGCTAATGATGATCTGGTAACGACCTTTACAACGGCGCTCTCAAATGCCCTAGAGCAGGCTTGTCCAGTACCAAAACCACGCGGCAAACATAGACCCCACTGGTGGTCTTACGACCTGGATTCGTTCCGTATATCATGCAGGAAGTAATTTAACAAGGCCAAGAGCATCGGTACGGAGCCTGAATGGCTCGAATATAAAGCTAAACTGAGGGCCTATAAAAAGGCTCTAAGGCAAGCGAAGAGAACTTCGTGGAGAAATTTCTGCACCGGGGTCGAAAAAGTCGATGATACAGCGAGACTTAGACGAGTGCTATCAAAAACTCAAACAGCCATTAGCTATTTACGGAAGCCTGACGGATCTTGGACCAGCACGGAAGGGGAAACCCTGGAGCTGCTCCTGAACACACACTTTCCGGGGAACTTGTATGATGCACCTGTAGCATCTGCAACAAACCTGGCGGTAAACATACCCATTACGGAGGAAAGGGTAAGGTGGGCAATCAAAAGCTTTGAGCCGTTCAAGGCAGCTGGGCCAGGCGGGATTTTCCCCGCACAACTTATAAACACGCTGGAAATATCAGCTAAATGGCTGGTAGTTCTCTATTCAGCCTGCCTGGCTCTTAATTACATTCCGTGCTCCTGGAGAAGCGCCACGGTAGTCTTTATTCCAAAGGCTGGGAAGGCCTCACACTATGAGCCTAAAGACTACAGACCGATCAGTCTCTCGTCTTTTGCACTTAAAACCTTCGAGAGGATAATTAGCGATTATCTCTCCTCTACTATTGATAGCAACCTTATTTCTAGCTATCAACATGCATACACCAAAGGTAAATCAACGGAAACTGCGCTCCACAGCCTAGTCTCTATTGTTGAAAAATCATTGCACGAAAAGGAGTACTGTCTCGTGGCCTTTCTGGACATCGAAGGGGCTTTCAACAATATAAGGCCGGAGGCTATTAACACTGCTTTAACAAACCTGGGCATAAATAGGTCTCTTATTGGACTAATTGATCAACTACTAAAGGGAAGGAAAATAGTTTCTTCACTGGGAACAGTTGATCTTTCACGCTATGTCACAAGAGGAACGCCTCAGGGTGGTGTTCTCTCCCCGCTCCTATGGAACCTCACCGTAAACTCGCTGCTACGAGACACAAGGTGGGGGGGCGGGAAGATAGTGGCATATGCAGACGATTTAGCTATTGCATATAGGGGCAAATTCCCACAAACCCTGTGTGACTTGATGCAAGTAGCACTGCGAGAAGTTTCTTCATGGTCCTCTCGCTGCGGACTTAGCATCAACCCGGGAAAGGTGGAGCTTGTCCTTTATACCAGGCGGTACAAGATACCACCGCTGAACCTACCAGAACTAGATGGCGTGCGCCTGAACTTAGCTGACAAAGCCAAATTCCTAGGCACAGTTCTAGATAGAAAGCTTAACTGGAAGGAGAATGTCATCCAGCGCCAGAGGAAAGCGTGCATTGCACTTTACACGTGTAAAAGAGCCATTGGCAAAAAATGGGGGCTCAGCCCCAAAATTTGCAGATGGATCTACACTGCGATAATCCAGCCAATTATGCTGTATGGAGTCGTGGTATGGTGGCCTGCGCTAGGAAAGGCAACAAACCTAAATCTGTTAGGAAAAGTCCACAGATCGAGCATGATCTGTATAAGCGGGGCGTTAAGAACAACGACCAACGAAGCTCTCCAGGCCATTCTTGGCTTTTTGCCACTCGATCTGGAAGGGTACCGGGCAGCAGCAGCATCGGCTCTGCGTCTAAGGGAAACGTCCGTCTGGGGCGCAAGCACTATTGGACACTCCTGTATTCTAAGATCTTACAGCTTTCTCCCTCTGAGCACAGATCGGTGTGCGACCACAACAGTCGGAGATTGTTGTTTTAGAATAAACATTCCCAGCAGGGAAGACTGGAAGAACATAGATCGGTGTCCCGCTACTAATGGCGGCACTTTTATATACACCGACGGCTCGAAGTTAGACGGCAGAGTCGGAGGAGGGGTTTACTCAAGGGATTTGGACCTAGAACTCTCCTTTAGACTACCTGATCACTGCAGCGTCTTCCAGGCTGAAGTTTCAGCAATCATGGACGCCGTGACTTGGATAGGTGAACGCACCATCGGACAGGATATCTGTATTTTCAGCGACAGCCAAGCGGCCATCAAATCCCTTGGCTCTTACTCGTTCAACTCTGAACTGACGCTCAGCTGTCGTCGATCTCTTCAAGAGATGGCCCAACAGAACCGCGTGAACCTCACATGGGTCCCGGGACACAGGGACATTGAGGGAAACTGTAGGGCAGACGAACTTGCCAGGCAGGGCACGACCAAGCAGATTCTTCAAGATAAAGAGCGCATAGGTATGCCGTTTGCCACGTGCAAGCTAATGCTGAAGGAGCATACACTCCGCGAAGCCAACGAAAGATGGCTACAAGCCCCAGGGTGCCGGATATCCAAGCAAACCTGGCCAAAATGCGATCTTAAAAGATCTAGACACATATACGCCCTAAAAAGGAAGGAAATCTCCATATTAATAGGTGTTTTAACCGGGCACTGCCTCATTGGTAGGCATGCAGAAAGGCTAGGCGTTCCCTACCGACGATGCTGCAGGAGTTGCAAAGATGATGAGGAAGAGGAAACGGTGGAGCACCTCATCTGCAACTGCCCGGCCTTAAGCGGAGCGAGAAGGCGCTCCCTGGGAGTTCCCTTCCTGGTTAGCTTAAGCCAGGTCGCGGAGCTATGCATAAAGGACTTGATGGCCTTCATCAAGTTATCAAAATGGTTCGAGGAGGGGTAGCGGTGTCGGTTAGGAGTGTCAGTCCCGGGATTCGGCTATATGGAGAGTCCCGACAGCACTGGGATTTTCCATATGGCCGGGCCCCGGGACTGACTTTCCTAGTGTTTGGTGGTATCACAACGGGCCTTTTATTACTGGCCTAGGTGTGCCTTTGCGGCAGCCACTTCTACCTACCTAAGAAACACTCTAAAAACTCCGTTTAATTGTGATAGTTGTAATTTTTGGTTGAGATAAACATTTCATACAGTAAGCGAAGTAATTCAAGTTTTTA
The DNA here is from genome assembly GCA_964058755.1 of Campiglossa producta. NCBI lineage: Eukaryota > Metazoa > Arthropoda > Insecta > Diptera > Tephritidae > Campiglossa > Campiglossa producta. The sequence continues at coordinate 94,257,050 of CAXKVI010000001.1, forward strand.
ACGAAATTTACAACACTCGAACGTGAAAGTAGCCATATTTTAGGGTTTACTAACATTTTTGATTAAAATTACATACATAAATGTTTATTTGATCGCTTATTCGAAAAATTACAATTCGCAGTGGTAAAACTACATATGTACGTACATCATGAAGAGGTTGAAAGACTAGTTCATATATACATACGAATCATACCAGTTGGCAGACTAGTTCATATATACATCAGAATCACACCAGTTGAAAGACTAGTTCATATATGCATCAGAATCATACCAGTTGAAAGACTAGTTCTTATATGCACAGAATCATACTAGTTGACAGACTAGTTCATATATGCATCAGAATCATACCAGTTGGCAGACTAGTTCATATATGCATGTCAATCTTACCAGTTGACATACTAGTTCATATATACATCAGAATTTTACCAGTAGACATACTACTACTACTCTACGCGCCAGGACATACTAATCATTATGCCCATTCAGATCGTACCACTTGTCATACTAGTCCCCGAATTTGACATTCCAGTTGGTATACTAGTCGGTCTATGCACCAGTATCATAGTCAGCCTCTACATCAGCAATATACCAGTTTATCCTTTCGAAAGCAGCGACTATTTGTATTTACCCAAACACGAAAAAGCATCTGTGAATAACAAGATAAAAAAGTAGCAGTTACAAAAGAAAAAAGAAGCAATTGTCCTCTTCTGCATCAGCACCATACCAATTGGCATACTAGTCAGCCTCTGCATCAGCAATATACCAGTTGATATATGTACATATGTAGGGTAGGTTATTCTAATTTAGCAAAAAATACTAATTTAATTAATATTTATTATTTCTACTTTGTGTATTGTTTAAGATCAATTTTGTGAATTTTTATATTTCAATTTTGAAATTTAAAAATATTTTTCTTTGTAGAGGTCACCAAAATATATTTTTTTTTATAAAAATTAGTTACAATTTTATTTAAAAAAAGTGTGCCAGTTAACAAGAAAAATATTTATAGAATAAAAATATTTGAAATTTCAAATTTCAAAATTGAAATATAAAAATTTACAAAATTGAGGAGGTCCATAACAAAACGCAATAATTCCACCAAAACAATTTTTTGGATAAAGGTAAAAAAATAATTTAAGTCAATAGGATAAATATTTTTTTTAAACTGTTGTAGTTTAATAGTTATCTAAAAACAATACAAATCATAAAAAAAATTTATCTGGCAATTAGTTTTTAAGTTACTTTAGATTAAAAAATGGAAATGTTGCGTTTTGGTCCGTCCAATAGTATTTATTTCATTTTGTTCTGAACATGTATGGAAATGTTGCGTTTTGATATAAAATAGGTTTGGAATTTTGGCTTTTTGCTTTAAATAATTTTTTTTGATTATAATTGCTTATACATATTCTATAGGAAAATTAAAAACTGTTTTATATCAACGGTTTTTATTGCATTTAAATCACTATATTAACATACAAGTATTACAATAAATTCACATTATATTACACTTTCATTGCAGTGTCCTCCTCCAAACAATCACATAAAGTTATATGACTTGAATTTTGTGAACTGAGCCACGTAAAATTTTTTCGACGACCATGTATTTTAATGAAAGTTGGTAGTATGGTTCACAACGATTAAACAAAAATACGTATTTAACAATTTTTCGAAATTCGAATTATTTTCAAAGTTATAGCTGTTCTCACTTTTCGAAATTCCTCAGTTTTTGATGATTTTCTCACGATTGGTGAAACTGATTTTGCTAATTTTTTAAACATATATAAAGTATGGTATCTTCTACCAAACAACGATTATATTTTTTGCAAATAAAAATTTTTTGCAAACATTATTCGCAAAAATCAACTTCTCCATCGTGGTCAGATGGCGCTTTTGTATGATGTTGTTGGGCATTCCATTGGTAACTATTAGCAAAAAAAAAATTTGTTGGCACTCTAAGGGAGCGGAAGTTATTTAAATTTTTTACCTTCATAGTACACAGTACGTAGAGAAAAAAAAATTTCATGAAAAATTAACTACGTAGTCTGTAAGAAAATGTAAATAACTCCCGCTCCCTTAAAGTGCCAAACAATTTTTTTTTGCTAATAGTTACCAATGGAATGCCCAACAACATCATACAAAAGCGCCATCTGCCGACGATGGAGAAGTTAAAAATTGCGAAAAATGTTTGCAAAAAAAATTTGTCTGCAAAAATTTTAATCGTCGTTTGGAAGAAAATACCATCTTTTATATATACTAGGATCGCCCGTGGTCGAAATTCGACCATCTGAAATTTTCTTCAACTCTCTCTTAATATATGTACGGGGAATATGTACACAACAAAACCAAGTAAGTGACTCCCTCGTGACAAATGCAAATTTGGTTTAAGTGATACCATACAAACAATCTTCACATTAGGGTGGTGCAGCAAAGCAGTACAACAGAAAAGCTGACGACAATACATTAGGATATATCTACAACAGATTTTTTTTATTTTTTTTTATTTTTATTTTTATTTTTTTATTTATTTGTTTATGTCTAAGGTACAGCAGACACTTACTATTACAAATTATGTTAAACTTACATTAATTGTTACATAAAAAATAAGTTTTTAATTTAAATTGCACAAAAACCCGGTATGGGCTTATAATATTTCGATATATAATGGTACTTTTTTTATCGTAACCTTGTGGAATTTTACTTTAAAAAACCATATCGTTAAAAATATAAACTTTTTAATGGACAAAAAACTAAATAAAGAAGTGCTCTGCGAAAAACCTTAGATTATGCTAATTATGTGATTATGTGAGAGTGTAATGGAGTGTGGTTGCTAAGTGACCTTGCTCAATCCCGACTCTTGCGTCCTCGTTCGTGCACTCTGGGCAACGGGAGCTACCTAGGCTCGCGGCAGGAAGAGAGGGAGCCCCGGTGGGGCCACTCTGACATACTTGGTTTAAGGGCTCACCGAGGTTTTTGCGTAGCGTCTGTTCACCATGAGGTGCGGCTGCAAGCGGGCGTCTGTCTTGAAGCAAGCGGCTCGCTATATAAATGTGTAAATATTTTCCAAAACCCCGAAACGGGTTGTGCGCTGGGTTTGGGACCCGCCACGTAAAAAACTTAATTCCAATGAAAAAATATGCAAAGCCTCGGATGAGAACCCCCTTTAATGTTGACGACCCGGCAAAACGAATAAGGCACAACGATTTGGATATTAGGGCATGTACCGGGAATGTCCGGACCCTTTCAAGGGACGGTACCGCTGCCCGACTGGTTGATGTCCTCGTAGGCGCAAAGGCCGACATCACCGCCCTGCAGGAAATGCGATGGACGGGGCAAGGAAAGACGACCATCGGTCCTTGTGACGTATACTACAGTGGCCAGACACGCGGCAAAGCGCGTGGTGTAGGATTCGTGGTGGGAAAGAGACTTCGCCGCCAAGTATTAGCGTTCACTCCTGTGAACGAGCGTCTCGCTGCGATCCGCATCAAGGCGAGGTTTTTCAACATAACATTTATCTGCGCCTATGCGCCGACTGAGGAGACGGACGACGCAGAGAAGGACTCCTTCTACGATAAACTTGAACAGACTTATGATCGCTGCCCACAGCATGATATCAAAATCGTGCTCGGCGACTTTAATGCCAAGGTGGGCAAGGAAGGAGTCTTTGGTCCCACAGTTGGAAAATTCAGTCTGCACGATATAACATCCCCCAACGGCACTAGGTTGATTGACTTCGCTGCTGCTCGCAATATGGTCATCAGTAGTACCAGGTTCCAGCATAAGCGAATACACCAAGCCACATGGCTGTCCCCTCATCAAAGAACTAGAAACCAGATTGATCATGTCTTGATTGACGGCAGACATAGCTCCACCGTTCTGGACGTGCGTACACTGCGTGGTCCCAATATTGACTCTGACCATTATCTTGTCGCAGCCAAGATACGCACACGCCTCTGTGCAACGAAGAAAGTGCGCACAGTAACGGAAGGAAAGTTTGACGTCGAGAAGCTGCGCATTACACAGACAGCTGATAATTTCACAACTCGACTCTCACACCTGCTAGCAGAGGGCAATCCTCGACCTAACGATGTAACCGAGCAATGGAAGCATATCTCTCACTCATTGCGTACAGCCGCTGAGGCCACTATAGGGTTCCAGCGAGCCCGCAAGAACAACTGGTACGATGAGGAATGCAAAACTGCCTCGAAAAAAAGGACGCTGCCTACAAGGAGACGTTGCGAACGGGCGCAACCCGCAGTGTATGGCAACAATATCGTGAGGCAAAAAAGGAAGAGAGACGCCTTTTCAGAAAAAAGAAAAGTGAGGCCGAAAGGCGTGAGTGTGAGGAGCTTGAGATGCTGGCTGGCAGGAATGATGCCCGAAAATTCTATGAAAAGATCCGGCGGATGACGGAAGGTTTTAAGACCGGGGCAAGCTCCTGTAAGGACAATAATGGCGACCTGGTAACAGACGTACAAAGTGTACTTAAATTATGGAGGGAGCACTTCTCCTCACTGCTAAATTGCGAGGGAGACGTCGAACCCGATACCCCAATCCCTGACGATGGAAAAGTCGTCCCACCACCTGACTATGATGAAGTGAGGATAGCTATATCCCGGCTCAAAAACAACAAAGCGCCTGGAAAAGACGGACTACCCGCCGAGCTGTTCAAACGTGGAGGCGAAGAGCTGGTAAAAAGCATGCATCAGCTCTTATGCAGAATATGGTCAGACGAATGCATGCCTCCGGATTGGAATTTAAGTGTGCTTTGCCCAATCCACAAGAAAGGTGATCCCGCTAACCGCACCAACTACCGCGGAATTAGTCTTCTTAATATCGCATATAAGGTTCTTTCTAGCGTGTTGTGTGAAAGGCTGAAGCCCATCGTAGACAAACTGATTGGACCTTATCAGTGTGGCTTTAGACCTGGTAAGTCTACCATCGACCAGATTTTCACGATACGCCAAATCCTGGAGAAGACCCATGATAAGAGAATCGACACTCACCATCTCTTTGTCGATTTTAAAGCCGCTTTTGACAGCGTAAAAAGGAGTTGCCTGTATGCCGCCATGTCTGAATTTGACTTCCCTGCAAAGCTTATACGGCTTTGTCAAATGACGTTGAGCAATACCAACAGCTCCGTCAGAATCGGGAAGGACCTCTCTGAGCCATTTGAAACCAAACGAGGCTTCAGACAGGGCGACTCCCTTTCGTGCTATTTCTTCAATCTGATGCTGGAGAAGATAATTCGAGCAGCAGAGCTAAACCGCAATGGTACAATCTTTTACAAGAGCGTGCAATTGCTGGCGTATGCCGATGATATTGATATCATTGGCCTTAACAACCGCGCCGTAAGCGCTGCCTTCTCTGGACTAGATAAGGAAGCGAAAAAAGTGGGTCTTGCCGTGAACGAGGACAAGACGAATTATTTGCTGTCATCAAAGAAAGAATCGGCGCACCTGCGCCTTGGCAGCCATGTCACTGTTGATAGTTACAAATTTGAAACTGTGAGGGACTTCGTCTATTTTGGGAACCAGTATCAACACGGAAAATAATATCAGTCTAGAAATCCAGCGGAGAATCACTCTTGCCAACAAGTGCTACTTTGGACTGAGTAGGCAATTGAGAAGTAAAGTCCTCTCTCGAAGAACAAAGATCACGCTCTATAAGTCTCTCATCATACCTGTCCTGATGTATGGCTCAGATTCATGGACAATGTCAAGAGAAGATGAGATGGCCCTTGGAGTATTTGAGAGAAAAGTTCTCCGGAAGATTTATGGTCCTTCCCGTGATGCCAACGGCGAGTATAGAAGGAAACTTAACGATGAGCTGTACGAGCTCTACGCAGATCTGACCATAGTCCAGCGAATTAAAGCCCAAAGACTCCGCTGGCTGGGCCATGTTATGCGAATGGACAAAGAAGCTCCAGCACAGAAGGTTTTCCTATCGTCGCCTGAATTCGGCAGCAGAGGAAGGGGGAGGCCGCGACTGAGATGGAAACAACAGGTGGAGGATGACTTGAACTCCCTTGGGGTTTCCAATTGGCGTCCGTTATCGCTAAAAAGGAATGACTGGCGTGCTTTGATACGAAACGGCCAAAATCGCTTAGGCGGTTAAGCGCCAATAAATGATGATGATCTGAATGATGATGGTGTGAAGATGGCGAGGATGCAATGATATTTATTTGATTTGCTACACTTTGTTTTTTTTTTTTGCACAAAAATGAAGGCAAGTGGCAGCTGCCTGGATCGCTGTATACTTATGTACGTTCATGTGAGAGTAAGGAGCGCGAAAAAGGGTGGGAGCGGTTTTCCAAGCGCAGAGTTTTTGCGGGGAGTGTTTGTCGGAGTTTCGATAATTGTGCAATTTGCAAGGTACCGTTTTTTATTCTTGCTTCACGCATACATATATATATATATGATGTTTGGGAATTTAAACATTTGATTTGAGTAATACCATGCAACAAATTTTTTTAAAGCTATTTTTTGAAAACTACAATTCTGGTCTTGCGAAAAAATTTTTAATTCTATATAACTAACTTCACTTTTTTGTATAAAAAATACATTTTCTGCTTAGAAGATATACTTTTCCAATATTTTATTTCTCTAAAAATTTCATAAGTAAAAAAACTATTTAAAAATCGAAAAAATGTGTTTTCATACAAAAAAAGTGGAGTTACTTATGTAAAAAGGTAAGGTGCATTAGTAAAAGTTCGTATGGTATTTCCCTGCAAAAAATACGATTAGTCCGGGATCAATCCAGAGGAAAAGTAGACTACTACTTTTTTAGTCTCTTTTAGATAGAATAAATTGGTCACATTTGTTCGAGCATGTCCTATGAAGAGACTAATTGTACCCTTTTTATACCAGAATGGGTATAAATGTTTACTACTTGCTGGACACCTATGTATATTCGATTCTCGGTGGAAGCAAAAATTGAAAACTGTTTCTTTTTTTTAATTTTTCGTTTTTATTTTATTTTTTAAGCAAGGAAAATTGAAAAAAAATCAGAGTTCTGTCAATTATACTTATACTTGCCAGCGTCTAATTACAGTTTTGCTTTAAATGAGACGATTGGGGATATTTTTCTGGGCAATCTTCAACTGCTTAGAAAATATACTTTTCCAATATTTAAGCCCCTAAAAATTTCATAAGTGAATTAAACTTTAAAAAAATCGAGAAAAGCTTAGAACATCAAATAATCAAAGTAAAAATGGGTATTTGTTTCCTTTAGGTGTCAACTGCTAATAAATTAGCTAAAATTATGGGAGATAGCTCAAAAGACGGGGTTTGGCCTCAGAATCACGCGCTTTTTAATATTTTGCTTCTCTGAAGAGATAATTGCAATCAAAGTGGCAAGTTTTCATTTGGTTGTTGTAATTTAAAAAATGCGTGCCGTGGGTCATTTTTCGATTTTTGACCATAACTTTCCATAGTTGCACTGAACTTTCCATAGAAACAAAAAACTAAAAAAGCGCTTCCGGACTCGTGATCCTGAGGCCAAAACCTGTCTTTTGAGCTATCTCCCATAATTTTAGCGAATTTATTAGCGGTTGACCCCTAAAAGAAACAAATACCCAAAAATGTGTTTTTCGTAAAAAAAGTAGAGTTATGGTGATTTCGTTTCCTCAAAAAATGCGCATTTTTTACGCTCTTTAATTTTCAATTTGCAAAATGAAGGTAAAACGTCAAACAGAATATGTTTTCATTTCCTAAAAAACTCACACTTTTTACCCTCTGAGGCTTTGACAGGGTAGTTGGTTGCACTGAAAATCAGCTGACCAATTTTTATTTGACAGATAAATAAGCGAAAACTAATTATTCATGCACATAGCATAGCAAACGGGCAATGTTTTTTGTTCGTTTTATCGATATAGCAGTTTCATGTAGAACGGGTTCAACGAAATCAGCATTGTGTTTGTAAAATTGTTCTTTAGTTAAAGTCCGTACGATATTTAAATTTCGATCTTAACATTGTGGAATTTTCTTACAAAATCATATCGTTAAAAAAATAAACTTTAACCAATAGGCAAAAAGTTAAATATATAAAGCCAGAAGTGAAGCTGGACTTATTTGCTTACAAATGGTGTTTAGATGCCGAAGATGATATAATTTGGTACATTTTGTTGTTTTTTTTTGGCACAAAAATAAAAGCAAGTGTAAGGGAATGAGCGGTAGGTGTGTCTTTGGGAGTTTTATAAGAGTGCTGCATAGTGATGTCTAGTTCGGGTATAACAGAATGTGGAGATAACAAAATAGCTGGAGAGTTTGGAGACCTATTTTTTCTTTAATAACAAATAAACTAAAAATAATTTTCAAAATTTTTTTTGGTGAGACACCAGATTAGTCCATTCTAAGTTTCCACTATAAATTTTATAGAGATCTATCCATAAATACTATAAGAAATTGGGTTGCGTCTGTTTGTATGGGGAGAGTGTTAGCCTATTAATATATAGATTTAAAAAATTAGCAAAATCGGTTTAACCAATCGTGAGAAATTCATCAGAAAGTGAGGATTTTCGAAAAGTGTTGATAGCTATAACTTTGAAAATAATTCGAATTTCGAAAAACTGGCCCAAACGTATTTTTTTCTTGTTGTTGTGAACCATACAAAAAAGTTTCAGAAAGATAGTACAACTTCGAAAAAAAGTGGCTCACTTCACAAAATTCAACTCATATCATCTGTTCCATTGGCACTATTTCCCTGCTGATCTAAAAATATCTTGGTATAAGTAATACTCCAACTCAGAGATTTTGGACCACTGTTCGCCATAATGTTTTTCCAATAGTTTAGCAACATCTTTCTTCTTTTCTGACTTTATTGCTACACCAAGATCAATTCCATCAAGCAAACGAGGCAAAGTACCGCCTCTTTTAAGATAGCTGGTAAATTTTTCTTTACCTTAAACTTTATACGTCTCAAAAGTTTTCACTACACACTTCTGTTTATTTAGGGAGAGTTTAAAATAAATTCTTTCATACTCTCAATGCCGGTTATGGGACGGTAGTTTTCTGCCAACATTTTTAAATCTTTAAGATGCCAATCCTCTCCTAAAATCTTAACTTGCCCATGCGGAGAATAAACTTTGTGATAACTTTCTTTAACAAAAATAGTAGTATTTTTTCGCAAATCTTTTTCAACACGTCCAAAAACTCGATTAGCTGGCAAAAAACTATGACCTCGGCCAGGAAAAATAATTCTATTTGTTTTAGCTGTTTAGGTTCACTGTTTAACATCCAATGCATTAAGGTATGTATAATATGCATATTTTTGTTTTGTCCACCACAGCCGTCGCGAAAAAGTCGTAAGGTATCCACATCTAACAGACTGAGCCCTTCCAAATGTGCCAATAAAGCAGAGCCTGGTATAAAACACCGGATCCTTAGATTTCATATCGACAACACAAAGAGTATAGCAGCCTATTTGCCTTGAATAAAAAGCTTTTTGAAACACAAGCTCACAGATCTAGGAGGCTGATCTCTTGCAATTTCATAAAAAGAATTGGCTCTTAGCTTGTGAGTCCTTTGTTCAGTAATGAGCAGCTGTTTTATGTCCAAATTTTGTTCCATTTTGATTTTTTGTTTATTTAATACGCATTGAGCACACACATCTGTTGCAGGGGAAGAGAATCCTATGTTAAGAGTATTGAAAATATTCCAAAAATATTTTTTTTTAACTTTCAGTAATTATCTACTGAATCATTATAAATCCCCCATAATTTCCTTATATTAAGTTGTGGTGAAAGATAGCATCTTTTAGATTTATTTCTGTTGTAATGGCTCGCTTTCGCTGGTAAGTTTTTGAGGAATTTTAGCACACTTTCTCTCTTTGGTTTAAACCGAGATGTGAGCCTATCCCCACCTCTGTTCTCTTTAAGAATGTTACCATGAAAAATAGCTTGTGCAACAGTATTCACTCTCCGGCCTGTAACCGACAATACTTTCAGAATTAGGCATGACACACCTCTGATTTGTTTTTGTGTTGCAAAAAATAGTTGCTTGAGAAAGTCTTTTTTTTTTTGTATTCTGGTGTATACTTGTGGCGCTTGGGTACATATGCAACCATCAGCCGTGTCAAATATTGATCCTGATCAACTTTTGATTTATTTTTATATAACAGCTCACGATTGCGAATAATTAAATGGGAATTGAACTTCCCACATTTGTAACCACTGTTTTCTTTGTGACTGCACGGTTTGTAAAATGACAGAGCTAACGGATCCTTATCAGCATATCTGCCAAAAAATTTTAACTTTTATAGATAAGAAAACATACCCAGACATTAAAAAATTACTTTTTATGACGGTTTGCACGTCTATTATTAATTCTCTGTATAGGATCACTTCTTCTTTTCCCGACGTTTATACTTTGTAGTGTACTCATACAAAATACGACATAGGATGCAACAGCCACGACCCACACACGGAGGGAAATCTATGGATGGAACATCCATAATTATTGATATCACATTAAATAAAAATTGATAATCCTGTCCCATCAATGAATATGGATGTTTCATCAATGCTTTTTTGATAAATCACTATTGAAATGGTATCCATATAAACTATTGATAAATTCTAAATAGTTTAAAAAAAAACAAAATTTTATATAATTTGACACCTGGTTTCAGTAAGATTCGAACCCTACTCCTCTGGCACGTTAGCCCAGTATTCTACCATTCGGCTACGGCATATTATACAATTTTTAGAAAAATGTTCAATCATAAGAAATTCAAAAAATTTGAATTAAAAAAAACCGCTCCAACAAGTTGTAATATTGTTAGAAAATCCATAGTAAAAATTGTTGAACTATTATGATTATGCGTCCAAGAAAAATTTACATTTCGTCCATATATATTAATACGCTGTCTCTACCATTATTACTATGCAGTAAATATGGATATGGATATACCGGAAATAGAAATTCATATCACGACCATAGATATTGACGTGCCGTTCAAATATATTAGCATTCTATCCATAAATATAGAAAATAGTAGACCATATCGAAATGGTTGACATGTCATTTTACTTTTTATTGGGAGCAAATAATATTTGATAACTCGCTAATTCTGAATGAATATTGCATCAAACTCGTCGCTATCAATAGCGATATTGTCACAACATTCAATGCATTTCTCTCAGTGCATGCATGTCTGTTTGTATGACCGCAATTGTTTTTGCGTCTTTTGACTCAATGGGGTGTGCTATGACGAATTTGGATATATCACATTGCATTGTCAATATGTATCTATAACCGTTTGATATGCGAAGCGGACCGACTGTGTCAATCGCGATAGTATCAAATGTAGATGCCGGGGTGTCTGTCACCACAAGCGGCTCTTTTGTGTGTCTAACAATTTTGTTTTGAGTGCATTTTCTGCAATTGTTTACAAATTCTTTGACCATTTGTCTCATATTTTTTCCAAATGTATCTTTGTTTTAGTTTTAAAATAGTTTTTCGAATTCCTAGGTGGCCTGCGATATTTGAGCAGTGAAATTCGTCTATCAGTTTGTATTTTGTTATCATGCTGTTTATTTCCCTTGGAGCTTTGTATATTAGTATTTGTATCGGCGCGCGTTTATTCATTTCTAACTCATTGTATTTCTTCTTGAATACATTTATGTCAATATTTTTATATATATAGTCTTTTTCACAAAGGGCTAGCTCCTTTATATGTGAATTCCTTAGCAAACTATGTAGTTTCTCCAACATTGAATCTAGATTCAAAGGGTCATCGCTACAAGTTATGTGCACTTCATTATCAATTAATTCAATTGTGGTACCACTTCCTTTTCATTCAATTTCAATTTCTTCATCTTCTTTACGTCATTAAAGGATGTGCATTCCCAAATGTGAAGTTGTACAGGCTTCTTATGAGATATGCTATCCTTAATGCGTTTACCGGTTTCCTTATTTTCATTTATCTTTGCTTCTTTCTCTTTCATTTCTTTTAAATTCGCGGCCTTGCTCCTTTTTACTACATTAATTTTATTATCTCCTTTTTCATTTTTACTAGTGGGAATCATTGATTTAAGTAGGTCACTATCTAATTTAATTCGTGATAGCGTCAGCATTTGTGTTAATTTTACCTTGTTTGTATACGATTTCGAAGTCTCTCTGATAGATCTATTCTAATCCTCGTCATTTTCGATGACGGGTTTCTATGTGAAAATAGCGATACTAGGGGTCTGTGGTCGGTTACGACAATAAATTTTCGACCATACAGATATGTCCTGAAATAGTTTATTCCCCATTATTTAACCTAAACTAATTCAAAATTTGACTCTTAAGGCTGATTTATTTATTTTCTGGTTCCTTTATCTATTAATTCGCTTAGAAATTTCACTTTCCATGGTATTATATTCCTTATTTATGTGTTTTACAAGTTGTATGCTCTAGCTTACGTTATATTTAGTAGTTCGTTTTTATTATTAGTTCTAGTTTTTCTATTTCTAGCGTGTTGATTGTGTTTACACTAACTCTAGCTTTCCATTGGGGCTTCTTTGAGTTGTCTAATAAGCAAAACATCACAACTACTGTGGATCTTCGACTGATATGTCAGTGATAACTGGATGTTGGTATTAGCTCTATGTTCTGGTTTCCATTCCGTTCCAAGATCATGAATTGATATTGTGGAAGAGTTTTTGCATGATATTTAGTCATAATGAGGGTTGATTTTGAAGAGATTGCCATGACCCTGGAAAACAGCTTGGCTGGATTGTCAAGATCGTGGGAGGATTAGTTTCGAAAGATTGATATACACTGGGGATTGATCTGTTAGGATCATAATGTTCCCGGAAGGATCGGTGGTTTGGCAGTTTCCATGATTCTGGGGATTTAATGATCTGGCAGGATCGCCGTTTGTTTGCTGCTTCTGCCAAAGATGATTTTTGTAAAATTCACTATTTTTATGAAAAAAAATGGTATAACCAATTATAATATAGTTCTTACTGGTTCACAGTTATTTTAGAGTTACCACTGTTGAACTATATATTACCTTAATACGCGTACTTGGAATTAGAACACACGAGAACACGTTTAGATCGGATGCGTATATTTCCAGAATGAAAAATTGCAATGCATTCCAAAGTTTTCTCAAAATATTTAGCATAAAAAGAATTGGCAAATGTGTTTACAATATTAAATGCAGTAGTTATTCAAAAAGGAAGTTTAATCAAAGAATATTTCTAACAACCATAAAAATAAAATTAATTTAATTGGATAGATATGAAAATGTTTCATTTTGGTCTGAACTAATATTTTTGGTGTTGAATAACAGTAAAATTATTGACCTTTGGTTTGTTTTATAGCAATGGTTACATAGGTTTTAATGCGTAGAATTGGATTTAGTTAAAAACCAAAATATTTGAAAAGTGGAATTATTGCGTTTTGTTATGGACCTCCTCAATTGATCTTATTACAAAATCAGAATTTGTCAGGAGAGCAAAAAAACGCTAAAGTCATATTTTTTAAATTTATTTCTCTCATTTGTCTCCTTAACTTTTTCTTTTATGGGTTACATATTATCGGTTTTACACCTTCCACATGATCTTCCAGTGCCGTTACGAATCTTTTTCGACGCTTCTATGCAAAATAATGTATACATTATGTGACATATATGTCACTGTAAATTACCCTACTATTTTTAAATGTATTTTTACAGTTTTGGTGTGTGAAATTTTAGAAAATCTAGACAATGCAAGAGAGCAATATAAAATGTAAATGCAATAAAACCGGGTTTGAAAGTGTAAGTTTTAAGTATCTCAAAAATCTCCTTTAATTGTTAAAAAAAATTGTTTGAGGCCATCAGACATTTTTTCCATACCCAGCAAACCATAACAGCTCTAAATGGGGGCATATGGGACTCTTTCCTCTGAGCGCTCACATTCATAATAAGTTCATAAAACAATCATAAACAGTCATCAAATGCTCGTATTTGAGTGGCTTTTCCTATGAAACTGTTCATTCATAAATGAGCTCTCAGTCTTATGCATAAAAGATTCGTTTTCGAATGTTTTTTTGAGCTCTTAAAAGAGTACATAAAAGAGTCTTTTTTGAATGATTTTTTGTACGCTTCCTTTGCTTATATGCTTCCTTTTCTCCTTCAGGCCAATTCTAAATAAATTTTCGCACGGATTTTGATCCCTCTCCCAAAAATTATCTAATAATTTAATGGCTTAATCAAAATTTAAAATTCGCAATATCACGCCAATTGGCAAAAGAGATTATTTCCAGTACTTGAAATTTTCTCTAGTGAAAGGTATTAAAGGAATTTTTCCAAAGGAATACAAAAATTCTAGGGAGAGAAATTCCGGGAGAATATTTAGAATTTCCCTGCTTAATTTTTTCCATTTTTAATTTTCTTTTCCCTTTCCCATGACTTATCCCATTCCCTTTTTCTATCCCTTGCACTTTAAATTTTCCTGTTAATTATGTAGAAACAAATATGTAAATAGGTAAACAGTCAGTTTCATGCATATATAACATTGAAATATTGTTCATTATTTTTTTTTTTTTGTTTTGTTTTTACTTCGCTTGCAGATAAAAGAGAAAATATGATTACCGTGAAATAATTAGGGAACTCACAGTCATCTGCTAAACTTGAAACGTTTTAACTTTGCCACCTTACCATGTGGCGACTGTGAGCACCCCCGTTTAGCCTTCCACACGGCCTTTGTTAGTTCACGTCTGAATTCAATCTGAAAATATGAATAAACGTATTCAAATTATTTAAATAAACTCAAAATATGAAAAAACTTACTTTTTCTCTTTCTGTTTATTTATTCATAACAAATTTTTTTTGAAAACAAAGCAAAATGACAATTTTCAATTTTACCACAAAATTTAAACATAGGCACAAGCCCGGCAATATTGCCACAAAGTGGTATCTTCTATTTGCAGGCAAAACAAAAACAAAATATTTGACACCTGGTAAATTGTCAAGATATTGCCAGCTGGCAATATTAGCAGGGCTGTTAATATGGGACTGTGAGTACCCTAAATAATATGTAATAATAATAACTATTTTCAAAAAATATTTATGACATTACTAGCTGACCCGGCAGACGTTGTCCTGCCACAAATTAATTTCCCTGCATGTTTCTCCAACCCGATCCCTATATCTATTTTAATCCATATCCGTATCTGCTTCGTATAGGGGGAACCACGCCCCCTTTTTCGTTATCCCCAGTACTTTTTTGGAGGTGGCAGGATTGATCTTATATAACTCACCACAAAATTTCAGTGGTCTAACCTAAATACTTCCAGAGATATGGACTATGAAGTATTTCATTCGTATGGGAGGTGCCACTCCCCCTTTTTCGTTAACTCGAGTTTTTGGGAGATGATAGGGATCGATCACATAAACCTTCACCAAATTTCAGTGGTCTTACATAAATACTTGCCACGCCCCCTATTTCGTTATCCCAAGTTTTTTTGGAGGTTGTTTTGCAAAATTTCAGTGGTCTAACCTAAATACTTCCAGAGATATGGACTATGAAGTATTTCATTCGTATGGGAGGTGCCACGCCCCCTTTTTGGTTAAACCCCAGTTTTATGGGTGATAATGGTGTTATCCTATAGCTCTGTACCAATTTCCAGGTCCCTACCTTGAACCCTTTTAGAGATATTCACCTTGAAGAAAAAAGTTTGTATGGGAGGTGCACGCCCCCTAATATTTTGTTCTGATTTTATAACATGACCTGCGCGTGGTAAAAACGAACAAACCCCCAAAGGAAGTATATGATTTGGTTCAGCCGTTTTCGAGTCTTAGCGTGACGACTGAACACCGTTTCATTTTTATATATATGTATAGATAACAGTTATATAATAACAAACATGTGCCCAAAGAATTACATTTATCGGATAACTAGATTTAAAGTTAAAGCAGAAAGTTGTTTAGATTTATTTCGTTTTGGTGAGAAAAATTATATTTATTGCATTTTGGTTTGAATGCTACTGAAGTTATTGGGTTTTGGTTTGAACGTTTTTGGATAATCAGAGAATGGGGCTTGTGGAGCCATTTTGATAACGATATATCAGTTTGTGATTAGTTCCAGAGTAAAATATCAGTTTTAAAGCAATTTATCATTCTTTTTATCAATAGCCATTGGGTTAGGAAAATACCACAAAATGATGTTATTGTAAGTAAACAAACCAACAAAGAAGATTCTACTATTGTCTAATTTAGTTTACCAAATATGCTTTCATTCGTGTAGAAACTTTACTTAATACTTAAGCCAAGTACTATAATCAAAGCCGTGGAATTTCACCGGCAACATGCAATTGGCTTGTCGTGAAATGTCGCTAGCAATTTTAAATTTTTTATTTCCTTAATTCTTTGTTTATTAATCTCTCTTCTGTTATTCTTCCATTTTCAAGGGTCAATGTTGCCACTTTTCGCACTGGTTTAAATGACATGGACAATTAAAGTCGTGAAAAAATGTTGCTAATGCCATATTGTGCAATATTTTCAGGTCGTGAACTCAGTACTACTTTGCCGTGAAGTACAAGCGAAATTTCACGGCTATTTCACGACCAGAAATTTTGTATGGATTTTGACAGCTGTTTCACGTGAAGCTCGATGTTAGTACCTAACTTAAGTAATGATAATGCAAAAAAATCGTAATATTCTGCAAAAATTACCTAATATAGAAAAAATGAGGATACCCTCATTTCAAAATAAAAATTCCATATATATGTAGTTTAGTTTTCACTTTAGTAAATATAAAAAGGCGCACACTCAGAAAAACTCACAAAACAATCATATTTATGTGCATGCTCATTGCTTCTTTCAAAATACCAATAGCTGGCAATGAGATGGATGAGCAATTAAGTTGACTTTAGATAACGCCGAATTTCCCGAAAACCGTCTTAGTACGAGCCATTGCAATGCATTGCATTGTATGATTATTCAATTATTTTGTTGATATTTCTCAAACTTTATTTTATTTAATTACACTTTTATTTTTCACGTACGCCTAGCTTTGTCAACGTTTGATTAAACAATATAGGAATAGTTCTTACATTCCTTGAAAAAGTTCTTAAATTGTAAGAAAAATATTCTTAGATTATATGAACACTTTCATACGCAAAGAAAATACATAAAAATTTCTTAAAATTTTAGAAAAAAGTCCTAAATTGAATAATTAATAAATAATTTCTTAAAATTTAAGAACAAATTCCTAATACAAATTCAGCCAAAACATTTGATAAATTTCAATTCATATATTTTAAGAACGTAGTTCTGACATAAATAGTGTTTACGGTATTTTTTCATACATAATAAGAAACTTTTCTTAAATTATATATAACGTTTCTTAGATTCTAAGAAAAATCGGCGTAATCTTCTATGGAACTTTTTCTTTAAAAAAATGTACGTTTTTCGTTCACTGAACATGTTCTTTTCAAAAATTTTCGTTAACTGCTACTATGTTTATACGCAAGTATAAAACGTTTTAGTTCACTACGTTAATATTCAAAGCACACGTATAAACCACTACGTAGCGTGTTGGCTTGCAATCGTTTTCAAATCGGTCTTTAATATCTCCAGACGGTTGGAAATATCGTATAAACACAAATTTTGCTCAAAACGCTTTATATATCAGCTGTTCAACACGATTTCTTCAGTTTACCGGTGTGGAAATTTATCCTACGTATTTTAATTAAAAAAGGGTAAATTAATAAATTTACAAAATTTGGCTTTTAAAATATTTACTTAAAAATGTGTAAATCAGTAGCCAGCTCGGAGAGAGGACGCAATAGGTGGGAGTATTAGTGTGTTACGCTCATATATTTAAACTTCTATATTGCTAGTAAACAAAGGGTACACGCACCAACATCACAGTACAGATATATTGAGTCTATGTATACAAAATATAAAATTTTTCATCATATTCAAGTATTTATTGAAAATAATAGAATAGAAGAAAAACAGAACTTAAAATTTGTGGAAAATAAAAAATGGTAAGGCGTTGCTGCATTTGAAAAAATGAAGTCATGTAGCTTCATGGGTAAGTCAAAACAAAGAAATTTTTCATATCTAGCTTTACACTTACCTAAACTTAAACGAGCCATCAACCGCCTTGGCGATTTTGGCGGTCTAACATATGTATTTCGCAAGTCGTTTCGTTGTACAGCCAACTGGCGTAACACACCGCATATTCGCAGAGGGTGGGATCCTGTGTAGAAGTCGACGCAAGTGGCGAAAGTTTCTGAACGCCATTCAACTGGGAATAGAGCTATTTTTCAATGACAACCTGTGACAAGGACGGGGGAGGGGTACAAAAGTCCTAAAATTCGTGTGACGTAATTTATGGATAGCCCCCAATTTAGATACAAAAATTTTGAAAAAGTGTTTAACGGACGTCAGAATCAAATTTAACAAGCCGTAAAATATGTCCGCTATTCAATCATTCTGTCTTGTGCTTGTGAAATGCAGTATCAGCCAAAACGGTTCCTAAATTTGAACAAAAACCTCGAAAAAAAAGTTCTAAAAGACCGCCCCTAAAATTGAAGCTTATGTTGAGAGGGTTCCGGAATTTTTTTTTTTTTTTTTTTTATCCTTACAAAAACAGCCCAAATGGTTTTTTTATTGTAACTTTTTTATTTCACATCCGATTTTAAAAATTGATATGTCAAAATTTATATCTTGAGACCCTGCATATATCCTTCTAATGTCCTTTTGGGATCGGAAGTAGTTTTGACATAGTTGCGTCAGCTAACCGAGTTATAGGTCCTTAAAATATTCGAAATTCATGACAATGTTGCCTTTGAATTGTTTGACTAACTTTAGAATCCAAGAAGTTATAGTAGTTCCAATATTTATTATTACGGTTCTGATTAAACTTTAAACATAAATAAAACACATTAGTTTAGTAGGAAAATATAAAGCAAAAAACCAACATTTATTGAGTTTCTCTTTTTGCTCAAAACAAGCTAGCACCAACTAACATACATATTCGACGGGAAAGGTAACGTTTTATGTAATTTTCAGCGTGATATTACGTAACGAATTCAATATTTTCAAATGGAACTAGTCGTCGGCGTTATACAAATGTCAAGATATTATGATAGATCTTGACGTGACTCAAGGTTTTTATATTGTTTCCGGCTTTGTAGCTTTGCCAAAATGTGACCGAGGCGCTTCTCATCCGTGACAGCACTTGCAGATTCACCAACAACACGTACAAATCGTTCAGTGTTTTGAGAGTGACAAGGGAATTCTGCAAAATTTATTATATACAAGTACCTGCAATTTTAGTTTGAAGATATTTACCTGGAATATTTATTATTTCGTTTTCTGAAAACTGAAACTTTATAAGTTGACTGTCTGTGTAGAACTGCACACAAGGGGGTTCCGTAACTATAAACTGCCTCCAATCGATCATGCTGACATAGGAGTCACTATTGAAGTTTATTACGCCTCGTTTTGGTAAGCTAAATATGCGAAGCCTTACCGGTTGATCTTGGCGTGCCACTCTGATTTTTTCGTACCCCTCCATTCGTATCTTATGATCAGTATCAGTTATCATTGCCAGCAATATATTTTCTATATAATATAATTTCGGACCCCAACACTCCTGGCCAAACTCCAGGCCCTTTCTGATTGCCAAGGTAGTGAGTTAATAACTTTTTTAGAGGCAACTCATTAAAATGGAACAAACACACATTCCACTGCAGGGGCCTTGTAAATATCGTTCCATTTGTACATTTACTCCCGTTTTATATCCAGTATTTACAACTGCACCGTCACAGCTTATGGCAACTAGTTGGCTTAGACAATAGCCTTGGGCATTCAAAAAACTCACGATTTCCTTCTGGATTGTTTTCCCAGTGCCTTCTTTTGGAGATACATACCCGATGAATTTCGATTCAGGCTCCTCCAGCATGGTTATATGCTCCTCTCTGAGAAGCATTGTTCTTGTTTGTCCCTGAACTAGTTTTTTCTTCAAAGTAATGTCCTGTTTGCCATCATAGGATATACTACTACTACTAATGGCGGCGATATACCAACAGGTTATCATAACCTCTAACGAGATTTTTAGCCGAACTTCTCTTTCTAACTTGCGGTGTGTTGCTTTTGAGTTTTCCTACAAGTTGGCGGGACCTACAGTTTTTTTGCCGACTCCGAACGGCACTTGCAAAGCAAATGAATTTTGCTGAGAAGCTTCTCATGGCAGAAATACACCCGGAGAGTTTGCCAAACTACTGCCGAGGGGCGACCCCGTTTAGAAAAATTCTTTTTCTAAATAATTTTTGATGTTACCTTTGCCGGGCATCGAACCGCCACGACTAGGTGTAGAAGGCCGAACACTTAACCGCTACACCACGGCGGCCGCCGTAGGATATACATCTGAGTAAATTCTCGGCTTTTGTTGCTGCTTCGGCCTTAGCCCTAAACTTGGAACGCTCTCGTGAAATTTTATTTTTGTCTATTACAAGATTATCGAAATATCCGATTATTTTTTCGGAAATGCTCTCTGAAAAATCTTCCTTCGCTTTCGTAGCAACCGCAACACGCAAGTCTTTTATTAACATTGTTGCGAGCAATGATCCAAAGCGATCGGAAGTATCCGACCTATACAATGCCATGGAGTGACACGTGAGATACTTTCAAATTTTTAATTCTTACTTCACACGATTCATTGTCCTCACTTGAACTAGGCACATAATTCGTCACACTTGCAGTACTGTTGTCGTTATATTCGGACCAAACTTTGGAGGAAACTTCAGAGGAAACTAGCCCGCACTGATCTTTAAAAAACAGTTTTGCTTTGCACGGAACTCTACTTTCACTAGGGCATCTACATTGCCGGTTGAGGTCTATGACGCACTTACACTGTGATATTAAAAATATTTGATTCCATTCCTCGTTTTTATATCTACGCGGATGTTTTTTTATACTGTAGTAACTCTGAACGAGGCCCTTAAGGTTCCTACGGAGCGTAGATTTGGTGACAATAGGAATCTTTGCCTGCTGCCATAAGTTTGCAATTGTCTGCAAAACAACTGACATATAGTCATAAAGACTTCGATTTTTTGGGACACTTGAAGAACCATAATGTTTTAAAAATAAAAAATACTCAATAACGGGTGTACCACAAAATCTACAAAATCAAAATCCACAAATCAAAATCCACAAAATCAAAATTCACAAAATCAAAATCCACAAAATCAAAATCCACAAAATCCAAATCCACAACACAAAATCCACATTTCCTGTGTGAAATAAATTCAAATTAGGTTTAAAATCGCCGCGATTGAATTTGAATTTATTTCACACAGGAAATATGGTATTCTGTATTTTTTATATCGAAATTAAAACTCGAGATATTTTAAGTATAAGGATTTAATAAGTACTAGTATATCCCGTGGTCGAAATTCGACCAATTTAAAATAGTTGAACTTATTCAAACATCTGATCAACTTTTTGTCAATAGCTGCCTTTAGGACCCGTGGCCGAACCTCGACCAACTTAAATGTATACATTAAAAACTCATCTATAGGCAAAATGAGGCCATCAAAGAATTTAAAAAATAACGGCTGTTATTATATAATAAAAATATTAAATTACAGCAGTCCTTTCAAAATTATTTATGGCAAATGCCATGCAAATATTCGGTTTTCGAGATTTTATGTTGCACTTGAATAATCGGATGATGAGATTGTGCTTAACAAATAGCCACTAATTTATGCGATCGTTTTGAGCAGGTGAAGAACAAAAAAATATTAGGTTGAAAATTAAGTAAATTGTAATAGTTAAGATTAAAGGTTTTTTAATATAAAAAAACACATAATTTAAGAAAAAAAAAGAATATTCCGCAACCGGGTCTTGCAACTGTGCACACCGTATTCTATACGCTCACCGCCGCGCTATTACCTTATGCAAGTTAAGCAAGTCGTATAGCTTATTTCAAATAAAACACAAACTTTATTTTTTATTAAACACTTTTATTTAGTTACAATCACATTGGTTGCCTTGCAACTTTGTCATACGAAGAAGACATAACTTAGCAATATTTAGAAGACATTTTAATTTGATTTTTGATTTGATTTAAAAATAATAATCTAGGTATGTTGATTTAAAAAAAAGAAAATGTATTCAAAGTGGTAAAATCAGCCAAAATCTAGCCTTTTGCAAAAACTGTTAAAGGTTTTTCTATCTTTTTTCCTTAACCATAACTTAAAAATATTTAAAAATACATTTCTTATCAATTTTTGATTTGATTTTTGAAAAAAATAGTACGTATATTGATTTAAAAATACATTTCATATCGATTTTTTACTTGATTTTTGAAAAAAATGTGGGTATGTTGATTTTAAAAAAAAGTTATTCAAAATTGGTTAAACCGGGCAAAATCTAGCCTTATGCAAAAACAGTTTGAGGGTTTTTTAAGCTTTTTTCCTCAACCCTAACTTGAAAATATTTAAAAAGACATTTAATATTGATTTTTGATTTGATTTTTGAAAAAAAAAAAATGTAGGTATATTGAAACGGGGCAAAATGTCTTTAGTAATATTTTAGTTGACCTCTAACCACTTCGTTTGGTACAAAATTTAAGGACCTGTGAAAAATTATGGATTTTTATATTTCAAAATTTATAGAAATAATCTACCGAAGTCCGATAAACACAACAATATCTCCCTTATTCATAAAAAATATAAAAGGTTTATTAAGCTCTTATTATTCAAAATTTGTATGAAAATGTCATTTTAAAAAGCTTTATAAACCAATTTTATTTTTTATGAATATGAGGGTATTTTTAAAAAAATTTTAATTTTCGGAAAAACTTACCAAAAAACCCAAATTGTATAAGCGGTTATCTCATTTCTATAATGGGTGGTATGTATGTATATTTATGAAAATATTCGCAGTAAGTTTTTTCCAAAAAAAGTATCACAAATATAAAAATATGTCTTATGAAATTTTAATGAGCTTATAAAAAATCAAGATTAGAAATACTCATATACCTAAAGATGTTTTAAAAAAGAAAAAACTATTTCAATGAAAAAAAAAAAATTGTAGCCCGGAGCTGTTCTCGAACCTACAACAGTTCGCTCGCTATCCGATGTGCTAACCACTGCTCTACTGCTTTATCTACGAATTTATTGTCAAATCATCAATTCAAGCTGTATGGGCAATGAGCGAGAGAATGAAAATAGTTTCTCTAATAAAAGGAGGAGCTTGTTGAGTGAAAGATTGAAAGGTTCATTTTGCAGAAAATGAGTTCTTTTTATAGAAACTTATTATACAGGCGTGTTTTAAAATCTTTTTAGAGGGGGTAAATTACAAATTCTGGTTAGGTCAAAAAAAGTTTGAGGATTTTCTAGCTTTTTTCTTTAACCATAACTTAGCAATATTTAAGACAATTTATATGGATTTTTTATTTGATTTAAAGAAAAAATATATATTAATTTTTCTATTCAATTTGGTCTAGTCTTTTTGGGGCTCGGATTGCAAATCTGCCCTTTTAAAAGTTAATACATATGTACATATGAATAGAAATCAGTTGTTGGCTTCAGTAAAGTTTAAGACGACCGCTAACCACTTGATTTAGTTCAAAATTTAAGTACATATTAAATATGTTGTCGATTTTTATATTTTAAATAGGGAGTCTATCAGCAACTTTGTCTCAAACGATAGAAATCACTAAAATTTATAGAAGTAGTCTACCGAAGTCCGATAAATAGACTACTGTGTTTGAAAAAATTTCGCAACTTCGATCTTATATCATCAAAAATTAGACCTAAAAACCCAAATTGAATAAGCGGTTATCGCATTTCTATAATGGGTGGTATGTATGCATATGCTTTCCGTCAACTAAAAATATTCAGCAATTTTGTTTCTCGAAAATAGAGATCACAAACATAAAAATTTTAAAAAAGTCAAGATAAGAAATATTTATATATTGAAAAAATAAAAACAATTTTCAATGACAAAAAATAAAAAAATAAAAATGTGGCCGATAGCTGTACTTGAACCATTAACCGCTCGACCACTACCCCCGACGCTTCCCACTGGGCTATCGCTTTATGTACAAATTGATTGTCAGATAACCAATTCAAGTGGCATGAGAAAGTTTCATTCGCTTATTACAGATAAATGAAGCAGGATTGGTTATATATTAGATAATTGTGCACTGCCTTAGAGGTATGCCAACAAATCCATATGCATTTCATAAATATTTATGCATATTTAGTATGGGTTTAAGCTTGGCAAATATTTATATGTAAAATTTGTTAGCCTATTAATATAATAGATTTTATAAGTAAATAAATGAAAATGCAGTACTCACAATAACATTAATAAACATAAATTTAAGCAACATAAATAAATACAAACTGCATTGTTTTCATATAAATTCACAAAATAAGTTTTTTTATATTACAAATATTACAAATACGTACATGTTTATATTCATATGCACATAAATTTTCAAGAAAAAAATATATTACACATTGATAGCTTCGAAACTTTTACATATTATGTACATAAACGCAAAACGGAAATTTTAATTACAGAGTGAAATATTGTATGCTATCGATTTCAAGTATTCTATTTTATCTAAATCTAAGCGACGTTTAACAACTTTTTTAATTTTTTTAACCCGCTGGATATTTTTTTTATTTTTTCGTATGCTTGCACCTGAATATATTTTTTCAATGTTTGTTTTTATTTCAATCATTTCTTTTCCTAATTGTGCTATTATTTCGTAAACCCCACATTTTTTTTTACCTACAACTATTTTAATTGAATTTTGGGTACGTGGAAAATTATCTTTAAAAGAATCAGAAACACACCAAAATTTCGGGTCATATTTAGGAGCACTCAAATTCGTTTTGCCACAAATATAATATTTTTTAAACCATGCACACATTTTTTTGAAATCTTTATCTGTCGAGCTGGTATGTAGCGCACTGAAATATTCAAAAACACATTCGTGAGGAACGAATGCCAAACTTTTCAGCATACGAACTGCCATACTAAAACCTTCATCATTGCCGTATTTTTGAGCAAACCTTTCTTTCTGAACTCGTCTCCAAATTATTTGTCCAAAGTGAAATAAACATGCTTTGTAAAGCGCATCGGGAAAATATTCTTTAGCTACAGAAGAGATGGTTTGCTCAAAATCGGTAATAATTCTTTGGGGGTTTAAATTAATATTCTGGGCTAAAGCCAAATTAAAAAGCTGGTGGAAGAATTCCGTGTACGCCTTCATAGATTTTTTGCTCATGAGGCAAAAAACTAGAGGCACAAAGTGACCATTAATTAACCCTTGAATCGTAAACAGTTGACGAAAAACTGTCGGTACAACAAAAAATGTTCCAT
Source organism: Campiglossa producta (assembly GCA_964058755.1). Taxonomy (NCBI): domain Eukaryota; kingdom Metazoa; phylum Arthropoda; class Insecta; order Diptera; family Tephritidae; genus Campiglossa; species Campiglossa producta. Next base: position 94,282,379 of record CAXKVI010000001.1, read on the forward strand.
CCATCACCCAGCACCGTGACCTTCCTAATTCTTTTAAAGAGTTTATTGTACCCAAAATAATATTTTTTTCTCCGTCAAAATCCCAGTCACTTAAAACAAATAAATCTCCCTCCAAGTATTTTAAATCGTCTGGTATATTAATCCCTTCTAGACTTCCTGGTTCGCTAACAATATTTGTTGCTTTTCGAACGCGGCTGATTTTGATTTTCTGCGCTCGTTTCGATGGCAAATACACACGACGGTCTGGTGGGCAATCTACAACCGCATCCCGAATAATTTGGGAAGGTTCCAGGGTAGATAAGGTGCTCATATCCTTGATTTTGTTGTTGACGGCAGCCACAGACACTTGATGGGCCTTTGGATCGTGGTTGTGCGAGGTAGGCGCTCGTTGTACCACATGCTCGCCACTATTTTCCTTCGTTACAACAAAACTTTTGCACATTAAGGCTTTTCTTTGCGCGCACAACCAACGAAACTCGTGTTTCTTTTCATTTTTTGAATGAAAATGGTAATCAAACCCATTCAAAAATATTTTGTTGTTGCCTTTGTTCGATTTTACCACAATCACTTCCATTTTTCTTTAATTTAAATAATTTGTAGCACGATACTTATTAATTTCAAAATATATATAATAAAGAGGTGTAATCTTGTCACAAATTTTACGAAAAAGTGCAAATAGTAAAATAGGTTTCGGATTTTGGTGCTAGATCTACTAAATTTTTAAGAAGCAACAACTACGCTGCAATCCAAAATCTACTACGCTTTTTCAAGGTTTTCTAAGATGTTTAGCTTTTTTCTTTTAATAATAAATTTATAAATGTAACTAGCACTTGAACCAAACATCTGGACAAAAATTACTCTAACTTTAAAAGCAACAGCTGAATTTTCATTTAAGTGCAATTTTACCAAATCTACTCCACATTTGTCCACTCTACTAAAGTTTTTCTCATATCTACTGAGCAAACCAATTTGTTAAGTCCGAACGCTGGTAAAGTGATTGTAAGAAGGTAACGGTAATATTTGCATTTTTTTGCATCATAAATACTTACTTACATATATGTATATACATATTAATGAATGAATGATTTCTGTGCATAACAATACAATGTTGAATTTTTTTGCCGCGTATATATTACTCCTTTAGCGCTGAATTTACAAGACATATGTGGTCGAGCGGTAGAGTACTGGACTAGCAAGTTGGGGGTTGCGGGTTCAATGTTGAGTCGCGGCAATTTTTTTTTTTTTAATTTAATCAAATATTTTTTTTACTTTGTATTTGTTTTTACTACAATATAAAGTAACATTTATTGACAGGTATCTATGTATGTATGTATATTAGACTGGGTCAACAATTCCAAATTTCGTTTTTTTTTTTCAAAACTGATATTGATTTTCTTTTTAAGAAAGGTGAAAAAATTACTGTAATTTTTTAGATTTTTATATTAAAGTCTAGAGGTCTATCATCGCTAGTTTAGATTTTACAGACTTAACCTCCAACTTGGTATAAAAACGACAAATCATTGTTGAAAAAACACCTGAGCATATTTTTGTAGAAAAAAACTACAAAAGCTACCTAGACTGAAATTTTCTCAGAATTCCCGATTTTGGTTTGAAAATTTGCGAAACATGAAAAAATCAACATCGAATAAAGCTAAATACATATTCTTAAGGGAAATTGGATGCTGAATCCGAATTCGATATCAGAATTTAACAACGGGCCCGAGGTTCAGCCCTAACCGTGTAAAAAAGTCCAATATTATTTTGTGAAGGTTAGTGAAGAACTGCGACATGTTGGCTACTTCTGATCACGGATTTGGATTTAGCTCGCCAAAATACATGAAAATTAATGTATTGAGGTCACAGATCCGTCAACATTTTTTTTTTCTTTTTTATTGTGGCTGTGCCATTTGAAGACTTTAGAACTACACCCCCGCAGAGAAAGCCTATATTAAGCAAAAATATGTTTGAACATATATGAGCAGTGTACATTTTTTTGTTTAAATATTGATCATATCAATATCAATAAACAAAATTTATTAAAAAGTTTGGATCAAAAACACCAAAAACAATTTAATACTAAATAAGTTTTGGAAAAGTAACTTTACAAAGAAACAGTTGTTTAACCTTTTTTTAGCCCACTCAATTTCCTTTAAGAATCTGTATCTATCTTTGTTTTACATTGATATTTGCATTTTTCACAATTTTTGAAAGAAAAATGGGAAATCGAAAAAACATGCTAATTTTTGAAGCTAGAAAACGGCTAGTCTGACAAAATTTTAGTCAATGCAAATTTTGTAAGGAATTCGATTTCCTTCAAAAATATGTTCAGGTAAATGGTGTTTTACAACAATGGTTTGTCGTTTTTATACCAAATATGAGGTAAAGTCTGTAAAACCTAAACTAGCGATGATATACCTCTAGACTTTAATTTAAAAATCTGAAAAAATTACATGGAGTGTGGTTGCTAAGTGATCTTGCTCATTCCCGACTCTTGCGTCCTCGTTCGTGCACTCTGGGCAACGGGAGCTACCTAGGCTCGCGGCAGAAAGAGAGGGAGCCCCGGTGGGGCCACTCTGACATACTTGGTTTAAGGGCTCACCGAGGTTTTTGCGCAGCGTCTGTTCACCATGAGGTGCGGCTGCAAGCGGGCGTCTGTCTTGAAGCAAGCGGCTCGTTATATAAATGTGTAAATATTTTCCAAAAACCCCGAAACGGGTTGTGCGCTGGGTTTGGGACCCGCCACGTAAAAAATTTAGTCCAATGAAAAATGTATTAAAGCCTCGGATGAGAACCCCCTTTAATGTTGACGACCCGGCAAAACGAATAAGGCATAATGATTTGGATATTAGGGCATGTACCGGGAATGTCCGGACCCTTTCAAGGGACGGTACCGCTGCCCGACTGGTTGATGTCCTCGTTAACGCAAAGGCTGACATCACCGCCCTGCAGGAAATGCGATGGAAGGGACAAGGAAAGACGACCATCGGACCTTGTGACGTATACTACAGTGGCCAGACACGCGGCAAAGCGCGTGGTGTAGGATTCGTGGTGGGAAAGAGACTTCGCCGCCAAGTACTAGCGTTCACCCCCGTGGACGAGCGTCTCGGTGCGATCCGCATCAAAGCGAAATTTTTCAACATAACATTTATCTGCGCCTATGCGCCGACTGCGGAGACGGACGACGCAGAGAAGGACTCCTTCTACGATAAACTTGAACAGACTTATGATCGCTGCCCCCAACATGATATCAAAATCGTGCTCGGCGACTTTAATGCGAAGGTGGGCAAGGAAGGAGTCTTTGGTCCAACAGTTGGAAAATTTAGTCTCCATGATATAACATCCCCCAACGGCACTAGGTTGATTGATTTCGCCGCTGCTCGCAATATGGTCATCAGTAGTACCAGGTTCCAGCATAAACGAATACACCAAGCCACATGGCTGTCTCCTGATCAAAGAACAAGAAACCAGATTGATCATGTCATGATCGACGGCAGACATAGCTCCACCGCTCTGGACGTGCCTACCCTTCGTGGTCCCAATATCGACTCGGACCATTATCTTGTTGCAGCCAAGATACGCACACGCCTCTGTGTAGCAAAGAAAGTGCGCACAGTAACGGAAGGAAAGTTTGACGTCGAGTAGCTGCGCACGACACGGACAGCTGACAATTTCTCCACTCGACTCTCACACCTGCTATCGGAGAGCAATCCTCGACCTAACGATGCAACCGAGCAATGGAAGCATATCTCTCACTCATTACGTACCGCCGCTGAGGCCACTATAGGGTTCCAGCGAGCCCGCAAAAACAACTGGTACGATGAGGAATGCAGCACTGCCTCGGACAAAAAGGACGCTGCCTACAGGGAGACGTTGCGAACGGGCGCAACCCGCAGTGTATGGCAACGCTATCGTGAGGCAAAGAAGGAAGAGAGACGCCTTTTCAGAAAAAAGAAACGTGAGGCCGAAAGGCGTGAGTGTGAGGAGCTTGAGATGCTGGCTGACAGGAATGATGCCCGAAAATTCTATGAAAAGATCCGGCGGATGACGGAAGGTTTTAAGACCGGGGCAAGTTCCTGTAAGGACAATAATGGCGACCTGGTAACCGACGTACAGAGTGTACTTAAATTATGGAGGGAGCACTTCTCCTCACTGCTAAATTGCGAGGGAGACGTCGAACCCGATACCCCAATCCCTGACGATGGAAAAGTCGTCCCACCACCTGACTATGATGAAGTGAGGATAGCTATATCCCGGCTCAAAAACAACAAAGCGCCTGGAAAAGACGGACTACCCGCCGAGCTGTTCAAACACGGAGGCGAAGAGCTGGTAAAAAGCATGCATCAGCTCTTATGCAGAATATGGTCAGACGAGTGCATGCCTCCAGATTGGAATTTAAGTGTGCTCTGCCCAATCCACAAGAAAGGCGATCCCGCTAACCGCACCAACTACCGCGGAATCAGCCTTCTTAATATCGCATATAAGGTTCTTTCTAGCGTATTGTGTGAAAGGCTGAAGCCCATCGTAGACAAGCTGATTGGACCTTATCAGTGTGGCCTTAGACCTGGTAAGTCTACCATCGACCAGATTTTCACGATACGCCAAATCCTGGAGAAGACCCATGATAAAAGAATCGACACACACCATCTCTTTGTCGATTTCAAAGCCGCTTTTGACAGCGCAAAAAGGAGTTGCCTGTATGCCGCCATGTCTGAATTTGACTTCCCTGCAAAGCTTATACGGCTTTGCCAAATGACGTTGAGCAATACTAACAGCTCCGTCAGAGTCGGGAAGGACCTCTCTGAGCCATTTGAAACCAAACGAGGCTTCAGACAGGGCGACTCCCTTTCGTGCGATTTCTTCAACCTGATGCTGGAGAAGATAATTCGAGCAGCAGAGCTAAACCGCACTGGTACAATCTTTTACAAGAGCGTGCAATTGCTGGCGTATGCCGATGATATTGATATCATTGGCCTTAACAACCGCGCCGTAAGCGCTGCCTTCTCTGGACTGGATAAAGAAGCGAAAAAAGTGGGTCTTGCGGTCAACTAGGACAAGACGAAGTATTTGCTGTCATCAAAGAAAGAATCGGCGCACCTCCGCCTTGGCAGCCACGTCACTGTTGATAGTTACAAATTTGAAACTGTGAGGGACTTCGTCTATTTGGGAACCAGCATTAACACCGAAAATAATATCAGTCTAGAAATCCAACGGAGAATCACTCTTGCGAACAAGTGCTACTTTGGACTGAGTAGGCAATTGAAAAGTAAAGTCCTCTCTCGAAGAACAAAGATCGCGCTCTATAAGTCTCTCATCATACCTGTCCTGATATATGGCTCAGATTCATGGACAATGTCAAGAGAAGATGAGATGGCCCTTGGAGTATTTGAGAGAAAAGTTCTCCGGAAGATTTATGGTCCTTCCCGTGATGCCGACGGCGAGTATCGAAGGAGATTTAACGATGAGCTGTACGAGCTTTACGCAGATCTGACCATAGTCCAGCGAATTAAAGCCCAAAGGCTCCGCTGGCTGGGTCACGTCATGCGAATGGACAAAGAAGCTCCAGCCCAGAAGGTTTTCCAATCGTCACCCGAATTCGGCAGCAGAGGAAGGGGGAGGCCTCGACTGAGATGGAAACAACAGGTGGAGGATGACTTGAACTCCCTTGGGGTTTCCAATTGGCGTCAGTTATCGCTAAAAAGGAATGACTGGCGTGCTTTGATAGGCGACGGCCAAAATCGCTTAGGCGGTTAAGCGCCAATAAATGATGAATGAAAAAATTACAGTAATTTTTTTTCACCTTTTTAAAAAAGAAAATCAATATAATTTTTGAAAAAAACGAATTTTTGGCCCAGTCTCATGTATAATTATCTTTTTTAAATGCTTTCTTTACGCTACTCCTGACTGGCGCTATAAAATAATTTTGTAAATAGTTGTGCTAGGAAAATATTAAAAAAAAAAATTAAAAACCACCCCAAACATTTTCTTCCGGCTGCGCCCCTGCCCAGCGTACTAGTACTAGTACAAGGGTATTATAATTTTGTTCACATAACGGTAGTACGTAACGGCACAAAATAATCGAGATAGGTATAGAGTTCCATATATGAAAGTTCTTGGGTTGAAAAGAGGAGCTCATTAAGGCATGTCCGTTCGTCTGTCCGTCCGTCCGTCTGTGCACACGATAACTTGAGTAAAAATTGAGATATTTGATTGAAATTTTGTAAACAGGTTACTTTCTGGCCAAGGTAGGTTGCTATTGAAAATGGGCGAAATCGGATGATAACCACGCCCCCTTTTTCGATATCGAAAATTTCGAAAATCACACAAATTGACATATCTCGGTAGCTGAAATGGCTAAGATCATATAATTTTATAGGCGAATCCCCCTGGTCATTCTATTATTATTCTTCCATAAATTTTTTATAGTGGGCGTGGCACCGCCCACTTTTAAGGGAGGCATTTTTGAAAATTTGACTGGTCGTAACTTTTAAACTGATTACGATAGAATGATGGAATTTGGCACAAAGCATACTAGTGTCGTTGGGAGTATACCTGATGAAATTGGATAAAATCGCCCTCCAGCCACGCCCACTTCCGATATCAAAAATTTCTAAGATCACCTAAATTGACATAATACGGTAACGGAAATGGGTGAACCCCCCGGGTCATTATATAATGATTTTTGATAAATTTTCTAATTGGGTGTGGCCCCGCCCACTTTTAAGGGAGGAATTTTTTAAAACTCGACATTTAAACTCATTAGGGTAGAACGATGAAATTTGGCACAAAGCATACTAGTATCGTAGGGAGTGTACCTGATGAAATTGAAAAAATCGCTTCTTTTTTTTTTAAGCACGCCCACTTTCGATATCGAAAGCTTCGAAAGTCACCTAAATTGATATCATTCGGTAACGGAAATGGCTAAAATGTTATAGTTTGGTAGGATGAACTCCCTAGTCATTCTATTATGATTTTTTGATCAATTTTTAAAAGTAGGCGTGGCATCGCCCACTTTTCAGGAAGGCATATTTGAAAATATCACGGGTCATAACTTTTAAACTGATTACGGTAGAACGATGAAATTGGTACAAGGTAAACTAGCACATTAGGGAGCATACCTGATGTAATTGGACGAAATCGCTTCCCGACCACACGCACTTTCGATATGGAAAATTTCGAAAATCACATAAATTGACATAATTCGGTAAGGTAAATAGCTAAGATAGTAAAAACTTTAGGCAAATCCTCCTAGGGCCTATATCATTGTTATCCCGTTCTAAAAATTACCGCTGGGTATTTAATGTTCGGTTCACCCGAACTTAGACTTCCTTACTTGTTTTGATTATGTTAGCTACGACCCAAACTTCTTCAAAGTGTATGTATGCACTATGTATATGATATTACAGTACTATACATATGTGATAAAAGCTGTGGATCTTAGTTGTAAAAAATGTGTGAAAATCGGAATAAATTTTGCTATATTTGTGGTTTGTTTGTAGGCGAAAAAACACGCGAAAAACTGGAAAATTCTACTGGTTTGGTTACAAGTTACAACATCTTGTATGCCCATAAAAAAGTTTTTTTTTTAGTTTTTCAATAAAGAGACGAATTACATTAAAAAAACATCAACGGATCTTAAAAAACTATACGTCGTTGGAAACAATATTGACAGGAGACTCTACACGTAAATCAAGCTATATACACTCGTGAACAAAATAGTGGAAAAAACTGTGACTCAAGATGGAATTTTTTTCCAAAAATTCAAATTTTTTGTGTGTTTCTTATTTTTTCTCTGAATTTTCTGTCAAAAAAATAAGACATTTATAAATCGATAGAAGTGTCAAAATGTCTTCTTTCCAATAATACCAAAATCCTTTACATAGGGCGAAGATAGTCAAGAATTTAGAAATATATTGCAAGTAAGTGATGCAATAACTCCTACGCTCAGGATCATGTGAAACTTTGAAGTTTCGATCGTAGATCGAGTGCGACACAGGGAATCCTTATGCTGAATCCAATTCGGAGATTTGGTATACGGATGGGTCGAAGCTGGAAGATGGTAAAACGGGAGCTGGTATCTATGGACCAAATTACAAAAAATCGGTACCGATGGGTAACTACCCCACTATCTTTCAAGCGGAAATCCACGCAGTAGAATTATGTGGCAGAGAATGCCTCCGAAAAAGACTATCCTCTAGGCGATTCTACATTATCTCGGACAGTCAGGAAGGAATGCATGAAGAAACAATATCGGATCGCATGCAACAAGCCCTGCGCATCATTGAAAAATGGTGCGCTAACAAAGGCTTATCTATCAACCCAAATAAAACAGTCTTGGTGCCTTTCACGAGGCGAAGAAAGCTTTCTATGTTAGAGCCGTCCCTAGGAGGCAGCCGCATAGGTTTTTCGACGGAAGAGAAATACCTAGGGGTAACATTGGACAAAACCCTCATATGGAATGCTCATTTGGAGGCTACCATAAATATAGCAACGAGGGTCTTTTTCGCCTGCACTAGACTTTATGGTAAAACATTGGGACTGTCTCCCAAAATGACGTACTGGTCATTTAATACAGTTGTGAAGCCAATAGTCACATACGCTTCTCTAGTCCGGTGACCTAAGACTGCTCAAATAATAGCGGCAACTAAGTTAAGTAAGCTGCATCGGCTAGTCGGTGTCGGTATAACAGGTGCAATGAGAACGTGCCCTGTTGATGCTTTAAGTGCCCTGTTGATGCTTTCAAAAAACTTGATTTTTTGGGCCGTATCTCCGGAACTCTTCATTATTTTCTCATGATTCATATCTCCAGGTAAAGGCATGTTGTTCCTACTAATTTATATTCCATGCCAAGGGTCGGCGTACTACTGGGAGTGCCACTAAATCCCCAAAAACAAAATACACAGCTTTTAAAAAATCCCCAATAAAATTATCCCCAAAATCAAAATCCCCAAAATAAAAATCCCCAAATCCAAAATCCCCAAAACAAAAATCCCCAAACATAAAATCCCCATATTTTGAATATACAAGATTACCGTGTAAAAAAGTTATTTGGGGTCAAAACTGGAGAAAAATAAAAAAAACTCAAATTGGGATTTTTCTTGACTTCCGTCTCGAATAACTTTTTTTGCACAAATCCGATAGATGGGAACTTTTGCAGTTTTGTCCCAGGGGGCGAACCTAAGCTCCTGATAAAAATTTGGCTCTGTGGGATTTTTTGTTTTACAAGATAAACTAAATTTATTTTTGGTTGCTGTAGTGTAGGCTATTTTGACCATTTGATTTTAAGTGCAAAATAAAAACGCTTTTATTCCAGTTTTTTTACCCAACGTTTCGCTAGACTTCCGATAATATCGGGATTTCCATATGGCAGGGTGCCGGAACTGACTTTCCTAGTGTTGGTGGTATCACAACGGGCCTTTTAATACTGGCCGAGGTGTGCCTCTGCGGCAGCCACTTGAACCTTACCCTAATTAATAACCGCACACGGCCACTGTGACCACCATTTTTTGATTTTCTACAAAACTAGAGACAAAGTTTAGTCCCCTATAGGCAGGGCCGGATTAACACCTTCGGGGACCATAGGCAAAAATCCTGTCGGGGCCCCTAGATAATACATTTTTTGATGAAACCATATGGATGAAAATGATATATTTGACAGCAAAGTAACATTTTGGCATTTATTGTGCTGAATACACCTATAGATTTTTCGACGGTCAATCACAATCTACGCCGACTTATTTGTGGTTATTATGTCATGCTCGAAATTATATGAAAATACATATGTATATGCCACGTACGGACTTCTCACGATCTTTCTCGAAAACTTTAGTATGCGTAGACATTTTTTTTTTACCGTTTATTTGTCACGAAGTTCCCATCTACAATGAAAATAGATATTTTGTAAAGCCTATAATTCTCGAGCTAGAGCCACGTTTTCTCCATCCATAATATCCAAAAATACTAGTTTGGGAAAATGGATTTATCTTGTATAAAAAAAATTCTCACAGTGCGAAATTTTTGTAGAGAGCTTAAAAATAAAAAAGTTATTTGGGGGAAAAAGTCGTGAAAAAAAAAAAAACATCCTCCTTTTTTGTCCCCGAATAACTTTTTTATGCCAAATGGGATCGATGGGGACTTTTGCAGTTTTCTTACTGGTGGTGAAACTAGGCTCCTGACAAAAAATTGGTTCTGTGGGAGTTCTTTATACAAGATAAACTAAATTTACCAGACTAAATAGTATTTTTATATTATTTATGGAGAAAAGGTGGATCTAGCTCGAAAACTAGGGGCTTTACAAAAATACTAACTATTTTCATAGTAGATGAAAAACTTCATGACAAATAAACGGTAAAACAAAATTTTTCTACGCATACTAAAGTTTTAGAGAAAGATCCTGAGAACTGGTTGCTCTTAGAGAAAAATCTTTAGAACCTCAAATTTTGACCTTGACCCCGAATAACTTGTTTAACACACATGGGATCGAAGGCGACTTTTGCCCCTGCGGGTTAGGGGCTTAGAATATGGCCGAGGTAGGCATACCGGTCGTAAGAGGCGACTAATATGCACATAGGTAATGACGTGCTAACTCGATGTTTGATCTACGGATATGATGCCTCTCACCTCTCATTACCCATCTTCTCCTTCCTCACGAATGGAGGGATGACATGACCTAGAAGGTTCCACTGGTCATACCAAATCGCTATCACGACAGTCGGGCAGTACCGCAGCGTGCCGGGTTCATATCCGGCTAAGGACTGTCAATTTTGGCATCACTCCCCAAAACCTTCGGGGAGTGGTTTGCTGTTAACAATAACTACAACAATATGGAGACTTTTGAAGTTTTATTTCTGACGGCGAATCTGAGGTCTCTACCAAAATTTGGCCCTGTGGAAAATAATGCTTTTTCAAATGTTTATTTTGACCGGCATGGTACCATATTAATCGTGAATTGCTTTTACATTGTTGTTGGGAATTATTGTTGTTAGGTTATTTCTCTCTATCTCTTGCTGCTCTTTATCTTTGATTTGAAACCTACTGTTTGTTGTTGGCAAAGAGAATTTTAGGTTTAAAGAGAGGAGCCACTGAACATCTGACCATGGGGTATATTTTTAATGTTGAGAGATTGTCTGTGTATATGTCTCTCGAATTTTTGTGTGTGTGTTTTCTTAGTGGTTGTTGTTAGGTTATTAGTTAGCAGTTTTTCACTTTAAAAGAAAGCCATGGAATCTTCTACATTGGGGGTTTGATTTATTTTATTGGCTATTGTGCTTACCTCTCTTTCCTTTTGTTTCTTACATTCGTATTGGATTTTTATGATGAGGTTTAAGAGTTTACTTTCCACCGTTTCTATGAATTTTATGAGCGCCTTCATGATGTTACTCGGCAGTTTGTTATTGTTGGTGTTGCAGTTTAAAACGTATGAAATATTTTAGGTGGCGTTGTATATGAATTTAGGTGTTTTGCCACTTTTTCTGCAACTTACCAGAAACTTAATCGACTCTGTCAACTTCGCCAGTTGCTGTGTGCTTTGTTGGTATCGTCTTGTATGGCTCTTGATTTCCATACCATACTTGCTTTTGATATGTCTGTAAATTTTGTAAGTGTTTTTGTTGTTACGGTGTGCTCTCCGTTCCATAATTATTTTTGTTCACGGCCTTTGAATTATCAATAGAAATATTAACATATTTTTTGTGATGGCAGAACTCGACGATACGGCGGTGGCAGGGAAGTCTGAGCGCTCTCAAGTTGGTGGTGCTTCAAATAAATCTGCAGAAATCTAAAGTAGCCTCGGCTGCTTTAAGCAGTCGTTTTTCTAAAGGCGACGTAGATGTGGTCCTCATCCAAGAACCCTTGGCGAACAGCTCAAAGTATTGCGGATTAGGGACTAAGGGTTTCAAGCTCATTCGAGCCAGAGAAGAAGGCAAAGTCAGAACCTGTATTTTGGTTAAGTCTGACCTCAACACTTTTCTCCTACCTAACTATACCAACGGTGACATTACCACTGCCAGTTTAACAGTCGGCAGCACCAGCCTGGCGATGGCGTCGGTCTATAAGCACTACGACGCCGAAGAACCTCCACCACAAAGGGAGGTGAGAGATCTGCTGTTAAATTTTTGTACGGGTAATCTTATGCTCATCACTCCAATGGGGAAGCTCCGATATCAATACCAGGGGCGAGTCTCTGTTTGGGTGCCTATTAACAACTAACCTGGTAGTTTGCAACGTGGGTTTTATCTTTTTATCACTAAAACCCGTAGGGAGGTCATAGGCCTCACTATTTGTAGTGAAGGCGCTTATGAGTGGGATTGAAATTGGCGTGTTCTTGAAGAACATTCATTATCCGACCACCGGTATATGGGCGTTATAGACGTTCCATGCTGTCACACTCTTTTAAGTATAAAACCTATAGTAGGCTTTGGATCAGAATATTATTTTTTGTCATATGTAGCCTTTGTACTCATCTATCTAGAGATGCCACATTACTCCTCAGGAAGAGTTAAAATCTGCCGTTCGAACGTTCCTAAAACTTACCTTATATTTGAGGTGATATATGATTTCCCTAATAGCGTTTTCTTTTCTCCACGAAAATGTTGCCATTTCGTAGAGGAACATTTTTATAATTTTATCTTCGCCCTGTGAAATTGCTGCACACTTAAAATTTTCAGTGTCACCCTGCATGTCTTCAGAAGAATAACACACTTCCGCCATATGAAATGTCAAAATTGTGTATGCCTATCGGTGCTGCTTTATGTATATCAATACATGTGTTAGAAAGTGACAGATAGTATACTGTTTTTGTTTGTTATTGCTATTTATCACGGCAAATAATCGCACCGTCTACGACAGCGGGGGCGAGAAATGTTGCCTTTTTGTAATTATATAGGGGGAGGTGGTTGAGAAAAGATAGTGATGCCCTCTATGAAGGTATGTAATGCGAATTTTACAACAGACCATGGTTTTTAGCGGTCATGCGGCGAAGGCGACTTTTTCGTGCAGAAAAGAAAACGCTATAAAATTCTGCGAATTGGTTAGTGCTACAAAAAAATTATATATACACATTTAATCTCCACATAACGTATGCGGAATGAAATCCGAACAGGTTTTCACCTATAAATACAAGGTAAAAAAAAAGCTCATCAAAAAACAAAGTAACAGGGGAGAAAGGTCACTATTTCAGATATCATTCAGTTAAAAGCCATTATCATATGTCACCCCTAGTTCTTAATATGTCGCTAACAGAGATACAGCGCCGAAAATTAATTTGTACATTTTGTGAAAATAATCCACTCGCAAAGAAATATGAGACATTTTGCCACTTTTCTAAGCTCGGATTCAAAAAAACTTTTATTTATCAAACAATTAAGTCTCTCGAGAGTGGAAAAACGTTTACAAGAAAACGCGGGTCTGGAAAAAAATGTGTTCTACAAAGCAGCCAAGTTCGAGCAAAATTGAAAAGTGAAATTGTGGATCGATCAGCAAAATCACATCGGGCATTAGCTAAGAAGTATAATGTCGACGGAAAAACTGTTAAAAAATATTGTAAAGATATGGGAGTTATTAAATGTGCAAAAAAACTGTTCCAGAAGTTAGTGGAAAACAGTCAGTTCTCATCAAACATAGACTACGCCTTCTTACCCAGGATTTGTTTGCTGTAAATTCACCGTACATTTGCGTAATGGATGATGAGAGTTATTTTACAGTTGAGGGCAATGAATGGAGCCCAAAATATTATTTCAAGCTTCCGAACACCAAACCACCCGATAAAGTCACCACTCTTTGCAGAACTAAGTTCCCGAAGAAAGTTCTACTGTGGCTCGCGATTAGTGAACGTGGCATAAGCGAACCTGTCTTCATAAAAGCAGGTCTAGCCGTAAATGCTGATATGTATATTAACAAATGCTTCCTGTACTTAAAGATTTTATATCTAAACATCACAAACACGATAAAGTTGTATTTTGGCCAGACCTAGCATCATCTCACTATGCCAACGCAACACGGTCTGCCTGAAATAATTTAAAAATTGAATTTGTTCCCAAGGACAAAAACCCCCCAAACGTGCCTCAGCTACGACCCATTGAAACTTTTTGGGCAAATTTAAAAAGAAATGTTTATGGACAGGGCTACAAACCAAAAAGTGTGGATTGCCTTATTATAAAAATCAAAAGAGAGCTAGCCAAATGGATACAAAGGGAATTCAAGAAGCAATGCGGAAAGTACCCCAGAATATAAGGAAAGCACATCGCTATGGATACGAATCCTTTTTGTAATAATTATTAGAAGTTGTTCCTACAATATAAATAAAGTTTTGAATTTGTTCTAAATAAATACCAGTTTTTATACCACTTAATGTGCCAGTTCGAATTTCATTCCGCATACGTTATAATAAAATTGTAACAGGTCGATGTCTGTACATGGCAGATATCAACAAAAAATTGATTGAGGGAAGCATTATTAAGAGAGTAGAATCCAAATCAATCATTTTAAAATTTTTTGTGTGTCTGTCTGTCTGTCTGTCCGTATGTTTGTGGCCGTATCACTCTGAAAGTAATGAATGGAATTGAATGAAACTTTTTTGATTGGATTGCTCGACGCTCAACTTAAAATTTAAGATATTACTTTTTTCGATATCTCAACCGGTTTTGGAGTTATCGCCCAATATGTGGACCACGTCTGTCTGTATGTTTGTGGTCGTAACACTCTAAAAGTACTGAATGGAATTGAATCGTTTGATTGCTAGACGCTCAACTTAAAGTTTAAGATACTATTTTTTGCGATATCCCAACGGGTTTTGGGGTTATCGCCCAATGTGTAGACCAGGGGTGACCAAAAATGTCTTAGTACAATATGGGCGTCAAACGAAAGGTGTCAATGAGTGGTATAATATGCGATGTGATTCATTGCCATATCTGAAATGGTTTGGGAGATATCTTGAAATTTCGATAGCTCGACCGGTTTCGGCGGTTATGACGAATATTTCCACAAAAATGTGTTAGTATGTTATGGGGATAAAACAAAAGGTGTTTATGAATGCTGTCATAAACCATTTTAAGTGCTGAACTCCAGTTTTTTTGGTTGAATTTTATTCTTTGCTACCCCAGCTGCAAAAACAGAAATTATACGCATACGAAGTCGCGAGTACCAGCTAGTAGAGCAATAAACAAGGACTTGTTGGGGTCTAAAAGTTGGTGCACCCTGGGTAACGCTAAATGTCCTACATAGCCTACACGGCTAGTTTCTTGTATTGCCGGTTCTACGAGAACGGTACCAGTACTTGTGCTGTACCCATCGTGCCGAAACGACCCGGGCCGTTTTCTTATATCGACCCGGCCAAGAGCAATACACTCGGGGTGACCCTGTCTGACATTTAGGCAGGGCTACACCTCGCTACAACAACAACAACAACAACTTGTGCTGCATTAACATTATCTTGCTGGAGAAGTTTTTTTATTAGACAAATAGCGATCTTAATTTTGTTCGGACGTTCCCGTTCCGCGTCTGAACGCTTCAAAAACACACTTTGATATGATTTGGAGTAGTTTTCCAGATGTATCTATTATAAGCTGCATAGGACCGACTTCTGGGTAGATACTTTTTTGCCATACGCATTTGTAGGAAATTCATAACTACTCAGCCACAAAAAAGACGATTGATGATAGTAGGAAGCACCTAAGTTTTGTCAGAACTGGTGTTCCACTATCTATGAAATTTTGCAAGGTGATATGTGACATACGTGCCTACATTATGGTATGAAAAAGTTTGGCTTAGATTCATTTTCAAATTTTTCTCTTTGGTTGACACATTTTCGGAAACACCCATATAGAAATAGTTTTAGACTTTAGTGTAGAGCAACCAATTATGAAGCGCCATCCAAGCAACACCAATTGACAGCTACACAATGAAATATTAGCCAGAGACCTACCAGTACTACCCCCACAAGTCCCCTCATCAGTTGAGGAGCTGTATGATTTGGTAACGACATACACTACGGCGCTCTCAAATGCCCTAGAACAAGCTTGTCCAGTGCCAAACCCACGCGGTAAACATAGGCCACATTGGTGGACCTACGACCTGGACTAACCCCACAAAACCTACAGGAAACAATTTAATAAGGCTAAACGCCTCGACACGGAGCATCAATGGCGCGAATATAAAATTTAACCAAGGACCTACAAAAAAGATCTGAGGCAGGCGAAGAGAACTTCGTAGAGGAATTTCTGCACTGGGCTCGAAAAGGTCGACGACAAAGCGAGACTTTCTCTTGAAAACTCAAACAGCCATCAGCTATTTGCAGAAGCCTGAAGAAGCTAAGTTGAATACGTCGACTGGAGAGGAAACCCAAGTCCAAGGCGAAGTAACATGTGAAATTGCAATTGGGAATGTTACCGTACTGCAAAATTTTATAGTGGCAGATATTGTTGATAAGAACATGGATGTGCCAGTCAGTTACAAAAATAATTACATCAGTACGCGGGTGCTCGTGGAAGATAGCCGACAATTGATTGATTGATGGAGATTATGAGACAAACAAATTGTGGGTTGTAGAGGCAGCAAATAAATCAAAGACGGTTATACCAATAGGAAAAACACTGGCTATGTCAAAACAAAATGGACGTATACCGGTAAGAGTACTAAATGAGTTCTGATCGCCAATCAAGCTTTCCAAAGGAGCTATATTGGGACAATGTCAGGAGGTTGAGGTGGTTATAATTTGTGAACAGCCCCAGGAAAATCTTTCTACCAGCAACATCAATCTTTCAGATGATATCACGGCGTGGACGCAAGGGCTCGAAGAAGACTACCAGAATAAGGCAAAGCAACTTCTACTAAAGTACTCTAGCACATTTGACAAGCATGGCTCCAAACCAGATCGAACCAATCTAGTGAAGCATCAAATTGATACCGGTGATGCGAGGCCAATCCGCCAAGCTCGCCGATGTGTTCCTTTGGCCAAACGCCAAGTGGTAAGAGAACTCATACAGGAAATGAGTGACACCGGCGGGATCGAGCCATCAGCTAGTCCATGGAGCTCACTGGTAGTGCTAGTGAAGAAGAAGCATTGAAAAATGCGGTTCTGTATGGATTACCGGAAGTTGAACGATGTAACGAAAAAGGACAGCTATCCATTGCCGAGAATTGACCATACTATGGACGACATCATTGTGCTGAAAAAAAGTTTGAAAGACACCTTAAAAACTCGGAGGAAGTTTTCCAAAGGATAGCCGGTCTGAAATTAAGTCCCAAAAAGTGTGCATTGTTCAAGAAGGAAGTAAGTTATTTTGGTCACAAGGTTAATACGGAGGGGATTTGCACTGCTAAAGAGAAGATCAAAGCAGTAAAGGATTGGCCAAGAGCGAACAATTTACATGAGTTACGAAGTTTCCTTGGACTGTGCACATATTATCGCCGATATGTACCGAAATTCGCCAGCGTAGCCAGTAGCCTTCATGAGTTAACCAGGAAGAATATGTAATTTGATTGGTAGAAGGAACATGAAGTGGCTTTCCAAACCTTGAAGGAATGACTGTGCACAGCCCCAATGTTAGCGTATCAAATCAGAGGTGCAACGTTTATTCTGGATACAGACGCAAATAGTTATACGATTAGAAGAGTTCTGTCACAGATTGTCGATGGGCAGGAGAAGGTAGTGGCGTACTATAGCCGCACAATTGGGAAGCGCTAAACTGTTGTGTAACACGAAGATAAATACATACTGGCATTGGTGGAGTCCAGTGTTGCCACGGACATTTTTTTTCGTACCAAAAAGAGTATCAAAATGCTTTTGAAAGTACCAAAATATTTTTTTTTTATTTATTCATTTTCAATAGGGAACCAAGGCTTTTTAAACATAAATTTACATCACTATTTTGCATGTTAAAGCTTAAAGACACATGGTCGTTAGTATAGTCGAGATCATGCAAGTACTCAGATTTACTTACATCTTCTTTTTAAAGATAGATACAATAAAAGGAGCTTATTTTGTACAAAATATGATAGAAAAAAGATAAATGTAGACTTTGCTTTTATTTTATAAGTTTATAGTCTTTTTCAGCAGACCATACTTTATGGATTTAATTTTTAACTAGTTTGCGCCTGCCGAGCTATGTGCAAAGTTAGTAAATTGAATATAAAATTAGTCAATTCTGGGAACATTAGCTCGTCCAGTCCATTTTTCAAGCTCCCTACATTTTGCCAAAAAGAATTAATTCGCTTTTCAAATAATGGTCACTCAACTTAAGTAAATGGGTTATGATTTTATCATTATCATCCCTTAAGATTTGAAATTTTAAAATTAAGTCAAATATACAGCTAAATATCTTTGTCAGCCAACAAAATTTTTAGCAACTCGTGATCTTTTCTACTAAAATTTAACCGCATTTTGATTTGATCTAATAGGCCAATACAAAATTTTAAAATATGTTAGCAATTCACAACGTCTACTATTTCGTGCTATTTGTCTATATTGAAAACCATGGAAACATAGAACGATAGACGATTACGACCACTATTTAAAATATATAGGAAAAGAGTGTACATTTCGAAACTGAACTCAGTTACAGAATCCAGGCCCAGTATCAATTGTTTAAGATTAACAAAAAGTTGGACTTTATGTTACAATATAAATACGACAAACGGCTTTGTTTTGATTGGAAGTCTTTGTTCATGCTTTTTACAAACGGCAGCATATATAATAACAATAAAAAATAAACTTTGGTTTCATTGCTCATTTCTTCAGTCAATTGATCAGATCGACGCGCATTGACCTCTAGTTTTGAACTAATGCCACTTTTCTTACTCGAAGTAAATTTTTTTAACGATTAAAGATAAAAGGAGTCACAAAAACCTTGGTGTGCATCAAAGCAAAATGACCGAAATACAGGAGCCATGACAGATAAAGCAGTACAATAGGGTGCGCCGTTTGAGAGGATTGCCATGGATGTAGCTGGTCCAGTAGTTATGGAATATTTCAGCGAATGGCCAGAAGTGTACCCGATTTCAAATCAAGAGGCAGAAACAATAGCAGAATTCTTCACTAATAATTGGATAGCGAGTTGCGTGTACCGATAGAGTTACATTCTGACCAAGGCACGAGTTTTGAATCAGTTGTATTCCAGGAAATGTGCAAGACATTGGGCATTCGGAAAACTCGAACAACTGCACTGCATCCTCAGTCAGATGGCATGGTGGAACGTTTCCATCGAACCTTGGAAGAGCACATGAGGAAAGTAGTGGATAAATTCCAGAATGATTGGGACACGCACATCTCCTTGTTGCTAGTGGCACATCGCACGGCAATACATTAAACAACGGGTCAGACTCTGGCAAAAGTAATTTTTGGCAATGATCTTCGGTTGCCAGCTGACTTGAAGTTTGGGATAAATGCTGATGAAGGAATAAATGCTGTCAGACAACGGACAGAGATCATTAGTGATAAGATGAAAGCCAGATACGACAAAGCAATCACCTCGGAAGGCTTTAAAGAAGGAGATTTAGTGCTGTTATACAACCCAAAACGATGTTGTCTACCGCATACAAACTGTTGGAAGACCACGGAACAAAATTAAGGTAGTTTACCTGAAGAGGCTAGAAACGTTTGGAACGGGAAACGCGTTTGATCGGGACGATCAGACTTAGGGGCCATTCAAGTATTACGTAAGCAGATTTAATACGCTTTATTTACCCCCACCCCCCCCGTGTCATCAAAAATAAACAAAGCGGTTACCCCCTCCCCCATGCTTACGTAAACATTTTTCAATTTCAACGGCAACACAAATGTTAACTTGCTTTGCTATGCTTGCAATACGTTTACTTTGTGGGGGCATGAACTTGCCACACATATATATTCATACAACAATGTATATGTTTTATTTAATAAATTAAAGTTAATATTTCAGAGAAAAAAATTAATTACGTCTTTACTTTTCTAGAGTAGCAAAAGATATGAAATTTTCAGTTAGCAGAAAGCTAGTTCAAAAACCAAAGCTAAAAAACTGCGAATAATGGACATAAAAAGGAATTAATAAAAATTCAAAGTAAGAATAGATGTTGCCACATTGCATTGTTCCACACTGCGGCTTCCCACACTACGTGAGTACAACTTGCCAAATCCTTGAAGCAAATGTCTTCTGTTTGTTGTGATGCGCTGTAGGTGCAGGTCTGATTTTGCGCATATGCCTAGGAGAACGGTTGGTAGTGCTAACGTCCACTGCGGAATTTGGTGGCACATTATAGCGGCTTTAAATGTGCGGTGCCATCTTTCGAGTAGGCCATTAGAAGCTGGGTGGTAAGATGTGGTACGAATTCGCTTACCGACAATCATCTGTGATAGTGCTGTGAACATTGCGCTCTCGGATTGCGAACCTTGATCTGTAGTTAGTAACTTGGGACATCCAAAGCGTGATATCCAATGTGTGTAAAATGCGCAGGCGACGGTTTTGGCTGTAATGTCTCTAATCGTAATGGCTTCCGGCCACTTAGTGAAACGTACAATCGCTGTAAGGCAATACCTGAACCCTTGCGACTCTGGCAGTGGCCCAAACATTTCCAGGTGAACATGGTCAAATCTTTCGTCGGGTTCTGGGAATGCTGAAGGTGTTGCGTGAACGTGGCGTCCAATTTTGGAACGTTGACAAGGGATGCAGTCTCTCGCCCACTGGATAACGCCCTTGTTCATTGACGGCCAGACATATCGTTGAGCGATGATTTTGACCGTGGCCCTACCGCTAGGATGTGCCAAGTTATGGAGCGCTTCATATACCTTGCGGCGTAATTCAAATGGCGGATGTAGTTGGTGGATACATCACAGTAAAGCGATTTTTTCTCTAAGGGTAACCAGGGGTCGAAAGTGATGCTTGTGAAACAATATAAATAGACCAAATGTATAAAAAAAAGTTCCACTTTTTGTAAACATGCTTATAACCTAAACTAATTGCAACCACTAAATGCATTAGAAATGCGGTAGCATGAACGTATCTTCGAAATGTATTCATTCAAAAATGTACTATGACAACAATTTATATCGCTTTTGTTCAAAAATTTTACCATTTATACGGTCAAAAAATATCTCAAAGCACTTAACAATTCTATCTTTTAAAAAAAATACAAAAAATAATTGTATCTGTTTTTTAGTGCTTCGTGTACATTAGAACGCCGACAGAAAGTATGAGATTATTTCGCTCCACACGCATTTTCTGAAAGAATGGGGATACAAAATAAGATCTTTAAAAAAATCTGGCCATCTGTAGTGAAAAAATGCCATGGAAATTTGACCTAAAGGGTAAAAATACACTAGAGAATTGTATATGTCTTTTTTGGCTAATATCTCCTAAACCAGTAAATTTCGGAGAAAAAATGACATAACAACATTTATTTAGATTGGAGACAGGAGTAAATTGCCTATATAAATATTGTACCTGCGAGTGTCCTTTTAAGGACTTTTAATTAGTCGCAGTTAATTTTTTATTTTAATTTTTTTGTAATGGTCAAATAAAATACCTACTTGCAAAATAATGGATTAGAGAAGCCATACACCGTTTGGTAGGATATTAACCACAGTTTCATTTCAACATTACTTTTTAATTTTACTAACATTTTTGCAATGGTGAGTTGGCGTAAAACTGAGTAAAAACTATTTTAAATTTCTAAAAACATACATTACGGGATAATTCAGGGGTAAAGTTCTAATTATTTTCACTCCACTTGCATTTTCTGAAAGTTTGACGATAAAAGACAACACTGAAAAAAAGCTAGAAGAAACGGTCGTCAAATTAACAGTAAACCCTGTCATTTTTCGTCCAACAGTGTGTAATATCAATTTTGAAAGTGACCTCTTCGAATATACTATCATATTGACATGAATTACTGTCAATTTGAAAGTGGACACTATCATATTGACATGAATTACTGTAAATTTGAAAGTGGACTCATATCATAAATTGATATTTTTCAAAAATCACATGTTTTTACTGCCAGTTTACAGTATTACCATAATCACTTTGAAAGTGGTTTTGATATGTGCACTTTCAACCTTTTTATTTCAATGAAGATCTGAAAAAAGTCTAGCCATTTGAAGTGAAAAAATTCCATGCGCTTTTGACCTAAAAGCTAAAAATGCACTAAAAAATTGTATATGTCTTTATTGGTTAATATCTCGTAAACCAGTAATATTACAACAATCAATGACATAACGACTTTTATCTATATCGGAGTCAGGAGTTTTTACTTAATTAATTCTGTGGGCATTTGGAAAACCCACTTAAGTCTAAAAACCAAATTTTACAGGAGAGCGAAAAAACACATTTAACTGTTAACAAAACTTTTGTTGATATATATTAAAAAGAAATAGGACCATTACATAAAAGGCTCTTGATTTCTCATGATTTTCCAGTTAACTATCTTCGACTAACCGCAACAGTTTTATTTTAAACCGAGTTGAAAGGAAATAAGTGCTTCTTCCAAACTGATTTTTAGAAAAAAAAACCGCTTATGTCAGGTAAGAGCATTTACAAAAATCACCTGAGACGAAAAAATTTCTCAAAACTTTAACCTATTTAGACTTAAGTTCAAGTTAATTTCAAGTTCTGCGCGAGGAAAAAGCACTTACACCGAGTTAGGTTGTTAGTCCAAAAGCAAAATAAAAAAAAATCATCAGATCAAGTTGACTTAAGATTGTTTTTCTAAACGATAGTTAGAGGTTTATTTAGAAGGTTTTTTTCTTTTTTCTATCTTATCTGACTTAAGTTGTTTTCCCAAATGCACTAGGAAAAAATATCGACTTAAAATGCTTTTTCAAAACTCATATCTCCGTAGCTAGTCACGCTATCAGTACGCCGATAAGATAGAAATGACCGTTATGAAAATGTGCTTTTATGATAAAAAAATTGGAAAACTTACTTATCTCGACTTAAGCGGGTTTTCCAAAAGTCCACAGAATTATTTAGTTCATTATTCTGCAAGTGTTTTATTTTACCATTACAAAAAAGTAAAAATAAAAAATTTAATTCGACTTATTAAAAGTCCTTGAAAGGACACTCGCAGGTATAACATTTATATGGACAATTTACTTCTGACTCCAATCTAAACAAAAGTCTTTACGTAATTATATCTCCTAAAATTATTGGTTCACGAGATATCAGCCAATAAAAACATATAATTTTTGTATTGTCAAAATTCCATGGAATTTTTTTCCTACAAATGGCTAGATTTTTTTACAGATCTTTTCTTTCATCCCCAAACTTTCAGAAAATGCATTTGAAACGAAGAGGATTAGAACTTTGCCCCTGAATTATCACATATTGTATGGTTTTAGAAATTTCAAAACAGGTTTTACTCAGTTTTACACCAACCCGCCATAACAAAAATGTTAATAAAATTAAAAAGTAATGTTAACCATAGAATCGTAACATAGTTTTACCCTACGTTAATGCTAATATACGTAAACTACACCGTTTGGGGCAGTAACTTTAGATAAATATTTAATAAAAACTTGGGTTTCTTTTGTGTTGATTTTTTTAAATGAAAGTACAAAGTTTTTTTGTTTTTAAAACTAAATAATACGAATTTCTACACACATTCGTCGAATATTTTAATATGATGCTCACCACACAGGGCAGCTTCATTATACATATATTGAAAAAGAGGTAGTTGTCAGCCGTTTTTTTTAAATAGTTACAAAGTTGTAAGTATAAAGGTTCGCCTTTTGATGAAAAAGTTTAAGTAATTGCATTTTATTAGGTTTATCACGGAAACTGTTCATCAATTGTATAAAAAGTTTGGAAAATAATACATACGTAAATGCTAAGACTACGTAAAATTTACGTACACACTTTTTTTGTAAGACCGATACAAGCGAACCAGGAACTGACTATTAATTAATTATTCACTTTTTAATGGGACAATAAAATGAAGAAAGCACTGCTCACAGCTATACGGATTTGCGGTAAACTGTAATGGCACTTTTTATCAGACATACACGTAAAATTTACGTATACATATTACTATTCTAGGGTTAAAATAAAACTGTGATTTATATCCTACACAACGGTGTATAGCAGTGTTTCCCAACCTTTTTGTCGTTGAGGCTCCCCTGACAAATATTAAAATTCTCACGCCCCCCTTACTTTTCAATAAATACAAAAAAAATCATTATATCGTCCCCTTTTTGCGTTTTTATCGTAAACGCCAAAACCCAAATTTTACAGGAGAGCATTTTTTTAATTTTTTTTTTATTTTTTCTTTTATGAATTGGTGGATACGATAAAAAAGATAGCAATTTTTTGACATAACTGTAAGGATTTCAGCTATAATTTTTTTCCAGATGATGCGCTAAGGGATGATGAACCAATTTGCATCAAAAAGTAAATTTCGAAAAAATGGTGGTTACGATAAAAACGCAAAAAGGGGACGATATATTAAAAGCCTTTTATTTTTATTTTATTAAATACACTTGCAGCGAAAGCAACTAGTTGAAAACTACTTTACAACTACTTGGTGCACCGAGCCCAACTAGTCAGTGTATTGTCGTTTTTCCATATAAGCAACTAGTATTTTTTACGTGTTTCTGTCCTACGAAATGTCAATTGTCAGATTTCGACCAGAACATACCAGTCATCTACTAGTCATGATTTACTAGAATTATACTAGTTGTAAAATACCAGTCCCATACTACTTTAACCTGGACCAGTATGATTACCATAAATTTAAATAGTCCCCATACTAGTCCAAATATGACTAGTTTAAAATATATTAGTTGCATACTAGTCCAAAAAGCATTGAACCTGGACTAGTATGATTTCAACCAGAATTTTCATGACTTACCCTTTATTTTATCATTTGCCTTTATTTTCATGTTTATTCTTAAGAAAGCAACGACTATTTGTATTCACCATTTCACGAAAAAGCATCTGTGAATTATAAAAGAAAATAGAAGCAAACGAAACGAATGAATTTTGTATTTTTTAACTGGTATGATTTCATCCAGAAAAATTTAGTTGTATACTAGTATGGAATGGATATTTTCTGACTAATATGGGTTCAGCCAGAAAATTCTAGTTGTATACTAGTATGAAATGGATATTTCCTGACTAGTATGAATTCAGCCAGAAAATGCTAGTTGTATACTAGTATGAAATGGATATTTCCTGACTATATTGTATACTGGTATTTTTCTGACTAGTTTGAGGTTTCACTGCAGGGTACATATCGTTACCTTAATTCACAAAGGCCCTAACTGACAAAAATATTTACAGGAGAAGCAAGAAACAAAAATTTCTTTACATTGAGCGCATGCAAAGATAGCATTGTAAATTTGGAATGTCTCCGTTGTTACTGCCAGAAACTACTTAAAAGTTGTAGTGAGTGTGTATTTTAGTATATCATTCTTAAATATGTGAAAAAGTCATTTTTGAAAAATGTGTCAATTAGGGCCTTTGTGAATTAAGGTAACGATATACTCTTCTTCAAAAATTATTTATGTACTTATAAATATTTTAATTTATCATTATATAACGTAAAAACTTGACTAGCCTGTTGCTTTCGAAATTATTACACACTGAGGAGATATTTAAGGTAAAGCCAGGATAGAAGTTTTACACACGAATATACAATTAGATGACTAAAAGTTAGCTTTTATTGTAGTCGAACACAGTATTCCCTACAGGGAACATTGTTGAACTGAAATGTAAAAAAAAATATGTATTTTGTCAAAAATTTAATAAATAATTGCAGCAGCGCCCGTAGAAAGAAGGGAGATATTCTTTAAAATTGTTAATTAAACGGCTCGTATGGTTCCCGCCGAAGGGCGAGTAAAGGATTAACCTATATCTGTAGCTTGCTCCAAAAATCTCCCATGTTTTCGCTGTTGTAGCTACCGAAACTCTTTATGAAAGTTGTTGTTGCCTTAAGAAAGCAAAGCCCAAAAGTATAGTCGCGAGAGTTTAAGGGCATTATACATACTAGTATCGCCTGTGATCGAAAATTCGACCAATAAAATCTGGTGGTGGTGACTGGAAGGGGTCGTGGGGTCGCTAGTCCCGTGTCACATCCTTAAATTTCAGGGACGCCCCTGAAAATATACCGCCTATACCTCAGTTTTTTCAATTTCCTTTCCATCGGTGCATATTTCATTCAAATCGGTTCAGCAGTTCGCTTTACCTTTTTTCTGGTATTTAAAGCCTGTTTATACCAATATTTCAATAAAAATGAGTGCTCGTAAAATGGTTACGTATTTAAAACATCCAAATAAATTACGGGTTTTGCCTCCTAACAAAAAAAAAAAAGGATGGAAAAATGTTAAGATATAGGTTGGCTCTTTTACCTCAGTTAGAAAGCTTGTTCTTTTTGGGGTGAAAGCAATCATCCAGGCCTGCATAATAATGTTATTTTTATCAAAAAAAAAAAAAATTTGTTTTTAATTCGTTATTCGAAAGTTTAAACGTTTTTAGCATTGTTAAATTATATAAGGTTAAACAGATTTTGACATTTGCCAAGACAAAGCTTCCTTATTAGAGTTGCATTTACGAAGGATGCAAAAAAGGGTAAAAAAAATCCCCCTTTAGGAAAGTTGTAGTTTCAACATTTATTTTTTTAAATTATTAGGAAAATTAAATTGATTTTAAATTTAACTGTAAAAAGCACGCCCTTTTTGTGGGTAGCAGTAAACATGTACGAAATAAGCTTATAAAACGGCAATGTTTATAATTGGATCCTTTTTTAATAACTTTCATCAATCGCCGTTTTGAAAACCAATCTCTTAACGTCTGTGGCAGCGGTCTCACGAACTGGCCTCGGAGATACAAAGGAAAAAAAGCTGAGCTTTCAGCAAAGGGAACGACCGTGATGACAACTACGGGTCCGGACTCCCAGGAGGCATCTTCCCTCCGCTCTGTGTACTTGGAAAAACGATTGGCCGAAAGGACCTTGAAGAAATATGAGGGAGTCTCGCAGGAAACGCTGTCGCCGGGTTCCAGGAAGTCTGTGGAATTGGTGCAATCTCTGATACCGGATTTCCAAACCACTTATGTGCCAAAGAGGGTAAACGGAAACCCTTTCAAACGCAAGAGATCGGACGTGGAGTTAAAACCTCCCCCCGGAGTGGGCAAACCAAGCTTTGAAAAAGTAACTAAGGACAGGATCCTTATAGGCATTCTTGACCGAGGCAACGACCGTTTGGCCATCCCCAAAGACCAGTGGCGACACGTCCGGAACGAACTGGCTAACGCCCTTATTGACGTTTATTTGAAGACTCCGGGTGGTACAGCGCCGGTCACGGATGCGGGTTGGCACTCGGATTTCCAAACCACTTATATGCCAAAGAGAGTAAACGGAAACCCTTTCGGATTTTTTTCGGAAATCTGTCTTTTCAACATTTATTTTTTTTAAATTATTAGGAAAATTAAATTGATTTTAAATTTAACTGTAAAAAGCACGCCCTTTTTGTGGGTAGCAGTAAACATGTACGAAATAAGCTTATAAAACGGCAATGTTTATAATTGGATCCTTTTTTAATAACTTTCATCAATCGCCGTTATGAAAACCAATCTCTTAACGTCTGTGGCAGCGGTCTCACGAACTGGCCTCGGAGATACAAAGGAAAAAAACTGAGCTTTCAGCAAAGGAAGCGACCGCGATGGCAACTACAGGTCCGGACCCCCAGGAGACATCTTCCGTCCGCTCTGCGTACTTGGAAAAACGATTGGCCGCAATGACCCTGAAGAAATATGAGGGAGTCTCGCAGGAAACGCTGTCGCCGAGTTCCAGGAAGTCGATGGCATTGGTGCAATCTCTGATACCGGATTTCCAAACCACTTATGTGCCAAAGAGGGTAAACGGAAACCATTTCAAACGCAAGAGATCGGACGTGGAGTTAAAACCTCCCCCCGGAGTGGGCAAACCAAGCTTTGCCAAAGTAACTAAGGACAGGATCCTTATAGGCATTCTTGACCGAGGCAACGACCGTTTGGCCATCCCCAAAGACCAGTGGCGACACGTCCGGAACGAACTCGCTAACGCTCTTATTGACGTTTATTTGAAGACTCCGGGTGGACAGCGGCGGTCACGGATGCGGGTTGGCACCAGGGACAGATTAAAATATTCAAGGCAGCAGCTGCAAGACTGAGTAAAGTCTACAAAGGTGCAAAAATCGAGGTGGCCGACTGGAATGGCATTCCGGCTTGGCCAAGGGCAAGGGCATGGATTCCTGCCATCCCTGTACAGCCTGAGAGAATTCTCATGATGCTGCGGATAATTAATCCGCCCCTCCCGACGCAGAACTGAAGTGTCACTCTGGTCGTGGATTCGGTTGGGCCTGATAGACAAGTGGTCTTCACCATGAATAAGCAGGCACTCGAGCCCCTTAAAAGCTACAGCACTTTCGAAAAGTGACGCGAACAGCTCGGAGATGGAAGACAGCATGCTGGACGGGGAGCAACCAATCCTGAGCGCATTATCTCTGATGCTTCAGTCAGCAGGGCTCCCGTTACGCCAACTCGTCGTTGAGAGGCAACCTCGGGGATGGGGCAGACCTCGAAGATATGGGTACGTCAGGGAAGTCTGAGCGCTCTCATGTTGGTGGTGCTTCAGATAAATCTGCACAAATTTAAGTATCCTCGGCTTTCTATGTAAATGCGACATGGATGTGGTCCTCATCCAAGAACCCTGGATCAACAGCTCGAGGATCTGTGGATTGGGGACCATTGGCTTCAAGCTCATTACAGCTAGCGAGGAGGGCAAGGTCAGAACCTGCATTTTGGGGAAATGTGAGCTTCTTTAGCTTAACATTTATATTATTAAACAATGCTTGCAATCAACCTTTGCTACAGAGAAGAAAATTGGTTCATGGCTATCCTGGGCCAAATTTTACCACTTTGTGACATTATTTTTTATTTTTTTGGCAGACGTGACCGTTTTAATGATTTGCGCCTCTAAATCATTCTTTTTGCAATGAATCTTGCGTTTTTGAGTACATGCAGTTGTTGTTGTTGTAACGAGGTGTAGCCCTGCCTAAATGTCAGACAGGGTCACCTCGAGTGTATTGCTCTTGGCCGGGTCGATATAAGAAAACGGCCCGGGTCGTTTCGGCACGATGGGTACAGCACAAGTACTGGTACCGTTCTCGTAGATCCGGCAATACAAGAAACTAAACTAGCCGTGCAGGCTATGTACATGCAGTAATTTTATGAGGTTTTGGATAATAAAAAATCAAAGCACACTCATCAGTTGCATCTGCAATAAAAAAAATTATTTACCAAATGAGTGTCTGACCAGACAGTGATCTTTTCGATAACTTCTAAAATAGAAGAGATATGAAAAAAAACTGAAAACGCAGAACTATCGGGAGTGGACCGTGCTAAATAAGTATGAAATAAAAATTTTAAGAAAAAAATAGTTATCTACTTTTGCAGACGCAGCGACGATATGTATGTACCTTAAGCTGCTCCTTAAGAAAAAAAAAATTTTTCGCCGTGCGGAATAATATAGATTTTGCTCTAAAAATAATCTGTGCAAAATTTCACTCGAATTTGATAACTCTTAGAACTACCACGTTGCATTTGAAAATTTTAAAAACTATATGCATTCAAGGTGCAACAGATTATATAAAAACATTGTTAGCCGTAAACTTGGTACACATTAATTACGTGAAAAAACGTGCAGATTACGATTCTGAAGAGAAAAATCATAAATTGGCTAAAGGTTTTGAGATTTCGCAAAGTTATCGTTTTTAAAAAAGTGAGAAAACACCATTTTTTTTATTTTATGAAAAATCTCCAGCTTTGCTTATCCGATCGAACCCCTCTACTCGCCGCATAAAAGGTCTTCTATAGCGCTAAACATCCGCCATATAATGGGTTTGAATGAGATGCCCAGTTTAAGAGCTATTAGCAGATTTAGTCGAGAAATATTACAAATTCCAAGCCACATCGTCATTAATTGTCAAGTACGTCGAAAGGGATTATTATTTTGCCTTGAATTTTATGTCGTTTCAAAGCTTAATCAATTTCAAATAAAATTTATCTTAACCTTTTTCTTATCGGCTCAATATTAGCAAAGATATATCCAATTTAAAAATACTTATGTTACAGCTAGATTTATCATATCGATTGTGTACAGCAAAGCAGTCGAAAAGTTGATACATAAAACCCACAGCAATATTCGTTTGGATTTGACATCAAAAACACTTGTTGATTTTGAAATAATTTTCTCGATTATAAATATCGATATACCAAATGTAGCATATAGTGATACTAAAATGGTTATAACTTTGGTATTTCTGATCTGATTTGCAAACTGCTCTGACCAATATATCAATATATACAACGAGGTGGCTTGAAATTGTGCTCTATTTCTCTCATTCATCTACTAATAGCTCCTAATTTGGTAATTTGATTGAAAAGCATTATATGGCGGGTTTTTAGAGTTACAGAAGATCTTTAATCTGGTGAATATAGGGGTTCGATCGCATAAGCAAAGCTGGATATTTTTCGTAAAATACAAAAATGGTGTTTTCCCACTTTTTTAAAAACGATAACTTTGCGAAATCTCAAAAACTATAGCGAATTTTTTAAATTTTCTCTTCAGAATCGGAATCTGCACGTTTTTTCTCGTAATTAATGTGTACCAAGTTTGTGGCTAGCAATGTTTTTATATAATCTGCTGCACCCTGAATGCATATGGTTTTTAAAATTTTCAAATGCAACGTGCAAGTTCTAAAAGTTATGCAATTCGAGTGAAATTTTGCACAGCTTAGTTTTAGAGCAAAATCTATCATATTCGGCCCGGCGAACCCAATATTTGCAAAAAAAGTTGATATAGGGAACAGCTAATTTTCGGGAAAAATGTTCATGTAAAATCAACACTATTCCCGGTTATTTTTTTTCAACACTATCGCTCATGTTGAAATACTTGACTTCGTGTTAAATTCACATGACTTCCTATAAAATTTACATGAATTTCTTTCAACACATCATGCCTTCGTGTTTAAACAACACTGTCAGCCTCATTATCTCACGCAAATTTAACACAAATTTAACAGGATCGTTCTTGTTAGTTTAACATGGCTCATGTTCAAAAAAAAAATATTCTGTGTGTAGATTACATCACAAATTGAATTGAAAGAAATTGTATAAATTTCCGTTCTTATGTTTTGCTCAAAACTGTATTAACTGAATTTTCATTTCAGCTTTTTTTATTTGCTTACATTTAAATTTTGTGGTACACTGAATTGAATATTTGAAAGAAACCAAGCATGCTTACAGTAGAAGTTTGCCATATGATGCCCGGGTAAGAGCGGGTCCGGGTTATAGCATGCCCGGGAACCCGCGTAATCGGGGATTAAACGAACGGCCAGGTAATCGGGTATTACCCGGGTACCCGGGTAGAATCATCAGCCCTAGCACGTACGAAATCCAACTTGAAAAAAATATGTTTGCCATGAAGATTATGATTGAAATCAGTTATAAACGGAATGGAGTATTTGTCCGGTAAGGTTATCTTATTTAAGAACCTGTAATCACCGCAAGGATGCCAGTACCAGTACTTTTGATATTCAGAATTATTATTTAATATGTGAGAAACAGAAACTGATGCAGCACTTGTAATGCGTGCTATCATTCTCAAGTTGAGAGCTAAATGCTTGAATTACTTTATATCTCAAGTTGAGAGCTCAGGGGCTTCTCAAGCCTCAAGCGTTGTTTCTCAACACGAAAACCACTTGAGAATGATAGCGTTCTCAACAAAAAGTACATTTTCTTTATATGAGAAAACGCTGTTTCTCAATTTGAGAAAGGGATAGTTCTCAATTTGTACTCAAATGGGATTCCCTAATTGGACTCAAAGGTATAAATGCGACTCTGAAAATAAATACCGAAAAAATAAAATGATTTGTATAATTTAAAAGGCCGTGAATTAGTTGACAAACAATTTAATGTACATAAATTTTAGTCTAAGCTCTTCAAATTTAAGTTTGGTTCGCCTAATTTGAATTAAATTTTTTTTACAGTTAGTTTTGCGGCTACCATATGCGTAATATACATCCAAAAATTCTTATCTTTATAGAATAGTTGGAGAATTTTATTCAAAATTTGTACAGAACAAGTAAGGAAGTCTAAGTTCGGGTGAACCGAACATTTTTCCATATCGAAAGTGGGCGTGGTCGGGAAGCGATTTCGTCCAATTACATCAGTTATGCTCTCAATTATGCTAGTATACCTTGTACCAATTTCATAGTTCTACCGTAATCAGTTTAAAAGTTATGACCCGTGAAATTTTCAAATCTGCCTCCCTGAAAAGTGGGCGATGCCACGCCTAATTTTCAAAATTTATTAAAAAAGTATAATAAAATGACTAGGGGTTCATCCTACCAAACTATATCATTTTAGCCATTTCCGTTACCGAACTATGTCAATTAATGTGATTTTCGAAATTTTCCATATCGAAAGTGGGCGTGATTTGAGAGCGATTTTTTCCAGTTTCATCAGGTATACTCCCAACGATGCTAGTATACTTTGTGTCGAATTTCATCGTTCTACCCGCTACATCGCTCTTATTGACGTTTATTTGAAGACTCCGGGTGGACAGCGGCGGTCACGGATGCGGGTTGGCACCAGGGACAGATTAAAATATTCAAGGCAGCAGCTGCAAGACTGAGTAAAGTCTACAAAGGTGCAAAAATCGAGGTGGCTGACTGGAATGGCATTCCGGCTTGGCCAAGGGCAAGGGCATGGATTCCTGCCATCCCTGTACAGCCTGAGAGAATTCTCATGATGCTGCGGATAATTAATCCGCCCCTCCCGACGCAGGACTGAAGTGTCACTCTGGTCGTGGATTCGGTTGGGCCTGATAGACAAGTGGTCTTCACCATGAATAAGCAGGCACTCGAGCCCCTTAAAAGCTACAGCACTTTCGAAAAGTGACGCGAACAGCTCGGAGATGGAAGACAGCATGCTGGACGGGGAGCAACCAATCCTGAGCGCATTATCTCTGATGCTTCAGTCAGCAGGGCTCCCGTTACGCCAACTCGTCGTTGAGAGGCAACCTCGGGGATGGGGCAGACCTCGAAGATATGGGTACGTCAGGGAAGTCTGAGCGCTCTCATGTTGGTGGTGCTTCAGATAAATCTGCACAAATTTAAGTATCCTCGGCTTTCTATGTAAATGCGACATGGATGTGGTCCTCATCCAAGAACCCTGGATCAACAGCTCGAGGATCTGTGGATTGGGGACCATTGGCTTCAAGCTCATTACAGCTAGCGAGGAGGGCAAGGTCAGAACCTGCATTTTGGGGAAATGTGAGCTTCTTTAGCTTAACATTTATATTATTAAACAATGCTTGCAATCAACCTTTGCTACAGAGAAGAAAATTGGTTCATGGCTATCCTGGGCCAAATTTTACCACTTTGTGACATTATTTTTTATTTTTTTGGCCGACGTGACCGTTTTAATGATTTGCGCCTCTAAATCATTCTTTTTGCAATGAATCTTGCGTTTTTGAGTACATGCAGTAATTTTATGAGGTTTTGGATAATAAAAAATCAAAGCACACTCATCAGTTGCATCTGCAATAAAAAAAATTATTTACCAAATGAGTGTCTGACCAGACAGTGATCTTTTCGATAACTTCTAAAATAGAAGAGATATGAAAAAAAACTGAAAACGCAGAACTATCGGGAGTGGACCGTGCTAAATAAGTATGAAATAAAAATTTTAAGAAAAAAATAGTTATCTACTTTTGCAGACGCAGCGACGATATGTATGTACCTTAAGCTGCTCCTTAAGAAAAAAAAAATTTTTCGCCGTGCGGAATAATATAGATTTTGCTCTAAAAATAATCTGTGCAAAATTTCACTCGAATTTGATAACTCTTAGAACTACCACGTTGCATTTGAAAATTTTAAAAACTATATGCATTCAAGGTGCAACAGATTATATAAAAACATTGTTAGCCGTAAACTTGGTACACATTAATTACGTGAAAAAACGTGCAGATTACGATTCTGAAGAGAAAAATCATAAATTGGCTAAAGGTTTTGAGATTTCGCAAAGTTATCGTTTTTAAAAAAGTGAGAAAACACCATTTTTTTTATTTTATGAAAAATCTCCAGCTTTGCTTATCCGATCGAACCCCTCTACTCGCCGCATAAAAGGTCTTCTATAGCGCTAAACATCCGCCATATAATGGGTTTGAATGAGATGCCCAGTTTAAGAGCTATTAGCAGATTTAGTCGAGAAATATTACAAATTCCAAGCCACATCGTCATTAATTGTCAAGTACGTCGAAAGGGATTATTATTTTGCCTTGAATTTTATGTCGTTTCAAAGCTTAATCAATTTCAAATAAAATTTATCTTAACCTTTTTCTTATCGGCTCAATATTAGCAAAGATATATCCAATTTAAAAATACTTATGTTACAGCTAGATTTATCATATCGATTGTGTACAGCAAAGCAGTCGAAAAGTTGATACATAAAACCCACAGCAATATTCGTTTGGATTTGACATCAAAAACACTTGTTGATTTTGAAATAATTTTCTCGATTATAAATATCGATATACCAAATGTAGCATATAGTGATACTAAAATGGTTATAACTTTGGTATTTCTGATCTGATTTGCAAACTGCTCTGACCAATATATCAATATATACAATGAGGTGGCTTGAAATTGTGCTCTATTTCTCTCATTCATCTACTAATAGCTCCTAATTTGGTAATTTGATTGAAAAGCATTATATGGCGGGTTTTTAGAGTTACAGAAGATCTTTAATCTGGTGAATATAGGGGTTCGATCGCATAAGCAAAGCTGGATATTTTTCGTAAAATACAAAAATGGTGTTTTCCCACTTTTTTAAAAACGATAACTTTGCGAAATCTCAAAAACTATAGCGAATTTTTTAAATTTTCTCTTCAGAATCGGAATCTGCACGTTTTTTCTCGTAATTAATGTGTACCAAGTTTGTGGCTAGCAATGTTTTTATATAATCTGCTGCACCCTGAATGCATATGGTTTTTAAAATTTTCAAATGCAACGTGCAAGTTCTAAAAGTTATGCAATTCGAGTGAAATTTTGCACAGCTTAGTTTTAGAGCAAAATCTATCATATTTGGCCCGGCGAACCCAATATTTGCAAAAAAAGTTGATATAGGGAACAGCTAATTTTCGGGAAAAATGTTCATGTAAAATCAACACTATTCCCGGTTATTTTTTTTCAACACTATCGCTCATGTTGAAATACTTGACTTCGTGTTAAATTCACATGACTTCCTATAAAATTTACATGAATTTCTTTCAACACATCATGCCTTCGTGTTTAAACAACACTGTCAGCCTCATTATCTCACGCAAATTTAACACAAATTTAACAGGATCGTTCTTGTTAGTTTAACATGGCTCATGTTCAAAAAAAAAATATTCTGTGTGTAGATTACATCACAAATTGAATTGAAAGAAATTGTATAAATTTCCGTTCTTATGTTTTGCTCAAAACTGTATTAACTGAATTTTCATTTCAGCTTTTTTTATTTGCTTACATTTAAATTTTGTGGTACACTGAATTGAATATTTGAAAGAAACCAAGCATGCTTACAGTAGAAGTTTGCCATATGATGCCCGGGTAAGAGCGGGTCCGGGTTATAGCATGCCCGGGAACCCGCGTAATCAGGGATTAAACGAACGGCCAGGTAATCGGGTATTACCCGGGTACCCGGGTAGAATCATCAGCCCTAGCACGTACGAAATCCAACTTGAAAAAAATATGTTTGCCATGAAGATTATGATTGAAATCAGTTATAAACGGAATGGAGTATTTGTCCGGTAAGGTTATCTTATTTAAGAACCTGTAATCACCGCAAGGATGCCAGTACCAGTACTTTTGATATTCAGAATTATTATTTAATATGTGAGAAACAGAAACTGATGCAGCACTTGTAATGCGTGCTATCATTCTCAAGTTGAGAGCTAAATGCTTGAATTACTTTACATCTCAAGTTGAGAGCTCAGGGGCTTCTCAAGCCTCAAGCGTTGTTTCTCAACACGAAAACCACTTGAGAATGATAGCGTTCTCAACAAAAAGTACATTTTCTTTATATGAGAAAACGCTGTTTCTCAATTTGAGAAAGGGATAGTTCTCAATTTGTACTCAAATGGGATTCCCTAATTGGACTCAAAGGTATAAATGCGACTCTGAAAATAAATACCGAAAAAATAAAATGATTTGTATAATTTAAAAGGCCGTGAATTAGTTGACAAACAATTTAATGTACATAAATTTTAGTCTAAGCTCTTCAAATTTAAGTTTGGTTCGCCTAATTTGAATTAAATTTTTTTTACAGTTAGTTTTGCGGCTACCATATGCGTAATATACATCCAAAAATTCTTATCTTTATAGAATGGTTGGAGAATTTTATTCAAAATTTGTACAAAACAAGTAAGGAAGTCTAAGTTCGGGTGAACCGAACATTTTTCCATATCGAAAGTGGGCGTGGTCGGGAAGCGATTTCGTCCAATTACATCAGTTATGCTCTCAATTATGCTAGTATACCTTGTACCAATTTCATAGTTCTACCGTAATCAGTTTAAAAGTTATGACCCGTGAAATTTTCAAATCTGCCTCCCTGAAAAGTGGGCGATGCCACGCCTAATTTTCAAAATTTATTAAAAAAGTATAATAAAATGACTAGGGGTTCATCCTACCAAACTATATCATTTTAGCCATTTCCGTTACCGAACTATGTCAATTAATGTGATTTTCGAAATTTTCCATATCGAAAGTGGGCGTGATTTGAGAGCGATTTTTTCCAGTTTCAACAGGTATACTCCCAACGATGCTAGTATACTTTGTGTCGAATTTCATCGTTCTACCCTAATCAGTTTAAAAGTTGCGACCAGCCGAATTTTCAAATATGCTTCCCTGAAAAGTGGGCGGTGCCACGCCTAATTTTCAAAATTTATCAAAAAATCATAATAGAATGACTAGGGGTTCATCCTACCAAACTATATCATATTAGCCATTTCCGTTACCGAATTATGTCAATTCAGAATTTTAGAAATTTTCGATATCGAGTGTGGGCGTGGTTGGAGGGCGATTTTATCTAATTTCATAGTATACCTGATGAACGATACTAGTATCCTTTGTGCCAAATTCCATCGTTCTATCGTAATCAGTTTAAAAGTTACGACCAGCAAAATTTTCAAAAATGCCTTCCTTAAAAGTGGGTGGTGCCACGCCCACTATAAAAAGTTTATGGAAAAATCATAAGAGAATAACCAAATTTTCGATATCGAAAAAGGGGGCGTGGTTATAATCCGATTTCGCTCATTTTCAATAGCAACCTACCTTGGCCAGAAAGTAACCTGTATACAAAATTTCATGCAAATATCTCAATTTTGACTCAAGTTATCGTGTACACAGACGGACGGACATGCCTTATTAGTCGATTACCAACTTTTGTGCTGTTTGAAAATCGAATAGCAGATATTCGATTTCAGCTAGTCGACTAGCTGTCACTAATCGAATACTAACGATTAAATCGGGTTCCCAGTTTTTACCCGGGTAATAAGGCGGCAAATTTCTACTGTAATTCGCATGCATGTTAAAGTGGTATCTGCCATTTTCGCCAATTTATTTGCTTCATTCCTTTGAAATTAAAAAAAATGTAACAGGAGCACAGAATATTTGTGTAGGTAGATATACAAAAATGAAAATTTGAAAAATGTTTGTATGTTTGTATGAATGTAGATAAAAAAGTTTGAAAATTTTTTTTCATACTGCAAAACGTTTTATGTCAATATTATTCTTTTAGGTTTAAGTGCGCAATGTACGCATCTTTCTCTTATTCTACGTCGCCGTTTGCAAAAAGATAGTTGAAAGATTGATTCGTGGGGCAAAAAAAAAGTAATAGTACATTCAAATGCACCTAATTTTCGAAAGAACTCAAAAATTACCAACATTACATAGAGCGTTTTGATGTATTACCAAAAATATACGGGAACATTAGAGTGCCAAAAAAAGTTCCACACTTTCTATCGGAATGATTAAGCTTGAGAATTTTTTTTTTTTAGCAAAACTGCTTCGGCACGCCAATGAAAGATTTCCAATGAAAATAAAAAACAAATTTGACATGTGAGAAATTATAAGAACCTGCAACTCTAGTGTCATAGTTTCTGTTTGAAAACTTTAGATTTGTAACAAACTTTTCAAATTGTTATTTGTTTCATGCGCTGCTAAGTGCTCTCCAATGCTGCTGTTATGTCAGGCCGAGTTAAAATACAGGAGATGATTGAAACACGAGCTTTTAATCCAATTTAAGATTGTATAATTTCCCCTTTAAAAGCTGATGTGGTTTTTTAATATAAAAGTCGCTGGGAATTATTTGGAACGCATAATAATAAAAAAACATGCTCGTAAAATTTCTGGAATTAGCGCTTTTCGAAATTGATGATTGAATAAATATTTTATAAATTTTAAGGAAACATTTAAGCACACGCTAATAAGTTGTTTTTAATATTTGACAAGTATCAGGAGCACAGAATTTCAATGTAAGCAATTATACAAAAAAAAAAAATTCAATAAACTGGTATGTACAGATGGGGGTTGGTGGGGCAACTGCTCCCACTGTTAAATTGCATGTCGAAAATATCGTTGTGTATAAGAAAAGAACTGAAAGCTAGTATAATGCATCAGGAATATACCAGTTGATATACTTGTTATTATACACATCAGTATCGTACCAGTTGAAAGAATAGTTCATATATACATCAGAATCATTCTAGTTGAAAGACTAGTTCATATATGAATCAGAATCATACCAGTTGACAGACTAGTTCATATATACATCAGAATCATACCTGTTGACAGACTACTTCTTATTTGCATCAGAATCATACCAGTTGACAGACTAGTTCATATATGCATCAGAATCATACCAATTAACAGACTTGTTAAAAAAATCATCGGAATCATACCAGTTGTCATACTAGTTCATATATGCGTCAGAATCATACCAGTTGATATAGTAGTTCATTTATGCATCAGATTCATACCAGTTGACATACCAGTTCACTTATGCATCATAATCATATCAGTTGACATACTAGTTCAAATTTGCATCAGAAATATACCATTTGACATACTAGTTCATATATGCATCAGAATATTACCAGTTGACATACTAGTTCATATATACATCAGAATCCTACCAGTTGACATACTGCTCAGTCTATGCGGCAGGACATACTAATCATTATGCCCATTCAGATCGTACCACTTGTCATACTAGTCCATTAATTTGACATTCATTCCAGTTGGTATACTAGTCGGTCTATGCACCAGTATCATAGTCAGCCTCTACATCAGCAATATACCAGTTTATTCTTTAGAAAGCAGCGACTATTTGTATTTACCCAAACACGAAAAAGCATCTGTGAATTACAAGGTAAAAAAGAAGCAGTTACAAGAGAAAAAGAAAAGCAATTGTCCTCTTCTGCATCAGCACCATACCAATTGGTATACTAGTCAGCCTCTGCATCAGCATTATACCAGTTTATATACTAGTTCATACACAGCCAAAAATGAGCTAAAGGCTCTGAGTTCGATTCTCGGTAAAGTTGACACAAGTTTTTTTTTCTATATTTTTTAAATTATGTTGTTTATTGTATTTTTAATTTAATTATTGAATTCAGCTTGCAATGGCTCCTTTCAAATTCCGCGTTCGTCAAGTTCGATTATATAGGTGAAGGCCCAATTGCATTCAACTTTGTAGGATTCACTTTCATTCAAAGTTTTTTAAACGTAAAGCGAAGCGAAATTTTTGCAAATGCTCAAAAACGAGGCGCGCATTTGTCAAAGTTTTATGTAATTGGGGCTTTGGAGTTGTATTTTTAAGTAAGGTAAATTAAGGTTATTCAAGGTTAAGTTTGTCGTCCACTGCGGAGTTCCGGTCCCACATATGTATATATAGATAAAAGTAAGTCTTATTTTTACATCAAAAAGAGTCAAAGTTAGACTGCTTTCATGCTGGGCCATACACTCGAGTTAAAGGAGCATTGTTAGAGTCAATTTATATTGTTGTTGTCAATATACTCAAGTTTATGCCGCAACGTAAAAAAAATGGCTGTTATATACCAACAGGTTGTCATAACCTCTAACGAGACTTTTGCCGAACTTCTCTTCCAACTTTGATTTTTGTTGGGATTTTCCACATAGTAGTATCCCGGGATTGACACACCTAAACCGACACCGTTACTCCTCCTCGAACCACTTAGATGACTTTATGAAGGCCATCAAGTCCTTTATGTCCAGTTCAGCGGTCTGGTTTAGGCTATCCAGGAAGGGAACTCCCAAAAAGCGCGTTCTCGCGCCGCTTAAGACCGGGCAGTTGCAGATGAGGTACTTCACCGTTTCCTCTTCCTCATCATCTTTGCAGCTCCTACAGCATCGTCGATAGGGCACACCTTCTGCGTGCCTACCAATAAGGCAGTGCCCAGTTAGAACACCTATTAATATGGAGATTTCTCTCCTTCTTAGGGCGTGAATGCCTCTAGATCTTTTATGATCACATTTCGGCCAGGTTTGTTTGGATGTCCGGCATCTTGGGGATTGTTGCCACATTTCGTTGGCTTGGAGTACACACTCCGTCAAGCCAACGAAAGGTAGCAACAATCCCAAGGGTGCCGGACATCCAAACAAACCTGGCCAAAATGGGATTATAAAAGATCTAGAGGGATCATAAAAGATCTGAATACAGTTACTTCAACAAAAAATACCGTTCAAACAACCAAAATTTGGTCAACTTCAGGATAACAGCATGAGATTGTTGATTGTACCAGTGCCTTTTTTCTGTGTATATACACAAGAAATACAGCAGTTGACATACTAGAACATATATACATCAGCATCTAATCTAATCTTGGCTTGCGTCATGATGACGCTTAACCGCCTAGGCGATTTTGGCCGTTTCGAATCAAAGCACGCCAGTCATTCCTTTTTAGCGATAACTGACGCCAATTGGAAACCCCAAGGGAGTACAAGTCATCCTCCACCTGTTGTTTCCATCTCAGTCGAGGCCTCCCCCTTCCTCTGCTGCCGAATTCGGGTGTCGATAGTAAAACTTTCTGTGCTGGAGCTTCTTTTTCCATTCGCATAACATGACCCAGCCAGCGGAGCCTTTGGGCTTTAATCCGCTGAACTATGGTCAGGTCTGCGTAAAGCTCGTACAGCTCATCGTTGAATTTCCTTCGATACTCGCCGTTGGCATCACGGGAAGGACCATAAATCTTCCGGAGAACTTTTCTCTCAAATACTCCAAGGGCCATCTCATCTTCTCTGGATACTGTCCATGATTCCGAGCCGTACATCAGGACAGGTATGATGAGAGACTTATAGAGCGTGATCTTTGTTCTTCGAGAGAGGACTTTACTTCTCAATTGCCTACTCAGTCCAAAGTAGCACTTGTTGGCAAGAGTGATTCTCCGTTGGATTTCTAGACTGATATTATTTTCGGTGTTAATGCTGGTTCCCAAATAGACGAAATCTCTCACCGTTTCAAACTTGTAGCCATCAACGGTGACTTGGCTGCCAAGGCGCAGGTGCGCCGATTCTTTCTTTGATGACAGTAGGTACTTCGTCTTGTCCTCGTTCACCGCAAGACCCACTTTTTTCGCTTCTTTATCCAGCCCAGAGAAGGCAGCACTTACGGCGCGGTTGTTAAGGCCAATGATATCAATATCATCGGCATACGCCAGCAATTGTACGCTCTTGTAGAAGATTGTGCCATTGCGGTTTAGCTCTGCTGCTCGAATTATCTTCTCCAGCATCAGGTTGAAGAAATCGCACGAAAGGGAGTCGCCCTGTCTGAAGCCTCGTTTGGTTTCAAATGGCTCAGAGAGGTCCTTCCCGATTCTGACGAAGCTGTTGGTATTGCTCAGCGTCATTTGGCAAAGCCGTATAAGCTTTGCAGGGAAGTCAAACTCAGACATGGCGGTATACAGGCAACTCCTTTTTGCGCTGTCAAAAGCGGCTTTAAAATCGACAAAGAGGTGGTGTGTATCGATCCTTTTATCATGGGTCTTCTCCAGGATTTGGCGTATCGCGAAAATCTGGTCGATGGTAGACTTACCAGGTCTAAAGCCACACTGATAAGGTCCAATCAGTTTGTCCACGATGGGCTTCAGTCTTTCACACAATACGCTAGAAAGAACCTTATATGCGATATTAAGAAGACTGATTCCGCGGTAGTTGGTGGGGTTAGCGGGATCGCCTTTCTTGTGGATTGGGCAGAGCAGACTTAAATTCCAATCTGGAGGCATGCACTCGTCTGACCATATTCAGCATCATATTTGTATTTACCCAAACACGAAAAAGCATCTGTCAATTACAAGAGAAAACAAGTAAGGAAAGCTGTCTTCGGCTGTGCCGAAGGCTATATACCTTTCATGAATAAGCGTCACGATTTTCACTGTTCGATCCCCAGTACAGCCTGTTTCAATTTAACTATATTTACTATACACATTACACATCTTTGTTATAATTTAAAAAAAACTTACAAAATAATAGGATCCGAGTTATCGGAACAATCGATTGTATGGAGGCTATATATTATACGTGTTCAATTGTACTGACTTACACTATACACATTACATATGTAGAAAGTACTAAAGGTGAAATATTTTACGTTCCTAACTTTTTAATTGCAGAAGTTTTGGCCAAAAAACCTTATATCTGAACAATCGGTTGTATGGGGGCTATATGTTACATTTGCCCGATCTGGTTGATTTTCACTCTATACACTACATAAATAGAAAGTACTCGAGTTGCAAAATTTTACGTTCCTAACTTTTTAATTGCAGAAGTTTTGGCCAAAAAACCTTATATCTGAACAATCGGTTGTATCGGGGCTATATGTTACATTTGCCCGATCTGGTTGATTTTCACTCTATACACTACATAAATAGAAAGTACTCGAGTTGCAAAATTTTACGTTCCTAACTTTTTAATTGCAGAAGTTTTGGCCAAAAAACCTTATATCTGAACAATCGGTTGTATCGGGGCTATATGTTACATTTGCCCGATCTTGTTGATTTTCACTATATACACTACATAAATAGAAAGTACTCGAGTTGCAAAATTTTACGTTCCTAACTTTTTAATTGCAGAAGTTTTGGCCAAAAAACCTTATATCTGAACAATCGGTTGTATGGGGGCTATATGTTACATTTGCCCGATCTGGTTGATTTTCACTATATACACTACATAAATAGAAAGTACTCGAGTTGCAAAATTTTACGTTCCTAACTTTTTAATTGCAGAAGTTTTGGCCAAAAAACCTTATATCTGAACAATCGGTTGTATGGGGGCTATATGTTACATTTGCCCGATCTTGTTGATTTTCACTATATACACTACATAAATAGAAAGTACTCGAGTTGCAAAAGTTTACGTTCCTAACTTTTTAATTGCGGAAGTTTTGGCCAAAAAACCTTATATCTGAACAATCGGTTGTATGGGGGCTATATGTTATACTGGTCCGATCTTGTCAGTTCCGACAAATGATTCCTATATTACAAAATGGTGGCCACATACAAAATTTCAGCCAGATATCTCAAAAATTGAGGGACTAGTTTGCGTTCAAACAGACAGACGGACAGAC
This sequence comes from Campiglossa producta, assembly GCA_964058755.1. NCBI lineage: Eukaryota > Metazoa > Arthropoda > Insecta > Diptera > Tephritidae > Campiglossa > Campiglossa producta. Next base: position 94,326,007 of record CAXKVI010000001.1, read on the forward strand.
GGACAGACGGACATGGCTAAATCAACTCATCTCGTCATCCTGATCATTTCGGTATACTTATTGATGGGTCTATCTCTTCTTCTTCTCATATTTACAAACATCGGACCAAAGTTATAATACCATTTCATGTTCATGAAAGGTATAAAAAGAAGCAAACCAAAAATTTCAAATAATGTTTGCATAGTACCATGTACTACAATAGATCGTAATAATGGTTGCGGTGTAATAAGGCCTTATAATAATAATGTAGTATGAAATGGAATTTTTCTAATTAGTATTTTTCTAAAATAGATTAGACTTTTTCTGACTACACCTTTTTCAGTTTATATTCGGAAAGTAACACTTTATATTTAGAAAATTACAATTCATATTCAGGATTTCCATTTGATATTCAGAAAAATACAATTGTCATTCAGAAAATTACAATTGATATTAAGAAAACTTTCTGAATATAAACTGAAAAAGGTGTAGTATAATTTCAACCCGAGATTCATACATACTTGCATACTAGTACGAACCAGGATTTTTGTGACTAGTATGATTTCGCCCAGCAAATTATAGTTTTATACTAGTATGTTTGCTGATTAGATTGGCATTTATTGCTGCTGAGTAGTTTGGAATTGATTAGTTTGAAGGTATTCAGAAATTAACTGGTATGAATACACCACAAAATGTTTAGGCGTAGAACTATAATGTTGCTGAGTAGTTGGCATTGACTTGTTTAAAGCTAATCAGAAATGAACTAGTATGAATACACCACAAAATGGACAATCAATGAACTACATTGTTTGCCGAGTAGTTTGGCAATGACTGGCTTAAAGGAAATCAGAAATGAACTAGTATGAATACACCACAAAATGCATAGTCAATGAACTAGAATTTTCGCTGAGTAGTTTGGCATTGAATGGTTTAAAGCTAATCAACAATGAACTGGTATGCATATGCCACAAAATGCATAGTCAATGAACTATATTGTTTGCTGGGTGGTTCGCCATTGACTGGTTTAAAGCTGATCAGAATAGAACTAGTATAAATACACCACAAAATGTATAGTCAATGAACTATATTGTTTGCTGAGTAGTTTGGCCTTGACTGGTTTGAAGCTAATCAGCAATGAACTAGTATAAATACACCACAAAATGCATGGTCAATGAACTATATTGTTTGCTGAGTAGTTGGACATTGACTGGTTTAAAGGTGATCAGAAATATACTAGTATGAATACACCACAAAATGCATAGTCAATGAACTAGAATTTTCGCTGAGTAGTTTGGCATTGAATGGTTTAAAGCTAATCAACAATGAACTGGTATGCATATGCCACAAAATGCATAGTCAATGAACTATATTGTTTGCTGAGTAGTTCGACATTGACTGATTTAAAGCAGATCAGAAATGAACTAGTATAGATACACCACAAAATGTATAGTCAATGAACTATATTGTTTGCTGAGTAGTTTGGCCTTGACTGGTTTGAAGCTAATCAGCAATGAACTAGTATAAATACACCACAAAATGTATGGTCAATGAACTATATTGCTTGCTGAGTAGTTGGACATTGACTGGTTTGAAGCTAATCAGCAATTAACTAGTATAAATACACCACAAAATGTATAGTCAATGAACTATATTGTTTGCTGAGTAGTTGGACATTGACTGGTTTAAAGGTGATCAGAAATGAACTAGTATGAATACACCACAAAATGTATTGTCAGTGAACCATATTGTTTGCTGAGTAGATCGACATTGACTGGTTTAAAGGTGATCAGAAGTGAACTAGTATGAATACACCACAAACTGTATAGTCATTGAACTATATTGCTTGCTGAGTAGTTTGGCCTTGACTGGTTTGAAGCTTATCAGCAATGAACTAGTATAAATACACCACAAAATGGGGAGTGCCACAAAATCCCCGAAAAAAAATCCCCAAACACAAAATCCCCAAGGAAAAAAAAATCCCCAAATAAGTAATCCCCAAAATCAAAATCCCCAAAGTAAAAATCCCCAAAATCAAAATCCCCAAAGGTAAAATCCCCAAAATCAAAATCCCCAAAGAAAAATCCCCAAAATCAAATCCCCAAATAAAATTTCCATGTTTTGAATAAACAATATTACCGTATAAAAAATAGCAAAAACATTGTTCGATCTGAGCTAAAATTTGTATTTATGTATGTACATTTTTACCTATGTATATGTGGAACTATTATTCGCAATAATTCAATCATATTAAATTGGAGTTAGCATCAAAACAATAAAAGGGCGATACACGAACAACAAGAGTGTAACAAAAATGTATATAAAAGTTGTGTTTTATGTGTGCTTTATGTTTATAACGTTAAGTGCATTTTGTCGCCAAGTTGAACGTGTGGATGGTAGCTCAGCAGTGTAACACACCGATTATCAAGTCAATGGGTGCAAGTTCAAGTCCTGGCCGGGGGAGTTTTTTTACTTCTTTAAAATTTAATAACAATTACATAACTAAGTTTTTTTTAATTAAAAAAATTAAAAATATTAGTTTTGGTTACTTTATTTTTCTAAAAAAAAAAGTTTTAAAATATAGAGCCTTGAACTAGTATTGAACCCACGCCGGTTGCATGGTTGTTGAACCTTCTAGCCACTCGGCTACGGTACTATATTAGATTCAATGACAAAATAGCCAACGTATTACTAGCTGACCCAATTGATGAAAAGCATTAATTCTCAGCAGCATTGTTATTACAACAAAAGCATAACATTTTCATCTATTCTTTAATAAACATATTTTCATATACTAATCGCAAAAAAAACTTGTACCGTTATATAGTCAGAAATCGATTCACTAATTGCTCTTTTGCTTACATTTCTCAACGTCTTTACCTCGGTGCGTGTATCTGATTTATTATCAAAGTGTTATTTAAATTAAAAAATAATGGAAGTTATTATTACAAAATCAAACAAAGGTGGTCAAAAAATTTTCGTCGATGGATTTGAATACCACTTTCATTCCAAAAATAAGAAAAAACAAGAGTTTCGTTGGTCGTGTTCACAAAGGAAGGCACTCCTGTGGAAAGGTGTTGTTATAACCAAAGAAAGCAATGGCAACCATGAAGTAAATAGGGCTCCTACTTTACACAACCACAATCCAAGCGCTCATCTTTCATCAAAAACGGAATCGAATAAGAAAGTGAAAGAAATGGCCACATCATCGTCCCTGGAACCATCCCAAATAGTAAGAGAAGCAATTGTAGACTGCCCTCCAGCCTGTCGCGTGTACCTGCCATCGAAAAGGGCACAAAAAATTAAAATTGGCCGCATTCGAAAATCAAAAAATGCTGCCAGCGAGCCGAGTACTTTAAATGAAATAGAGATACCTGAACATTTAAAATATTTAGAAGGTGAACTTTTCGTTTTGAGTGATTGGGATTTTGACGGCCAAAAAAACATAATTATGGGTACGTCGAACTCGTTAAAAGAGTTAGGCAAGTCACAGTGCTGGGTTATGGATGGGACGTTTTTTGTTGTACCAACGGTTTTTCGCCAGCTGTTCACCATACAGGGATTAATTGATGGTCAATTTGTGCCTCTAGTTTTTTGTCTTATGGGCAAAAAATCTAAGCAAGCATACACCGAGTTTTTCCATCAACTGTTTCAGTTAGCTATTGCGCAAAGCATTAATTTAAATCCCCAAAGAATAATAACGGATTTTGAAAAAACAATCTCATCTGCGGCAAAGAAATATTTCCCTGATGCCCAGTATAGAGGTTGTTTGTTCCATTTCGGTCAAATCATTTGGCGGCGAGTACAAAAAGAAGGGTTTGCGCAAAAGTACGGCAATGATGAAGATTTCAGCATATCAATACGTATGCTGAAAAGTCTATCATTTGTTCCGCCGGAAAGTGTTTCTGATTACTATAGTGAACTTACAGATAGCTCGGTTGATAGCGACTTTAAAAATATATGCCATTGGTTCAAAAAAAATTATATTAGTGGAAACAAAGGGTTGGGTGCCCCAAAATATAACCCTATATTTTGGAGTGTTTCAGACACCTTTAAAGAAAATTTCCCACGCACTCAAAACTCGATCGAGGCTTGGCACCGTAGGCTAAAAATTATAACAGGAACAAAAAAATGTGGTGTATATGAAATGATTAAACATTTAGGTAAGGAAATGATTGAGGTTAAAACAGAAATAGAGAGGATACGATCAGGTTCCTATATAAGAAAAAATAAAAAAAATGTGGAACGTGCCAAGAAAATAAAAAAAGTAGTTAAAAGTCGTTTGGATTTAGACAAACTGACTTATTTGAGATCTATAGCCCTCAATATTGCACTGTGTAATTAGTATTAAGTTCTTTCAAGTTTTTCATATGTGAAATCAAAATTTTTGTTGATAGTATGTAATTTGGAAAACAAAGAAATTTGGATTTGTTTATATGATTCACTCTGTAATATATGTTTATTCATTATGTATGGCTATGTACTGCATTTTCTTCCATTTACGATTATCTATTAAATACTTGTTAATTCGTTATACATACAATTTCTTCTGAGTTTTAATTCAAAATATATCTATAATAAATAGAATACCCATTTTATGTGTGAAATAAATTCAAATTAGGTTTAAAATCGCCGCGATTTTTAACCTAATTTGAATTTATTTCACACATAAACTGGGGATTTCCTGTTGGGGATTCTGATTTTGGGGATTTTGATTTTGGGGATTTTGATTTTGGGGATTTAGATTTTGGGGATTTTGATTTGGGGATTTTGAGGATAATGTGGTAGACCCACCGGGCTTCTTAACGGTTTCTTATTTAGGTTTGCTGAATCCGATTCTGAAGTCAGATTTTTAGGGTCACCCTAGGTTTTCTTTCCAGAGGGTGGTTTATAAAAAGATCGGCAGTTATAAAAAAAAATTTATAATTTAAAATGTTTTCTGGGGTCAAGGAACCATAATTTAATTTTATATTTTTCCATAGTGCAAAAAATTGGGGTATATGTAGCTATGTAGTACACTCTTAAAACTCCATTTAATATTGCTACATTAACAACCAAAAATTAAAATTTTTTCGCAGTAAATGAAGTAATTCAAGTTTTTAACCAAATGTACAACACTGAAACGTAAAAATAGCCATATTTTGCGATTTGACTAACATTTTTGATTAAAATTACACACATAATTTCGAAAAACTACAATTTGCAGTGGTAAAATTACAGCCTGGAAAGCTGTAATTAGACGCTACCCAGCATAAATATTAGAACACCCACAGAATGAATGGGATTTGGAAAACTATGAAATTATTTCGCTCCACACGCAATTGCTGAAAGAATGGGGATACAAAATAAGACCTGTAAAAAATCTGACCATCTGTAGTAAAAAAATGCCATGGAAATTTGACCTAAAGGCTAAAAATGCACTAAAAAATTAAAAATGTCTTTATTGGCTAATATCTCCTAAACTAGTAATTTTAGGAGAAATAATGACATAACGACTTTTATTTAGATTGGAGTCGGGAGTAAATTGCCCATATAGTAAATGTTGTACCTGCGAGTGTCCTTTCAAGGACTTTTAATAAGTCGAAGCTAATTTTTTATTTTACATTTTTTTGTAATGGTCAAATAAAATACTTTCAAAATGATGGATTAGATAAGCTATACATCGTTTAGTAGGATATTAACCACAGTTTAATAATAACATTACATTTTAATTTTAGTAACATTTTTGCAATGGTTGGTTGACGTAAAACTGAGAAAAAACTGTTTTTAAATTTCTAAAAACATGCAATATGGGATAGTTCAGCGGTCAAAGTTCTAATTACACTGGTTTACAGCCAAAATGCACCAGAGACGCCATAGTGAAATTCCTATATAAAATCACCTCCTAATTCCGAAAATCAAGGTTATTTTTACTTGAATGGTACCGTTTTTGAGATATTTACGATTTACCCTTTATTTCAAAAAACAAAAAAGATGGCTCCACTTAATCGTGTATATCTCAAGAACAAACTCAGCTCTTCCAAAACGGTTTGAAAAATTTGAAAGCTAATAAAATTTACTATAATCAGTACATACAACACTTTTTGCTAGGTCCTGCAGATTCAAACATATTGAACAATCATTACGGATTTTTTAAATTTTTTTTGTAAAAATATAAAAAAATTTCTACTTTGCGAGGAAGCATCTCGAAAACTTTTTGTTTTTTAGCAGATATTTCCCCCCCCCCCCCCCCCCCCTCTAAGCTCTGTTTTATTACAAAAAAACAAGCTATCAGTGAACAAAATCGATGAACTAATACAAAAGTTATAAGCATTCAAGTAAATATATCCATTTAATGCTTAAGTACCCTACTGGTACATATGTGTTAGTATTCGTATATCAGTTAGTTAGCAGGTAGATTTTCGAAAAGTTATTAGATACAAAAAGCTGTTAGTGTCGTTTTCTCAAACCTAGGTACATTTTAAACAAGAGCATATTTTTGAGGCAGGTAGTGTTTTCTTTGTAGAACTAGGGAACCTTTTTGTTTAGGTAGGCTTGAATTTTTACTGGATCTAAGTATAAATAAGAGTACATGCGCCTTGTTCCTTCATAATATCTGCAAGGCTCGCCGGATACTGTTCAGTTTATAATTGCAGTTTATAACCCGTCATTTACTTAAAAATAAAAAATGAATAAAAAGGCGCGAGAGTTTGAGTGTACAAATGATTCAGATATGTTCTGTTTCATCTGCGGTCAATTTATTGTTAAAAGTATGAGACGTGTGTTTTCAAATCCTTTGAAAGTTACATACTATAAGTGTTTTGGAGCCTAAAAACCATGGACACCGAACACTGTGTGCACCACATGCGACGTGTGAAATTTATTACACCAATGAAGTGGAGGGAACCAACTTGCCATTCAACGGACTGCTATATTTGTACTACAAAAGTACTTGGGGTTGGAAAGTCCAGAAAAGTAACCTATGCGAGCGTATCTACAGTGCCATTACCAGAACTAATTTCAACAGAAGCGACATTGCCAGAATCAAATTTAACTTTAGTTCCGGTTTCAGTTTCTCCAAAGAACTATTGTCACCAGTGGAGTCAGCAGCGTGGGATTCTTTTTAAAAGGTCGTTACTTCTTTTTTAGGCAAACACAAAAGTCCTAACTACGAGATGATAGTGAACGACTTAATCAAAAACTATGCGGAAATGGGTAAATAAAAAAACATATTATAATAAATTATATATTACACAAATTTACATGAGAATATATAGCCATAAATCTGAATTCATCGTCCAGTTCCGAACAAACAAGAACGGGAAAAATATAAACAAAAAATTTGTTCTGAATTGAAAGATAAATCCAGCCTAAGAAAATTATATACTAATGTGTCACTTATGTATTTATCTAATTTACTTTTTTATTTTCTTTCAGGAGTAAATATGTCTTTAAAATTCATTTCTTACACTCCCACTTAAATTTTTTCCCGCAAAATCTTGGCGACGAAAGTGACGAGCATGGCGAAAGGTTTCACCAGCAAATGAAAGTGATTGAAAGTCGGTATCAAGGATTCTGGGATGTCGCTATGATGGGCGACTACTGTTGGTTTCTCATAAGAGAATCCGATCCTAATCTAAATAAGCGTCAAAACAAGACACATAACTTTTTCAATTATAAAATAAGATCAAAGAGATAAGACAGAACCATATGTACATATGCTATTATTTGTAGGGTACTTAAGTATTAAATGGATATATTTACTTGAATGCTTATAACTTTTGTATTAGTTCATCGATTTTGTTCACTGATAGCTTGTTTTTTTTGTAATAAAACAGAGCTTAGAGGGGGGGGGGGGGGGGGGGGGAAATATCTGCTAAAAAACAAAAAGTTTTCGAGATGCTTCCTCGCAAAGTACACATTTTTTTATATTTTTACAAAAAAAATTTAAAAAATCCGTAATGATTGTTCACTATGTTTGAATCTGCAGGACCTAGCAAAAAGTGTTGTATGTACTGATTATAGTAAATTTTATAAGCTTTCAAATTTTTCAAACCGTTTTCGAATAGCTCAATTTGTTCTTGAGATATACACGATTGAGTGGAGCCATCTTTTTTGTTTTTTGAAATAACGGTAAATCGTAAATATCTCAAAAACGGTACCATTCAAGTAAAAATAACTTTGATTTTCGGAATTAGGAGGTGATTTTACATAGGAATTTCACTATGGCGTCTCTGGTGCAGAAAAAAAGTTGGAATTTGTGATCCAGATAATTATCTTCCCTCCAAACGCATTTTCTGAAAGTTTGGGGGTAAAAGACAAGATGTTTAAAAAATTCTAGCCATCTGTAGTGAAACAATTCCATGCAAATTTCACCTAAAAGCTAAAAATGCACTAAAAAATTGTATATGTTTTTATTGGCTAATATCTCGTAAACCAGCAATATTTCCAGAAATAATGACATAATTGCTTTTATTTATATTAAAGTCAGGAGTAAATTTCCAATATAAATCTTATACCTGCGAGTGTCCTTTCAAAGGCTTTCAATATGTCCAAGTAATTTTTAATTTTTTTGTAATGTTCAAAAGCAAACATACTTTCACAGTAATGAGTTACATAAGCTATACATATATTATACTAGTATATACCCGCGGCCTTGCCCACCCTGGGAAGAACCCTTTCAACCTTTTAGATAAGAATTCGGTCGTCGAAGTTCACAAAGTTAGGTAGATTGGTCAAATAAAAAACGGTTGGAAGATCAATAATTTGTCTATGTTCCTAGAGTTTTTAAAAAAAAAAACATTTATGTATTGAAAAACGGTTTTCAAAAATTTTATTTATATATACACATCCTTGAAATCGATTGAAATTGAGGTTTCTAAAGTTAAATATTGCTTTGGCTTTGAGTATTGATATTAATGCCCCAGAAAGCATTTCTCGAATAGTTCATCTAAACTTCTAACTTTGATATTTATATAATACTAGCAGGGACCCCGACGTTGTCCGGGTGGATCTGTATTTTAGGGTGGTACTAATTTCTATTGAAACAATTTTTTCGCTTTTGCCAAGCTTATTCTCGGGCCCACTTCCTCTTCATCAACCTCTTTTCCTCGGCTTTCTTTCCTATGTCATATTCCTTTCTGTCACATATGTTTGGGCTAAGCCCCTATTTCTGTAGGGCAATTCCAGTCCTGTTTTTCCGAAATACTTCCGTCTTTCTATCTCCTTAACCTCAGTACCTCATCTGCTCCTACTTTGATACCCACCCTCATTGATAAAAATAGAGACAAAAAATATAACAGTAGTTCAGATGAACTCTATAACATTCGTTACACTTTCAGTAATTTTAGCCAAGGAATTTTCAATGTGCAGACACAACTTTTCTAGCGTTTTATTCCAGTATAAATAACTGAATGGATGAATAGATTTAAAAATTGTATTTCTGAAATTTTTTGTACGCCACTGTACCTATGCAATTGATTTTTGATTTAGCTGATATTGAAAAAAAAATGCTAAACAAAAATTTGTGAGAGGCACGCTTTGTTATTTTTTTGACAAACAAAGTGAATTTTTCTTTTTACAAAAAAAAATTTCATGGGTACCTCACTTAAAGTGACTATATCTTTTTTGTTTATTGGGCGATTTTGATAAAATAAAGTTTAGGGCTCCTGCTAAGCTTCAAGCTGTCCACCATTAAAATCCGTTTCTTAGTTTCCGAGATCCTTACGTTCAAACGGACAAACAGACAAACAGATAAACAGACAAACAGACAGACAATAATTCTAAAAATGGTTGAGATGGACTCTATAACATTCCTCAAGTTATCCCCAGTCATTTTTTCAAAGAAATTTTCAATGTACAGACATGACTTTTCTACAGTTTTATTATAGTATAGATTACACTATCCGACACATTTTCAAAAATTTACAACTCCACGACATTTGATACATTATTCATTTACGTAGCTTTTCTAAGTGAAATAGTCATCAAATTTTAACTTAGCCTACTTTGTCATAGTTTTTGATCAAATCGTCATTGACACTGTGGTCGCACAATTTTTATTGCGACGATTATTAAAAAATAAAACGGGTCTGTTTGTAGTTTTCCCCTGTTTTGGAAAATAAATTTGATTTTACTACCGGTATTTTTTTCAACATATGAAGTGAATTGTGTTTACGTGAGCAATGTGTAATAATGTGCGTACATATAAGTGCAAAAACCCAAAAAATAAGATGGATATCGAAAAAAAGTGAAACATTTTTTTTTGTATTCTCTATAACTTCGTCACTTCAAAACCGATTAAGATAAATTTTACAAGGTAAAAACAGTAGTTTATCCTCTCCTGATAAAGTGAAGCAGTATTAGCGGAGATATTGACGAATTAGTAGTCCTACTTTTTTTTTACTCAAAAACTGAAATTTCAAAATATATCGAAAACTGTTCCACTTTTAAATCAAATGTTTACATATTTGGAATCAGCAGGAAATTTTACATAGGAATCACGTATCAAATGTCGTGGAAATGTAAATTTTTGAAAATTTGTCGAATAGTGTAATTAAGCAACATATCGCCATAAGAGGTTCAATGAAAAAACATATATGGGTTTTTTCACTAAATCTCTTATAACATTATCATTTTTCTACTGATTATAATCTGGTAAGTGTCAAAATGTTCCGTAATGAACAGGCTATTGACTCACGGTGTAAAAACAGGAATTAATGGAATATTTCACTTAGAAAAATTACATACAAAATGATGAATATAGAAAAAAAAGTGAAAATTTGCACAACATTTTTTTTTTATTCGCTATAACTTCGTCACTTCAAAACCGATTAAAATAAATTTTACAAGGTAAAAACAGTATTTTATCCTCTCCTGATAAAGTGAAACAGCATAAAAATCGAAGCAGTATTAGCGGAGATATTGACGAATTAGTAGTCCTACTTTTTTTTTATCTCAAAAACTGAAATTTCAAAATATCTCAAAAACTGTTCTACTTTTGAACTTTCTGATTACATATTTGGAATCAGCAAACAATTCTATATAAGATTCATGTATCAAATGTCGTGGAGTTTTTTTTTGTCGGATAGTGTTATTGAATACTGAAGCATTTACCAAGAGTATTTAAAATTTTCAAAATTCCCATCAATGGGGACGGGTAGATTGATTTAATAATTTTAGCCTTTTGGGCGATCTCTTTTTGACCGATAACTCAGTTATCGATAAATATATCGAAATCCAAATGAAACCTGCGGCCATCCCCTTTCGTTTGATACCCATATTGTCGGGCAATTTTAAGGTTTTTGGGCAATCACATTTGCACCGATTACTCAGTTATTGATAAATTTATCGAAATATATCGAAGTCCAATTTTAAGGTTTTTGGGCAATCACATTTTCACCGATAACTCAGTTATCGATACATTTATCGAAATATATCGAAGTCCAAATGAAACCTGGGGCCATCCCCTTTCTTTTGTTAGGCATATTGTAGGGTAATTTTAGGGTTTGCGGGCAATCACATTTTCACCGATAACTCAGTTACCGATAAATTTATCGAAATATATCGAAGTCCAAATAAAACCTGGGGTCATGCCCTTTCGTTTGATACCCATATTGTGGAGTAATTTTAAGGTTTTTGGGCAATGACATTTTCGCCGATAACTCAGTTATCGATAAATTTATCGAAATATATCGAAGTCCAAATAAAACCTGGGTTCATGCCCTTTCGTTTGATACGCATATTGTGGGGTAATTTTAAGGTGTTTGGGCAATCACATTTTCGCCGATAACTCAGTTATCGATAAATTTATCGAAATATTTCGAAGTCCAAATGAATCCTGGGGTCATGCCCAATTCATTTGATACCGATATTGTAGTGCAATTTTAGGGGTTGTGGGCAATCACATTTTCACCGATAACTCAGTTACCGATAAATTTATCGAAATATATCGAAGTCCAAATGAATCCTGGGGACATGCCCTTTCGTTTGATACCCATATTGAAGGGCAATTTTGAGGTCACAATTACAATGCTCGTTTATTATCAATTTATTTCTTTTTGACAGTTGAGTACCGGTTTACTGGCAAAACTAAATTTAAAATTTTTTCTGGCAACCCTAGATGTCGCCCAATTGCATTTTTCTTCATATCCTCGGCATTTATTGTCGGATTTTAAAGTGTGATACCACAACGTACCTCCCCTCATATGAAGTGTTTTTTAAAAACATTTAAAAAAAATTTTATTTTTTTCCGACAACCCTAGATGTCGCCAAATTGCATTTTTCTTCATATTATCGGCATTTATTGTCGTATTTTAAAGTGTGGTACCACAATGAAACGCATGAGCTCAATGAACTTTCTTGAGAAAAACCTCCTCTTTGAGGCAAAAAAAAAAATTGTGTATCACACTTTAAAATCCGACAATAAATGCCGAAGATATGAAGAAAAATGCAATTGGGCGACATCTAGGGTTGCCAGAAAAAAAATAAAAATTTATTTTAAATGTTTTTCAAAAACGCTTCATACAACTCTTCACAACGTTGTGTAATAGTAAAAAAAAAATATAAGCGACATTGCGTCCAAAATTTATTAAAAATTTTAAACGCTATGGTTTTGGATATTTATTTGGGTTTTTGTTAATAAAAACGGCGGAATTTTTACGTGAAGACATGCAGGCCGATGAGTACTAGTCAGGGTAACGAAATCTCGCATTTCGAAATTTTGGTATATACGCGGTATTGCGCGCCGAGCGACGATTTGACATTTTCTAGTTAGAATTAATCAACAATAGTTATTAGCACTTTTTACATAAATTTTTTTTCATATTGTAATATTCACAAAATTCTAAAATTATAAAACTACCGATAACGTTCTTTTGAGCCGTAAGGGAGAAATCGAAATAATTTTTTGGTTAACTCTTATTTTGGAGCCCTGCATTTTATCAACTGATTTCAATTCACAGTAGGTAATACGTAATTTGTCCTTATCACGCAAGCGTGCGTGAGGATATTGAGATTAACTTGAAAGAAACATACATAAACATCTTCCTGTGGTGGCAATAACCCTAAAAAAATAAATCTGTTAGCAAGGTTCGGACTCAATAAGTTTAACTTCACTGTGCATCCGACAATAAAATGCATTGATGATAAAAGTTGTGCAGTACATCTTTTAAAACTGTGTGTATATTTATTTATTAAAACTATTATATATTTCTTTTAATACTGCTAGTTTATTAAAAAAAACTATGACATTTAAAAATGGCGATAAATTGAAAAGGCTTTGGTTAGTTCAACAAAGCTATGAATTGTTTTTTCCATAATTTTTCATGGATTAAAAAAATCGTCCATAAATCAAAAAACAAGAGAGAAATGTTTGTGGTTTTGAGATATAGGATAATTTTCTGTTATCCTCCAAATCTTCTCCAATAAAAATTATTTCCTATTTATCAATTTCCGACAGTTCTGTGCTATTTTTTGATATCTCTTTGTTCCCAATACTAGAAACCCTGCAGTCAAAAGCCAAACTACTCAGCCAAACATACTAATTCATTGACTGACCATTTTGTGGCATGTGCATACCAGTTCATTGTTGATTAGCTTAAACCAGTCAATGCCACACTACTCAGCAAAAATTCTAGTTCTTTGACTATACATTTTGTGGCGCAATGCATACTAGTTCATTGCTGATTAGCTTTAAACTAAGTAATGTCAAACTACTCAGCAGACACCTAGTTCATTAACTATAATTTTAATTGGTGTATTTAATGAATACTATTCATACACTGAGGGAAAAACAGCTTTGTAAAATTAGATTCGATCGTTGACAATATTACATTTTTCAATGCTGAACAATTTTGAGTTGAATTGAAATTTTCACACTTCAAGGTGACCATTTTCTTGCTGTGCCAAAAATAATATAGTATATATATAGATCAATCGGGGCAGGCGTTCTTGAGTTATGAGCGTTTGTACTAACGCCTCTTCCTTTTTTATATATATAGAAGACTAGCAGATGCCCGCGACTTCGTCTGCGGATCTTACCACAGTTGAGTAGTTTTTGAGCCAATTCGTTACAAAAAACCCCCTACATTTTTATAAATATAGATAAGGCAAAATGAGGAGAATTTCCATCTAATTCAATATCTCGAATCCAGCGCCACCTATCTGGTTAATTTTTTGCAACAAAGTTGTTGATTATATACAAATATGAACTAAATCTGACCATAAATACGGATTTTGTAGATATAACGACTCCTGCGCCAACTAGCGGGAAAAATATAAAAATTGTTGGTACGACGTATCCAAGGAATAAACTGTCAATTCGTTACAAAAAAAACCTCTACATTTTTATATAATATATAGATATAGATTATGTAGTGGTGCTCAAATGTGCTAAGACCACGTCTAATATATTTTAAGCATGACTTTGACCGAATGCTGGCAGGGTTAGCATTATATATGAAAGAAAATGTGCTAAGTTCCAAATGTGCTCATAACTTTGCATACACTCTATTTTGAAATGTTCTGATAAGTTATCACTGACAACTTATAACTGAACGAATTGGCCCGCATTTGAAGATTCGAAATAAATTGACAACAAAAACAGGCGGTTTTTTTCCTCTCCTGAACACTTATAAAAGCTGGACTTGGTATTTTGCTTACGAAGCCAACAAAATGAATTTTAATGAAATAAAAAATCTCGAACTTGGGTAATTTTTTAAATTTCGTATTCGGTTTCGGCTTTGGTGTTCGGTCAAAAATGGGATATTCGGCTAAGGCTTCGGTGGAAAATTCCGGCTCCGGTAGGACACTAATATTCAATGACTGACTTATATATTTTTTTTTGCTATTATATTTAACGAGAAATGAAGGCTTATTTAGCTATTTTTAAAGAAAAAATTTTTAGCTATTTTTTTTCGCTATGGAATTTTTTTTTAGCTATTTTTTTGTTTCCATTTAGCTATTATCTCGAAAAATTCCTGGCAACACTGGCTGTAATAGTTATGAATAACGCCAACGCAAGTTAGACCTAATGGTTAAAAATAATCCAAAAGAACGTTATAGAGATATACGCCGCCGGCAAACGCCGCCGCCGCCGCCGACAAAAGTCATTTTCGACGCGCCGCCGCCGAATAGCCTTTTTAGCGGCGCGGCGGCGGCGGCGGCGCGCGCCGGCGCGTTTAACATTTTTTTTGTGATAATTTTCTAAAGTTACAAATTTTTTTTTTAATTTACAACACACTAATGGCCGTGCCCTAAATGTGTTAAAAGTGCAGGTATTTGTTTCCTTTAGGGGTCAACTGTTAATAAATTAGCTAAAATTGTGCGGGAGGGCTTAAAAGACGGGATTTGGCCTCAGGATCACGAATCCGGAAGCGCTTTTTTATTATTTTGAGTTACATATTTGCGATCAAAGTTGTAAGTTTTCATGTGATTGTAATTTATTTAGGCCGTCCCTAAAAAGCGCTTCCGGATTCGTGATCCTGAGGCCAAACCCCGTCTTTAGAGTCCTCCCCCATAATTTTAGCTAATTTATTAGCAGTTGACCCCTGAAAGAAACAAATACCAAAGTGAAAAAGATGATGGATCTAGCAGCTGTATTTCACACAGCAAGAACGTCTCAACAGGGAATTTAACACGTCATTCAAAAAACGAACACAATATACGTCACTTTGATGCAGAAAATACTTCTTCATCTACACTGACAAATTTTTTTCAAAAATGTCCAAAAAAAAATTCAACTGATTCTAAATGGATGTTGGGAAGGGACTTAGCCTTATGGATGGCACGTGATTTATTACCGTTCCATACAATTGCACACAATGGAATAAAAGACTTTTTAAAAAAATACCATGTAGTAGTAAACGATAATGATATACCACATTATAAAACAATTGCAACAACAGCATTAGATGATGTTTATGAAAGCGTTTTAAAAGTCGTTAAAGGAAAAATATCTGGGATGGAACATTTTGCTTTAACTTTCGATCTATGGACGGATAACTAAAAAAAAAAAAAAACTAATGGCGGCGATATACCAACAGGTTATCTAACGAGATTTTTAGCCGAGCTTCTCTTTCCAACTTGTGGTGTGTTGCTTTTGAGTTTTTCCTACAAGTTGGCGGGACCTACAGTTTTTTGCCGACTCCGAACGGCACTTGCAAAGCAAATGAATTTTTTGCTGAGAAGCTTCTCATGGCAGAAATACACCCGGAGAGTTTGCGAAACTACTGCTGAGGGGCGACCCCGTTTAGAAAAATTCTTTTTCTAAATAATTTTTGATGTTACTTTTGTGGGGCATCGAACCGCCACGACTTGGTGTAGAAGGCCGAACACTTAACCGCTACACCACGGCGGCCGCCAATGGACGTATAACTACTGTAGGCGTAATTATATAACTTTTACTTTTCATTACCTTTCAACAAACTTCGCTATGTCGAGTCTCACACTAGAAACAAAATACATATGTCTCAAAGTCCCATACAGGAAACAACATATTGCAGGAGATTGAGGAAGTAACTGAATACTTTAACGTAAAGCTTGGTTCGAATTTCGTTGTCACTGATCAATACAGAATACTGCAAAAGCAAATGTAAGACAGAAGTACAGTTTTTGATAGAGATGTATAAAAGACTTGTTGGTGATTCATCAAAAAACGGAAATAGTGTAAACGATTCTGAAGAAACTTCACCTTCTTCTAAAATATTGAAACTTGCCAAGCGGTATTCTTCGAGTTTGAAAAACTCTAATTTAGAAGCAGAATGTCATTTGCTGCTAAGTCTGTCCTCCAATCAGAATGTTTTAGAGTTTTGGAGGGAAAAGGCGGCTGCAATGCCCTTGCTATCCAAGCTAGCAAAAAAAGTTGTATGCATCCTGCAACAAGTACGCCGAGTGAGCGAGTTTTTTCTATAGCTGGTCTGACAGTCACAAATAAGCGGTCACAGCTAAGCCCTCACAACATTAACAAAACAATTTTTATCCATGACAACTACGAGTCTTGTGTAGAATATTTAAAATGATTATTTTTCGCTATGAAAAGAGACACATACAACTTTATAAACATAAGATATACATACACAACAACAACTGTACAAAGAAGTGAAATGTTACAAATTTTTTTTTTTTAAACTAAATAAGTAAATTTCTATCAATGTAAGCATTACAATAGCTTTACTTTTATGTTAACAATGTATACAAAGACTGAATTGATATAATTATATATATATATATTTTAAATCACACATGCATATTGTAGTGATCATAACAAAGCCTTCGGTTAATGTACATAATTTTAGTCCTAGACTCAATATGTAACATAGTTATTTCAGTGTAAGAATTTGATTAAAAGACTGCTATGCGTTATGTTTTTAGTATTCTTCTATATTATATTATAAAATGTGAAACATTTAAAGTTACGTTCATTTACATTACATAAAAAATGTACCCAAAATTTTTTGTCAGTTCAATAAAAATCCAAACAATTGAAATTATGGAGTTTTTAAATTCAACATGCGATTTTTTTATACCACCACGCCGGCGCACGCCGGCGGCGCGCCGCGCCGGCGTAGCCGCCGCCGCCGCTATAAAATGGGCCTTACGCCGCCGCCGCCGACAAATTTGACGGCGTATACCTCTAGAACGTTAGGTGTAATGGTTATGAATGACGCAAACTTCAGATAATGCTAACTAAAGCTAGGTACTAACTTCGCGTTTCACGTGAAACAGCTGCCAAATCCATACAAAATTTCTTGTCGTGAAATTTCGCTTGTACTTCACGGCAAAGTAGTACTAAGTTCACGATCTGAAAATATTGCGCAATATGGCATTAGCAACATTTTTTCACGACTTTTTAAATTGTCCCTGTCATTTAAAACAGTGCGAAAAGTGATATTTGTTGACATTGACCCTTGAAATTGCTGCCGCAGAGGCACACTTAGGTCAGTTTTGAAAAGCACGTTGTGATACCACCAACACAAGGAAAGTCAGTTCCGGGACCCAGCCATATGGAAAATCCCTGTATTATCGGGATTCTCCACATAGCAGAATCCCGGGACTGACACTCCTAAACCACTTAAATGACTTTATGAAGGCCATCAAATCCTTTATGTCCAGTTCCGCGATATGGCTTAGGCTATCCAGGAAGGGAACTCCCAAAAAGCGCGTTCTCGCGCCGCTTAAAGCCGGACAGTTGCAGATGAGGTGCTCCACTGTTTCCTCCTCCTCATCATCTTTGCAACTCCTGCAGCATCGTCGGTAGGGCACACCTAGCCTTTCTGCATACCTACCAAAGAGGCAGTGACCGGTTAATACCCCTATCAATATGGAGATTTCCCTCCTAGTTAGGGCATAAATGCGTCTAGACCTTTTAAGATCCCATTTTGGACAGGTTTGTTTCGATATACTGCACCCTGGGGATTGCAGCCATCAACGGCATACCTAAGCGCTCTTTATCCTGAAGAACCTGCTTGGTCGTGCCCTGCCTGTCAAGCTCGCCTGCCTTACAGTTTCCCTCAATGTCCCTATGTCCCGGGACCCATATGAGGTTTACGCGGTTCTGTTGAGCCATCTCCTGAAGAGATCGACGACAGCTGAGCGTCAGTTCAGATTTGAACGTGTATGAGCCAAGGGATTTGATTGGCTATCGCTGAAAATAGCGATATCTTCTCCGATAACACGTTTGCTTACCCAGGCCGCGGCGTCCAGGATTGCCGAGACTTCCGCCTGGAAGACGCTATAATGATCAGGTAGTGTGAAGGAGAGCTCAAGGTCCAAATCCCTTGAATAAACCCCTCCTCCAACTCTGCCGTCCAACTTCGAGCCGTCGGTGTATATGGAAGTGCCACCATTTGTTTCGGGACACCAATCCGTCCTCTCCCAGTCTTCTCTGCTGGGAATGTTTATTTTGAAACAGCTATCCCCGACTGTAGTGGTCGCACAACGATCTGTGGTTGGAGGGAGAGAAGAGATAAATAAACAAAGAATTAATGAAATTAAAAAATGAAAAGTGCTAACAACATTTGACGACAAGCCAATTGCATGTTGCCGGCGAAACTCCACAGCTTTGAAGATAGTACTTGGCTTAAGA
Source organism: Campiglossa producta (assembly GCA_964058755.1). Taxonomy (NCBI): domain Eukaryota; kingdom Metazoa; phylum Arthropoda; class Insecta; order Diptera; family Tephritidae; genus Campiglossa; species Campiglossa producta. The sequence continues at coordinate 94,345,046 of CAXKVI010000001.1, forward strand.
CAAAACGATGGCTTTAGATTTGGTTTTTATTGCAGAATATAGATAAAAATACACGGTGCTCTAACAGCATTTTACGGTCCGGAACCATTCTTTAGGCTCAGCAAGGCAAGGTAAGGGAGACCATAAGCAACTGGGAAGACAAACAGTTTAGGCAGCACTGGCTTAGCAGCCTAGGACAGAGGCAGGCCAAACTCTTTATAGAACCATCACAAGGAGCATCGGCCAGGCTCATAAATCTAAGAAGGGTGGATCTAAGAACCCTCACTGGGTATTATACGGGACATTGTAGTCTACGTTAATCTGTCAGATACAACAATTTGTTTTTTTTTGCGAACTGGACGATGAAACGCCGGTTCACATACTCTGCGAATACATTGCGTTAGCAAGAAAGAGAGTTTGCTACCTAGGTCGTGTCACTCTCAATCCGTTCGTGATATGGAATAAAAAACCTGAGGAGGTGCTCAAATTTATAAAGAGCCTCCGCATACAGCAATAAGCTGATAGGTCACACAATAGATCGTACTAATAGTCGCGGTGTAATAAGGCCTTATAATAATAGTAATAATAATAGTTAAAAATTAGATAATATTTCACATTTACAATAACATAAAAGATATATGAATGCAAATAAATGTCACTATATACTTAAAACAGCTCTCTCTGTATACACATATATTTGTATAATAAATTTTTGTTTTCAAAAAATTTCATTATTGCTGTTGGTATTTTTAATTTTAATAATTCATATTAATAATTAAAAAAATTTTGGTTTGAATAGAAATAGTAAAATGTTTGGGTCACACGCCATAGCTTCATAGATCGATTTCGGGAATTGCTAGTTCCACTCATCAGTATGATTTAGGCAACACGTCGATAACCATTCGGCCAACTACGTGTTATTTTTGTGAACGCCTTAAACACATTTTTCTATTTTTTGTGCTTGCCAACTCTTTGCTTAGCATTTTGCTAAGTGTTGGACTTTTTGGTTGTTTTGGCAGTTCGACATATGCGAATGCGAGCTCTATATGTATACACATATATTTGTTTACAACAATAGAATTGTTGTTTTACGGCCTTTGGCAATTAAACTTCATTGTAATTGCAAGCTTGAGGCCAAGAAATAATAAATTTTTGTTTTTTGTTATTAACCACAATGTTATCATGGGTTAAACTCACTTTGGAATTTTGACAACTATGTAGAACTTTACACTCTTGTGTCTACTGATACACAATGCAGTCATATTGCAGACTGCAAACCATGCGAGTGAGGAAATCCGCATTGATTTAAAATTGCACTAACTATTTTACGATTTCAGATACTTTCGCTAAAATGTAACGCAAAAAGGAAAATAAGCTATTTTAAATAAGCTTTTCTTATCCGATCGAACCCCGCTTTTCACCGCATTAAAGATATTCTGTAACTCCAAAAACCCGCCATATAATAGGTATCAAGCAGATGACCAGATTAGGAGCTATTAGCAGATTAATGAGAAAAATAGAGCACAATTTCAAGTCACCTGGTAGTACGTAGGTATTGATACACAGCGAAAACAAATAGCTTTTTATAAGCTTCCCGGTGTCCGATTGATTTGAAATTCTGCACCCATGTATAACCCTGATGACAATGCAATATTATAAAAAAAATTTCGATAGGTGGCGCGTGGGTCGCTATATTTTCAAAATTCGCATTTATGGTCCGATTTAGCTGAAATTCGTAACATGTATTACTACCATGAAAAGAAATATTTTTGTAAAAAAAAATTCCGCTAGGTGGGGCTGAGATAGCGGTAATAAAAACTCAAAATCGTATTTATGGACCGATTTGGCTGATATTTTACGTGTGTGTTACATAATTAATTTCTAAATGTTAAATGTCTGTTTTCAGTGTCGATTAATTCGTTTTTCAACGAACTTCCCGTTGAGGTAGGATCTTGAAATTTTCATCATCGCTTAGTTTTATACCCCAATGCACTATAATAAAAAAATAATTCCGATAAGTAGCGCATGGGTAGAGATATTTGAAAAATTTTATTTACAGAGATTTTGCTTTCGATTTTGAGCTAACTCCCCGTTGAGCTGGGGTTTTGAACTTTTCACCATCGATTAGGTTTTACTGACAATGCATTATACAAAAAAAAAAAATCTAAAATATTGCTTTATTTGCAAAAATCCAATCATCACCCAAGTTTAGTCGTTTTTCCCTATTGCCATAGAAAGAAGATTGGAATTCGCCGCGTGTTGTATTCCAAAAGTACCTTTACTTACCACGCGGTGAATTCCTTTACTGTTATGAGCATTGTCTGTTGATATGCAGATGGCACTGAAGAATGCAACATTCGGCTTTTCTAGCTTTTATTCTTGCCTATTCTAAACAATTTTTCACTTGTGAAACGGTGCAAACCGTTTCACCATTTCGTACATTTTTGCTCACAAATTATATTATAGTGAGAAAATCCGGAAAGTGAGAAATTGTTTAGAATCGGCATGATTTAGTTTCACCTGACAACTGTCTGTAATCAAACCTTGCAAGCTAAATTTGATACACTTCCCGGTGTCCGATTTGAAATTCTGCACCCATGTATAACCCCGATGACAATGCAATATTATAAAAAAAAAATTCGATAGGTGGCGCGTGGGTCGCTATATTTTCAAAATTCGCATTTATGGTCCGATTTAGCTGAAATTCGTAACATGTATTACTACCATGAAAAGAAATATTTTTGTAAAAAAAAATTCCGCTGGGTGGGGCTGAGTTAGCGGTAATAAAAACTCAAAATCGTAATTATGGACCGATTTGGCTGATATTTTACGTGTGTGTTACTTAATTAATTTCTAAATTTAAAAAAAAAATTGGACCCGCTAGGTGGCGGTGAGTCGCTTTATTTGAGAATTACGAAGGTCTGTTTTCAGTGTCGATTAATTCGTTTTTCAACGAACTTCCCGTTGAGGTAGGATCTTGAAATTTTCATCATCGTTTAGTTTTCTGCCTCCACGCAAAATAACAAAAAAATAATTCCGATAGGTGGCGCACGAGTAGAGATATTCGAAAGTTTTCATTCCAGGAAATTTTGCTTTTGATATTGTACTAACTTGCAGTTAAGATGGGATTTTGCAAATTTTCATCATCGTTCAGGCTTCGCTAACAGTAAATAAAAAAATTAGCTTAATTTCAAAAATCCCATTTATCGTTTAGTTTAGTCTTTATTCCAATATCCCAAAAGTAACTTTATTAACCACGTGGCTTTATTGTAAAAGATTCTATGGTTTCTGTTGCTGCTAGCAGCCGATTGATGTCGCTGCGACATTATTACCTCTTGTTGATAAACCGAACTAAAAAGTAAAAAATAAAATTAAAGAAAAAAAAAACTTTTTTAAAAATAAGCTTTTATTATTGGTTTATAAAATTAACTAAAAAGTAAAAAATAAATTGACTGTAAAGGAATATAACACTTTATAAGTTCATTGTAACCTTTAAAGATAATTTGGCTTCTTGGCCTGCCACAAAATAATTCCATATTGTACATAATTATATATTTCTAACATCAAAACTTTACACCTAAATTATTAAATCTTCCAGTATATATCACATTCCTAATTTTATTAATAATAAAAGCGTGTTAAATTTCGATAGCAGGAAAAGAAGGTCCTGAATGTTCTTAATTATACCATCAAATAGAAAAGAAGGTCCTAAATGTTCTTAATTATACCATCAAAATTTAACACGCTTTTATTATTAATAAAATTAGGAATGTGATATATACTGGAAGGTTTAATAATTTAGGTGTAAAGTTTTAATGTTAGAAATATATAATTATGTAAAATATGTAATTATTTTGTGGCAGACGAAGAAGCCAAATTATCTTTAAAGGTTACAATGAACTTATAAAGTGTTATATTCCTTTACAGTCAATTTATTTTTTACTTTTTAGTTAATTTTATAAACCAATAATAAAAGCTTATTTTTAAAAAAGTTTTTTTTTTTTTAATTTTATTATACCTTTCATGAACCTGAAATGGTATTATAACTTTGGTCCGATGTTTGTAAGTATGAGAAGAAGAAGAGATAGACCCAATAATAAGTATACCGTTATGATCAGGACGATGAGCTGATTCCATTTAGCAATGTCCGTCTCTCCGTCCGTCTATTTGTACGCAAACTAGTCCCTCAATTTTAGAGATATCTCTATGAAATTTGGTATGGAGGCGTTATTTTATAAGAGAATAATCATTTGTCGGAACCAGCAAGATCGGACCAAAACTACTCATAGCTCCCATATAATCGATTGTCCCGATAAACGGATTTCGGGTTATAACTTCTGTAATTAAAGAGGTAGGAACGTGAAATTTTGTAAGTGTTGCTATTTTAATATGCGAAATATCGGTGTTGAAAATCATCGGGATGGGATAAATATTTCACATAGCTCCCATATTATCGATAGTTCCGATAATTTCGGTAAGAGCTATAGATAAATTGACACAGGCTGTACTGGGGATCGAACAGTGGAATCCGTGACGCTTATTCATGAAAGGTATACAGCCGACCGCACAGCCGAAGACAGCTTTCCTTACTTGTTTAATTTGATTTTGATACGTTGTCAAAGCTCAATCAATTCGAAGTCATATTGGCCAAAGCTGTTTGCAAATCAGCTCAGAAATACCAAAGTCATAAACATTTTAGTAAGGCTTTATAGCTGCATTTGGTATATCGATATTTATAATCGAGAAAGTTATTTCAAAATCAATAAGTGTTTTTGATGTCAAATCCATACGAATATTGTTGTGGGTTTTATGTATCAAGTTTTCGACAGCTTTGCTATACAAAATCGATATGATAAATCTAGCTGTAACATATTTTTAAACTGAATATAGCTTTGCTACTATTAAGCCGATAAGAAAATGGTTAAGATAAATTTTGCTGGAAATTGATTAAGCTTTAAAACGACTCAAAAAGTAAGACAAATTAATTTTCCCTTTTCGATGTATTTGACAATTAATGACGATGCGACTTGGAATTTGTAACATTTTTCGACTAAGTCTGGTAATATATATGATTACTTGATGATACTTTTAATACCAGTCGGTATTGAAATTAAGCCTTTTTGGAATTAAATTTGAGTTTTAATCCTAAATAGTATTAATTTAAGGCTCTGAAATTTTTTTAATTCCAAATAGTTTTAAAATAGTACCAAAATAATACTAAAGCGCTCTCTCTATAGCGCTCTCTCTCATTATAATATTTTAGGTACTATTTGTTTAAAAGCAAAGCCGGAAAAGTATTAAATTAATTACTTTTTAGCATTAAATTAAGTCCGGTTGTTTGTTCTTCAGAGCACGCGGTTCGTCGCTATTGCGATACTACATTAAGAACAACAGTGCAATTAGACGCTGGCAAACATAAGTACTCGATGGCTTGATAGTAGATATCTCCTTTCAGCATTCAATAAATTGTGAGTTCGACTATCGGCGAAGGCAATATAATTAAACTGTACATTTTTTTTTGGCTGAGAGAATCCTCGACTGAATTTCTCTCTCAAGAGAAATTAGACCGAACATGGTATTAATTTAATACTTTTCGGCGTTGTTATATATAAACACCAAAAAGGTATTAAAGTTAGACTTTTATTTTTACTGTGTAGCGTGGCTCGATGGGGTAAGCAAAGCTGGGGATTTTTAGTAAAATACAAAAGTTATATTTTCTCACTTATTTAAAAACGATAACTTTGCGAAATCTCATAACTTATAGCGAATTTTTGATTTTTCTCTTCGGAATCGGAATCTGCACATTTTTTCACGTAATAAATGGGTACCAAGTTTACATAAATGTTTATTATCAATGTTTTTATATAATCTGCTGCACTAGGGTGGTCCAAAAAACTAAAACTGTTCAAATCATTTCGGAACAAGCCTAGTTTTATGCTATTATTAGTAAAACCATATATAAATTTTGTTTTATTCAAAGCACACTTTATTTAGAGGCCGCTCAGAGCGATTGAAATTTACATATGTTAGTCAAGAAGCGCTGCTTTTGATGCCCCAAGAAAAAGTCGTCTATGGTTTGCAACTAAACGAAGAATATACTGTTTTTGCTCTTCATCCTTGGTAAGCATTTGGTTATATTTTTGAATTAAAGAAATGCCCCGTTCAGGACAGTCATTCACAACTTTCATTTGCGAGCACTTTTCATAAAACTCCTTATGAACAGGATTCATACTCCAACGTTCAATTGGCATATGTAAAAAGGATTGTGCTTTAATACTTCCGTTACTAAAGACAAGATTAAAGAAAGACGTTGTGCGTTCAGTAACATATTCTTCCAATCTCAAATCTTGGTCCTCCGCTAACTGTAGGCGTCGAGGACAATTAGGTAATTTTGGCCGGCTCAGATTCTTGACCATCTGTTTCTTCGTTTTTAGTTCTACTCTGTCATCAAAGAAAGCAAAGCCCACCAAGTGTTCAGAAAAAGTCCAGAGATGTCTTGAAAAAGCAGTAAATGCTCCGCCAATAAACAGAAGTGACAAGTGTAAAAGTTCATGATAATCATCCCTTGGCTGTTGGTTCTGTAATGCATTTGGTAAATATTCCAACATTTTTTGTCGCAAATTGCTCATGATTACTCCCTGGAACAGATCATCGTTTGCTGCAACGTAATAAGATTTATTAATGGATGACCATTTTTTTGGAAGCGTTTAAAGATGTCAGTTTCTGGACTTTGAGTAGAGCCAAACTCATGACTGAAAACTGCTGATAATAAAATTTCCATCACGTGGTGTCGACATGCAGTCCAAACGAGTTCAGCTTCTAGTTCCTTTGAAATTAAAGAACAGGCACCTTTAAAGCGGCCCATATTACTCGCCGTGGTATCGAAAACAAGTCCCTTAATATGTTGCACTAGATTCCATTCTTTTAAAACTTCAATACAGGCTTGAGCTTGTATTCTAGCACGCCTTATAGAACTTCGAGAAATTGTAGAAATAGAAATATCGTGACCCAATGCCTTTACTATATTTCCAGGTATATGCAGTGCACCCCTATCTGAAATGTTTGCTCGATCCAAAGCTACAACAACAGCAGGTGATTTGAATATATTTGTTCGCTTCTCAGAATGACCTACTTTCGTTCAGCAACTTTAAATTCTTTGTCGCTTTCGATCGTTTGCGTTGAGGATGAGGAAGAAATATTGAATATTTCAGTGGCTAAACGCTTGTCTTCTCTCCTTTTATATTCCATTTTTGCCCTCTGCTCACGCTCTAGTTTTGCCTCTTCCGGTCCTCTGCATAAGCTGTTTTCAAATCAACGGCACCCATACTGCAAGAGAAAACGTCTTCCCTTTGCTTTTGTAAAAATGTTCTCTCCTCTTCATTTTTTATTGCAACCATTGCGTCTGCTGTGGCTACGTCAAAAACTTTCGATATGTCTTTTTTAAATGCTTCGCGAATTGCAATATCATGCTCACCTTGACGGCAACGATTTTTTTTTAGTTTTTTATATTTCTCGTAAAGCTTAGATAATTTTCTAACACACGAACTATGGCGCTGTACAGGAATTCTAGCACGCTGCCAAATGACATCAACTGCCTGGCAAGTCAAGTTGTAACTCTCTGACAAGGACTTGCTTTCCTCGCAATGGTGAAACTGAACCATTCGCAATACATCAATACCTCGGGGAAGACGTGCGGCAGAAAAACTCGAAATTGGTACACGCAACAGCCAGTTCGTTGGTGCAGATCTCAATTTAACAGCAGACATTGTATGTTTTTGTATCTAATAGTATTAAAAATTGTAGTAATGTTTCAGTTTTAGTAACAGATTTTAGCTTGAAATTTGACAGCTGAGTCAGCTGTTTCGCCCACAGAGTTGCAAAAAATGAAATAGAAACAAATAATGCCCAGTAGGAAAGCTAAATAGTAGAAAACCAGCTAATTTTTTTAATTTTAGGTGCAGATTTTTTCTTTTTTTTTCTGCAAATAAAAAACGCCGTAAGAGTAGAAAGCAATGTTCTGAATGCCATCGCCCGATTTGCAATGCCCATACTGTAACCGTTTTAAGTTGTAACAATTGAGCTAATCAACAATAAAAATGTATTTAAAACTTAATAAATAAATAAACGCATAATATTTAATAAATATTCTTACTTAAAATCAAGGCATGTAACCAATTAAAATAACGTTCTGGTTTCGGTTTCGGTTCCGATTTCGTTCTTCAAAATTTATTTCGGTTTCGGCCTTTTTTCTATTGAATATTTATTTCGAAGGAAGTTTGTGGCTTTTACCTCGGTGCTGCCTATAATTTTTCATCGCAACTCAAATAACCCAGTAGAACAACCTTTTACACAAATGATTATGGTATAGTGAAGTGAAGTGCACATATTAAAAACCAATGTCGAGGGTTTTCCCAATCACATAATATGACCTAGACAGCGAAGGCTTTGGGATTTTATTCATATCTATTTTCATATCTCCGTAGCTTATTATTTCACACTTGACATAACGGAATGGTCTATTTATCTTTCGGGAGAAATTTGCTGTTGTATCCTCCAAATGTTATCTCATCTGATATTTACAGCATCTATTATTTCGCTCTATGTATCATTAAAAACTTAAAGAATGTGTGATTTGCAAGCCGACTGTTTAATTTTATGATTATCAAGGAATTAAGTTTTGGAAATCCATTGACAAAACTAAATACCCTTGACTTTGAGAAGAAATGCTAAACCTCTGTTCAATCTTTTGTAGTACGTAGGGTTGCCATACGGCCTGGACTATACAAATATTTTACTATGTGTCCAGAGTCCAGATATAACATAAACATACGAAGAAAATATTTTAAAATTTGTCCAGATATTTCTATATTTTTATTTTTTAATATATTCGAAAAAAGTTTCTTATCAAATGCATAACGAATTGCAAATGGGTTGACAAAATCATGCAGTTGTATCATAGTGTATCAGTACAAGTGTGAAGTCTTCTTTTGACAAAACACATCAAAATTTCGGTTTGTTTACATCCGGCACATATTAAAATGTCGCCAAAACCGAATAACAAAAAAACAATTGCATTGCTTAACATCCTGCACACATCAACATGGCGGTCTCCTATCTTTTGGCGAATGGTAGAAAATGATGGGAGATGAAATGAACTGAGACAAAAAAGGAAATTAAAACCAGGTGACTAAACTCACTTTGAAATTTTGACGACTATCATTGTATCATTGCTCTGTGTTGTGCGATTTTGCTTTCCTCTGGTAGCTGTTGAGCTGCTGCTACTTCTTGCTGCTGATAAGCACGTCGTCAACAAGAAGTTTTAGCGTTTATGCTCAAACTTTTTTTTTGCCGGCATTATTGTTGTCAGTATGAGAGGTATATCACACACACAAACTCCTGCAGTCAAGAGGCGGTCAAGCAAAGAACTTCCCCCGAATGAAGCGGTAAAATTGGATGAGAGCGCTGCCGCACCATCAATATTAGAAGCACTTCGCGAGCTTGAAGAGAAAATAGAGTGCCAAACTGAAAAACTGCAGTGACTTTTCGACTGTTTCTCTACAAAAATAGCGGACGTCGAGAACACACTCACAAAGACAGACACTGAAGAAGCTCTGCTTTCTGAGAAACTGACTGAGTCTGCTGAGTGAATTGCCGCGTTAGAGGCCAATCAGCAGAGGTATGATTGTGAAATGCAGCAGCTTCGAGTGGATATAGAAAACGTAAAAGAAGATACGAAAAAACGTTCTCTCGAACTTGATTCCGACGCTGTGGTACTTGGCATACCATACACGTAGGGCGAGAATTTAAGGAGCATTATTAATCTCTTGTGTAATTTTGTTGAGTTTCAATCACAGCAAATAAGAGACATATTTCGCACTAAGCCCACCACCACTAACAATACTGGAAGCGTTGTTATTGTACCGTAATCTTAAATCCTTCATCGTACACTTAAATCCTTCAGTGACTATAAAAAGCGAACTATGTCACTAGTTTCTTTAGCTTATGTTGGGCTTGAGGGAAAATTTTCAATTTTTGAGAGATTGACAGTGGAGCAACGAAAAATCTTGCAAGAGGCCATGAAATTGCGTAGAGAAGGTAAACTGGCATCTGTGTTTACTCTGAGAGGTGTAGTACATATTAGAGCAGAAAAAGGTGCGCCTGCTGTAAGAGTCGTTGACCAGAGAAATTGAGAATAGTTTAAAGATGGACTATGTTAGGTATGTTTTTGAATCCTTTCTGTTGATGTTATTTGTATGTCTGAAACTTGGTTTCTAAACAGTGTAAGCGATGCTCACATCGAGATAAATAATTATTGTTCGAAACGACCGGATTGGTAAAAGAGGTGCGGGTGTAGGGATCTACTAGGAACCATATTATTAATGTGTTGCCATTTTAGCCGTTTTCCGGCTAGATATAGCCGTTTTTTTTGTAATTTAGCCGGAAAAATTTGAATCTAGCTGCTAGCCGTTTTCTTATTATTTTAGCCGTTTTTAGCTTTTTTGCCAATGTAGTAAATAATTTTTTTTGAAATAAACTTAGTTCAACGCATCTAACATTTATGATAGCTCAGAGCAAGATATAAAAAATTGCGATATAGAAATATTGTAAAATGTATATACATACATTTTTCTCACATTTATATTATTATTATTTTTTTTTTATGATAGTATATGTTATTTCAAGTATATTCGTAACCTGGTGCCATATTTTATTGCGACTATTCATTAAGTCAATTATTTTTAAAGAAGTGAGCTCTGCCTAAAATTTTGCTCGTTGTACCTTTTATAAAAGTCGCATCTATGTAAAAGATATAGCCGGGCGCGTATCCAGAAAATATTTTCGGGGTGGATCCAATTTTTTTTCATAATAACCATTTTGACAGGAAAATGGAAAAGACTTAGCTAAAGTTTAATTTTGTTACTAGTGCAGACGCGAACCAAATTTATCAAAGCCAAGAGAAAAACAACAAAAAAAAAATAAATTGTCTTTTAAAAGAAAATTAAAAAATGTTCGAGGTCCATTACCAAAAAAAAAATTATTTTAAAGGAAAGAGATCATCATCATCATCATTTATTGGCGCTTAACCGCCTAAGCGATTTTGGCCGTTGCATATCAAAGCACGCCAGTCATTCCTTTTTAGCGATAACTGACGCCAATTGGAAACCCCAAGGGAGTTCAAGTCATCCTCCACCTGTTGTTTCCATCTCAGTCGAGGCCTCCCCTTCCTCTGCTGCCGAATTCAGGCGACGATAGGAAAACCTTCTGTGCTGGAGCTTCTTTGTCCATTCGCATAACATGGCCCAGCCAGCGGAGTCTTTGGGCTTTAATTCGCTGGACTATGGTCAGATCTGCGTAGAGCTCGTACAGCTCATCGTTAAATTTCCTTCGATACTCGCCGTTGGCATCACGGGTAGGGCCATAAATCTTCCGGAGAACTTTTCTCTCAAATACTCCAAGGGCCATCTCATCTTCTCTTGACATTGTCCATGAATCTGAGCCATACATCAGGACAGGTATGATGAGAGACTTATAGAGCGTGATCTTTATTCTTCGAGAGAGGACTTTACTTCTCAATTGCCTACTCAGTCCAAAGTAGCAATTGTTGGCAAGAGTGATTCTCCGCTGGATTTCTAGACTGATATTATTTTCGGTGTTGATACTGGTTCCCAAATAGACGAAGTCCCTCACAGTTTCAAATTTGTAACTATCAACAGTGACGTGGCTGCCAAGGCGCAGGTGCGCCGATTCTTTCTTTGATGACAGCAAATACTTCGTCTCGTCCTCGTTCACGGCAAGACCCACTTTTTTCGCTTCCTTATCCAGTCCAGAGAAGGCAGCGCTTACGGCGCGGTTGTTAAGGCCAATGATATCAATATCATCGGCATACGCCAGCAATTGCACGCTATTGTAAAAGATTGTACCATTGCGGTTTAGCTCTGCTGCTCGAATTATCTTCTCCAGCATCAGATTGAAGAAATCGCACGAAAGGGAGTCGCCCTGTCTGAAGCCTCGTTTGGTTTCAAATGGCTCAGAGAGGTCCTTCCCGATTCTGACGGAGCTGTTGGTATTGCTCAACGTCATTTGGCAAAGCCGTATAAGCTTTGCAGGGAAGTCAAATTCAGACATGGCGGCATACAGGCAACTCCTTTTTGCGCTGTCAAAAGCAGCTTTGAAATCGACAAAGAGATTGTGTGTGTCGATTCTTTTATCATGGGTCTTCTCCAGGATTTGGCGTATCGTGAAAATCTGGTCGATGGTAGACTTACCAGGTCTAAAGCCACACTGATAAGGTCCAATCAGTTTGTCTACGAAAAGATCATGCTTTACGTAAAAATTAAAAATGCCACAAATTAAATTGATAAAATTCTTTTTTCATTCGAAAAGAACGGAACAAATACTTTAGAAAAAGGTTTCCATGTTAATTTTTAGCATGTCAATTACATGCCTTATAATTTAAAGAAAAAAGGCTTACACAAAAAATTGCGAATTCAAACCCGTATATCTCGGTAACCATCCAATATTTTTACGCGAACTTTTTTAATATTTTGTTTCTTAAGCGGGCTACCCACCTGCCAAGAAATGCCTCAAGAAAAAAACGAGTATATATTTTTTGTGCCTGGTCAAGAAATTTTGACGTTTACCAAATTTTCCATTTTTTTGCATATTACTCCTATAAAAATGTACAAAATATGTTTAGCGAAATATGTACTCACATTTGCCGTGGATCCGCACGTTTACCTCAAGAAATATATACAAGCATATTTATTTCTTGAGGTAAACCGGCGTTGCCAACTATCGAAAAGTGCTGTATTTTTTCTTATGAACTGAGTATTGGCACAAGAAAATTTGACGTGTGAAAACGTTTCTTGGCCATTTCTTGAGCGTTTTTTTATATGGAGTTTGAAATTTCTTGGCAGGTGAGTAGCCCGCTTTACATGGCAGATCACTTTCACCAAATTTTATTCAAATCGAAATTTTAGGTGGTCCGCTTGAGGAATTTTACCCCATATGAAGACTGTGATAGGGATCGGGATGGAGATACAACGTTTGCCGGGACAGCTTAATTTAGAAAAATGCTAGGACGATTTTTATAGTGAATTTGCAGGTGCACAGCTTAGTCGAAGGTAATTTTTCGAAAAAATTACCGTTTACGAGAAAAATTCGTAAAACCTTAAATGTGCACCTTTGCCCCCAAAAATTTTTTTACCACACATCATATTAATGGGGGCTTTTGAAGTTTTCTTTCTTTACTTAAGTTTGGCTTTGTAGCAATTTTTGTTATTTCAAGTGTCTAATTTGACCGGTAATCGAAAAATATTTTCCCATGAGTTTGGGACTCATATTCCAAATTTTATTTATACAGTCACATACAAAAAAATTACATAAACATGCGCATTGCGGGGTGTCCCTGAATACGCGCCTGGATATAACAAATATAAATGTAAGCTTTATTTATGTTTATTATAGCTCTGTATATTCGGATGCAAAGCATCTGTATACGAAACTTTCTTATTGTTATGAAATTGGAGCCGTTTTCTGAAGTAAACTTTAAAATTTATCTTAATTTTTTCATACAAAATTTTTGTTTAGCGTGAACTTTAATATTTATATTACAAAATATTTATATTATACGTTTTAATGAAAAAAGCGAAGAAAACAAGTGAAAAGTTGATTAAAAATTTTTAGCCTTTTTTTCGGCCAAAATTATAATTTTTTTTGCCGAAATAATTTTTTTTAGCAGTTTTTTTCTCGATACAGCCGGATTGCTGAAAAAATTCTGGCAACACTGCATATTAATATGAAACACATCTGCGAATCAAGCAATGAAGGGGTGGAATTTATATTTGTGGAATTGTCTGATCGTTTGAACAAAGTTCTTTTAGCGTGTGTATTAGGGTGATTCAAAAAAATGCCGACTTGGTCTTACCCCCTAAAAAGTTAGGTATTGATGAGAAAATAAGCCTTGCAAAAAATTAGCGCTCTAACTTAACCCTTAGGGGTGGCTATTTTTTTCGCCCTTTCCCATACATTTTGTATGGGGAAAAATGGCATTTTTTTTCAAAGTGAATTTTCTTTTAATTTTTGAAACTCTTTTGAATATATTTTTACGTACTCCTAAAGATGATGCTTTGAAGCTTCCAAAATGGTATGCCATGTGCGATTATCTTAACTATTAAGATAATTCCAGCCATTTGAAAATGACTGAGTTTTCTAGTATTGCACACACATACACAGTAACACGTATAAAATCTAGTATATTTTAAATGGCTGTAATTATTTTAATTGTAAAGATAATTGCACATAGCATACCATTTTGGAAGATTCAAGGCTTCAACTTTAAGAGTATGCAAAAATATTTTAAAAAAAGTTTCAAAAATTGAAAGAAAATTCACTTTGACAAAAATGCCATTTTTCCCCATACAAAATGTATGGGAAAGGGCGAAAAAAAATAGCCACCCCTAAGGGTTAAGTTAGAGCGCTAATTGTTTGCAAGGCTTATTTTCTCATCAATACCTAAAGTTTCAGGGGGTAAGACCGAAAAAAGAACCAATTTTTTTTATTTGAATCACCCTAGTGTGTATATAACCCGAATAAGTCTGTTTGCGTACGCCCGTTTTTTGAAAAGTTGTCTCCGTTGCTTGTTGGCTATCATCATCATCATTTATTGGCGCTTAACCGCCTAAGCGATTTTTGCCGTTGCATATCAAAGCACGCCAGTCATTCCTTTTTAGCGATAACTGACGCCAATTGGAAACCCCAAGGGAGTTCAAGTCATCCTCCACCTGTTGTTTCCATCTCAGTCGAGGCCTCCCCCTTCCTCTGCTGCCGAATTCAGGCGACGATAGGAAAACCTTCTGTGCTGGAGCTTCTTTGTCCATTCGCATAACATGGCCCAGCCAGCGGAGTCTTTGGGCTTTAATTCGCTGGACTATGGTCAGATCTGCGTAGAGCTCGTACAGCTCATCGTTAAATTTCCTTCGATACTCGCCGTTGGCATCACGGGAAGGACCATAAATCTTCCGGAGAACTTTTCTCTCAAATACTCCAAGGGCCATCTCATCTTCTCTTGACATTGTCCATGAATCTGAGCCATACATCAGGACAGGTATGATGAGAGACTTATAGAGCGTGATCTTTGTTCTTCGAGAGAGGACTTTACTTCTCAATTGCCTACTCAGTCCAAAGTAGCACTTGTTGGCAAGAGTGATTCTACGCTGGATTTCTAGACTGATATTATTTTCGGTGTTGATACTGGTTCCCAAATAGACGAAGTCCCTCACAGTTTCAAATTTGTAACTATCAACAGTGACGTGGCTGCCAAGGCGCAGGTGCGCCGATTCTTTCTTTGATGACAGCAAATACTTCGTCTTGTCCTCGTTCACGGCAAGACCCACTTTTTTCGCTTCCTTATCCAGTCCAGAGAAGGCAGCGCTCACGGCGCGGTTGTTAAGGCCAATGATATCAATATCATCGGCACACGCCAGCAATTGCACGCTCTTGTAAAAGATTGTACCATTGCGGTTTAGCTTTGCTGCTCGAATTATCTTCTCCAGCATCAGATTGAAGAAATCGCACGAAAGGGAGTCGCCCTGTCTGAAGCCTCGTTTGGTTTCAAATGGCTCAGAGAGGTCCTTCCCGAATCTGACGGAGCTGTTGGTATTGCTCAACGTCATTTGGCAAAGCCGTATAAGCTTTGCAGGGAAGTCAAATTCAGACATGGCGGCATACAGGCAACTCCTTTTTGCGCTGTCAAAAGCGGCTTTGAAATCGACAAAGAGATGGTGTGTGTCGATTCTTTTATCATGGGTCTTCTCCAGGATTTGGCGTATCGTGAAAATCTGGTCGATGGTAGACTTACCAGGTCTAAAGCCACACTGATAAGGTCCAATCAGTTTGTCTACGATGGGCTTCAGCCTTTCACACAACACGCTAGAAAGAACCTTATATGCAATATTAAGACGACTAATTCCGCGGTAGTTGGTGCGGTTAGCGGGATCGCCTTTCTTGTGGATTGGGCAAAGCACACTTAAATTCCAATCCGGAGGCATGCATTCGTCTGACCGTATTCTGCATAAGAGCTGATGCATGCTTTTTACCAGCTCTTCGCCTCCGTGTTTGAACAGCTCGGCGGGTAGTCCGTCTTTTCCAGGCGCTTTGTTGTTTTTGAGCCGGGATATAGCTATCCTCATTTCATCATAGTCAGGTGGTGGGACGACTTTTCCATCGTCAGGGATTGGGGTATCGGGTTCGACGTCTCCCTCGCAATTTATCAGTGAGGAGAAGTGCTCCCTCCATAATTTAAGTACACTTTGTACGTCGGTTACCAGGTTACCATTATTGTCCTTACAGGAGCTTGTTGGCTATGACAACATAATTATTTGCGGTGACTTTAATATTAACCTTCTTGTACCTGATTCTGTATGTGTTTTGTTCCGTGATGAAGTAGCTAGCTCTGGTCTCTCCATAGTTAACACCGTAGAATCAACTCGGCATGGTAACAATTGTGTTCCTACCCTTCTTGATTATTTATTGTTTCTGAACCCTTCTCCGTTTTACTGTTCGACCAAATATCTTTTATTTCCGATCACGATCTTATTTTTCGCACGCTAGATATTCACTTTAGTGCACCTAACGTAGAAAATTGCTATGGTGCAGTGAAAAAACGCCCGCTTTCAAAACTAAATAGGCCCGTGTGGAAATTTCAATCAAATCATACGTTTTCCAAAGTACTCAGTTGAATTTTAAAAACACCCATGAGGTACACCATGCCACGTCCTTCTGCGTTGTACACCCTTCTGCGAAGGCGGCCTGCGGTCGCGCCTATAAAAAATAACCCTGTGCTACGCCTTGCCAAGTCCGGGTTTGTGCCAAAACTACCGCCACGATGAAGTCCTTCTGCGTTGTACACCCTTCTGCGAAGGCGGCCTTTGGTCGCCCTTATAAAAAATAACCCTGGGCTACGCCTTGCCAAGTCCGGGTGTGTGCCAAAACTACCGCCACGATGAAGTCCTTCTGCGTAGTACACCCTTCTACATAGGCGGTCTCGGCCGCGCTTATAAAAAATAACCCTGGGCTACGCCATGCCAAGTTGAGGTATGTGCCAAAACTACCGCCACGGTGAAGTCCTTCTGCGCTTAAAAAAAAAATAACCCTGGGCTACGCCATGCCAAGTTCGGGTGTGTGCTATAACTCCCGCCACGGTGAAGTCCTTCTGCGTAGTACATCCTTCTGCGTAGGCGGCCTTCGGCCGCGCTTATAAAAAATAACCCTCGGCTACACCATGCCAAGTTCGAGTGTGTGTCAAAACTACGGCCACGGTGAAGTCCTTCTGCGTAGGGGGCCTTCGGCGGCGCTTATAAAAAATAACCCTGGGCTACGCCATGCCGAGTCCGGGTGCGTGGTATAGCCATGGCTACCGCCACGGTAGGCAGCCTTCAGTCGCTCTTCAAAAAAATAACCCTGGGCTACGAGATCCCATGTTCCGGGTATAAATTTATATTATTTTATTACTCGAGAACTTAAATTTTCCACACAAATAACAATGTAACCCTGTTTAGTATGTTTTGTCCCATTCCGAAACTATCATCCAACCCCCTTGCAGCAGGGCTGCAAGATATTCTACTGTTACGGGCGGGCGTTGAGCCGAACCCTGGACCAAAAGAATGGATATGCAGTGTCTGTTGTAAAAAGATATATATTAAACGGTCGCATTCTGTGCAATGCTTCTCGTGTAAGAGATGGCTCCATAAATCTGGATGTTCAGGGCTTAACCTTAACATCCACAGACCCCGTACTTTCTTTAGTACTTTCGTGGCCCCTTGTTGTTTGCACCCTCTGGCGTCCCGCGGTAAGCACCGATCAAGCGCACCCCTACCGCCGCTTTCTAGTAGCAATACTAATAATAATAATAATAATAATGTCTTAACGACTAGCAGCACTTCTGCTACACCCGCCACACAAATTCCAGACTGTTGCTCGTGCCTTATGGCGTCAACATCACGCGCAGCAGCTCAACACTCTCGCTCCCACCGGAGCAGTTTAGACATGAGCAATTCCGAGCACCATTTTCTCTCTGTTTCTACATCACACACCCCAACCCCCTAGGCTGAGGCACAGCCTTGGTCTTAGCCTACCAACACCTGGGCGAACACATCCGTCTCTCACGCCTATGGTAAACTCGACATCGACCCCACCGGCACACTTCCAAATCTTACAGCACAACTGTAACGGATTAACTGGTAAGATCGCAAAGATAACTAATTTGATGACGCAATATGACATAAAATTTGCCGCAGTCCAAGAAACCAAGCTCAGTCCTAGGTCGGACCTCATTACCTATAGCGGATATAACATCCATCGGAAAGACCGTCATAGAGTAACAGGAGGTCTGGGAGGTGGTCTAGCGTTCATAACGCACAACTTTGTACAGTATCATCTATTTGTTACCGACATCGAATGAACGGATGATATCTTAGAAAGCCAAGGTATAACCATCCGTACAGGAGAAGTCGATCTGCAAACCATTAACATCTACATACCCCCTGTCTCAAGTTGCCCCACCGGTTATCACCCCGACATTAGCTTGCTACTACGAGGAGATAACCGTGTGATCCTTGGCGACTTCAATGCGCACCACGACATGTGGCACTCAAACCTGCCAGCATAAAATAGGGGGCATGTACTTGCAGAACAAATAGATGATACGGCTTTCTGTACACTAAACGGAGACGCCCCAACGAGAGTATCGGGTAATTGCTATGGTTCGCCAGATATTTCTATCGTAAGCGCAGGACTATTGAACAACACAAATTGGCGACCCATACTCACGTTGGCGTCTGACCATCTCCCAATAGTCATTACCATCGAACGACCGACGGACTTTATTACACCTGAGCATGGTACATACATTAACTTTACCAAGGGGGACTGGGACAGTTTTCAGACATATACGGACGAATCCTTGGCTGCTCTATCCATTCCTACGGACGTACGCAAAGGCGAACGAGACTTCCGCAACATCATTGACTTGGCCTCTAAACGCTTCATTCCTGCGGGTCGAGTTTCCCAAATAAGACCAAATTTCATAAACATAAACTGGCCAAATGGAAACAACACCTAGAGCAATGCAACCTCTCTGATGGTGTTGGCAAATTATGAACTACGGTCAAAGCTCTATCTAATCCAACGCAACACAAGGATAAAGTAGGTATTACTTTCCGCGACAGGGTGAAGAAGGTCCCTAGGGGATGTGCGAACTCCTTCTGTAGACAATTTGTACTACATTCCCCGACCGATAGAGCTAAACGTAGAACCATGCGACAGGCGCGTAAATACAAAAACCAAAACACGCCCATTGTCATCACTGCCTCAGAGGTCAAGGAAGTTATCAGACAGACTAAGCCCTCAAAATCCATCGGCCCCGACGGTATTGCCATGAAGATGCTGAAACATCTAGGCCAGGAGGGACACAAATATTTAGCGGCTCTATTCAGTCTTTCACTGAACACTTTCGTCATTCCTGAAATACGGAAAAAGGCGAGAGTGGTTCCACTACTAAAACCTAGAAAGCCGGCAAATATAGGCGATTCATATCGCCCTATATCACTTTTGTCACCGGTAGTGAAGACGTTAGAGTCCATTTTGCTCCCGTATTATACTGCAAATCTGCACCTACCTAGTCATCAACATGGCTTCCGTAAGCTTCATATCACCACCACCGCACTCAATGCCATTACAACCATTGTGTATAACATAATAAAAGCGTGTTAAATTTTGATGGTATAATTAAGAACATTCAGGACCTTCTTTTCTTGCTATCGAAATTTAACACGCTTTTATTATTAATAAAATTAGGAATGTGATATATACTGGAAGATTTAATAATTTAGGTGTAAAGTTTTAATGTTAGAAATATATAATTATGTACAATATGGAATTATTTTGTGGCAGACGAAGAAGCCAAATTATCTTTAATGGTTACAATGAACTTATAAAGTGTTATATTCCTTTACAGTCAATTTATTTTTTACTTTTTAGTTAATTGTATAAACCAATAATAAAAGCTTATTTTTAAAAAAGTTTTTTTTCTTTAATTTTATTTCCAACAACGTTCACTTTCTTCCCAACAGTTTCAGTATTTGAATCAAAAACGTAATTTCCTTCCGTCAATTGCGTCAGCTAAGTATTTGATTCAACGGCTTCATATTTTTGTAGCAACGACCTCAACAGTCAACTCAAATAAATAGTATTTAGAACAACAGGGCACACACTTTTAATCCAAATGCGAAGCTGATTGCCCTAAATGCCATTTACTTGGAAAAAATCAACAATTTTTGCGCTGTTGCTTCAAATAAAAGAAGTTTTTGGGCACGATTTAACCAATGAAAGTTGTTGCAAATACCCATAAAGTGGTTGGATTTATAGCCTTTTTTTCTCGGTGTATTCGTAAGCTTTGGACATTTCTGCGTAACATACACATAAAATTCAAATTCTTCGGGAACCTTTGTCTTTTAGTTTGAGCATCCTAAAAACGATAAATGTCACACTGTGTAAACTATGAAATTGCTAAATTTTTTCGTGACAAATACATACACGTTTAACTGGAACCAGTAGCGGATTTAACGGGCGGCAAATGGGAAATTGCCAACTGGGCCCTACTAAAAAAATAGACCAAAAAAGGCCCTAAACCCTTCTAGAACCAGAAATCTATGTGGATTCATCTGCCTCAAACATGCAAACATGCAAAGGTACGGGATTGCCTTCTAGTAAAAATGAAATCTGTCTATTTCCGCACACACACATTCCCAACCTCCATTTGCAATGAAGTCACAGCAATCTTGTTTGAAAAATTTAATTTTGAGAAAAAGTATCTGCGTGGTCAAAGCTATGACGGTGCCCCTGTCATGTCTGGGGCTAGCGGAGGTGTTCAAGTGAAATTAAAAGAATTTCTCGACGACGGCGATGGATCATTTCTACCGTATATTCATTGTCTCAGTCGTCAAATGAACTTGATTCAGACAGCAGAAAAAATGCAAGTTCCTCAATCTAGGTTTTTTTCGCCACAATTGAAAGGAATTTTGGGAAGAAATTTTGAAACAGAGCGAAAGTTCATCACGAACCTCTGACGATTTTGGCACCAAGCTTCTAAAAGAATTAAAGAAATTTCATACTAGTATGCAACTAGAATTTTCTGGCTGAATTCAAACTAGTCAGGAAATATCGGTGCTACCCAAAAATTCAGAAGATAAATATTCAGAAATGCTGTTTTTCAGAAAACTTTATCCAGAAAACATTTTTCAGAAACAAAAAATTCCGAATTAAAAATTCAGACACAATCAGAAATAAAAAATTCAGAAGGAAAAATTCAGAAACAAAATTTTAGAAACAAAAAATTCAGAAATCCCTTTTCAAATACAAAAAAGCAATATAACAATGCAACCTCTCAGATGGTGTTGGCAAATTATGGACTACGGTCAAAGCTCTATCCAATCCAACAAAACACAAGGATAAAGTAGATATTACTTTCGGCGACAGAGTGAAGAAGGTTCCTAGGGGATGTGCGAACTCTTTCTGTAGACAATTTGTACTATATTCCCCGCCCGATAGAGCTAAACGTAGGACCATGCGACAGGCGCGTAAATACAAAAACCAAAACACGCGCATTGTCATCACTGCCTCGGAGGTCAAGGAAGCCATCAGAGAGGCTAAGCCCTCAAAATCCATCGGCCCCGACGGCATTGCCATGAAGATGCTGATGAACTGGTTGTTTTTACTAAACTTGTTATGGTGACATTCAGTTCTTAACGCAATCAATTCTGTTCAAATTCAATTACAAAACAAAAAAAGGAAGTTGATCTAATTAAGGCGCAGTCGTGCATGGCAACGGCCTTAAAAAAAAATTGAGATATCTGAGAGATGAACTTACCTATGAAAATTTCGTGCTGAAAGCTAGGCAAAAAATGCTAGAAATAGGCTGGGAAAATGCTGATTTTCCCATTATCAGAAAACGTAGTCAAAAAATTTTTCGATGGGAAGACTTCCCATTCAGCATTAGAATCTCATGCAAAACATCGAATGCAGTTTTATGAAGTTTTGGACACAATGACTACCGAACTACAAGAAAGAGCGAAGGATTCAAAGAAATAAACGACGTTTTCGGTTTCTTGATGCCTGAAACTTTCAAAAATCTCGATCAGGATGATTTGTAAAACTGTGTTATTACTTTATCAGAGTTTTTCACTACTGATTTGAAAAATGGGCTGCTTTTACTGACATGTATTTCACAGAAAGTCGGGAGTTTACTGGCGACAGTCCATCACAGTATTTGGAGTTTGTAGTTGCAAACAATATGATGGACAATTTTCCTGAATGGTGCAGTTTATTTCGACTGTTATTAACCTTTCCTCTCGGATCAGCTAGTGCCGAACGAGTCATAAGTTAAATTGTTAAAGAATATCGCCGAGCTTCTTTAGCCGAAGATACACTGAACAATTTTTGTATTCTGTACATCGAAAGGTCAGTAGCGACGACGATCAATTTGGACTCTGCAATGGAATTATTTGCTGAACGTAAAGCTAGGCGTGTATTTAAAGTGACATAATTCAATTCAATGTTTATCATTCTTTTAATATTAATTATCTGGGAAACCTAAAAAAATTAAATCATACAAATTATGATTTTTTATGTTTTTATCTATGATTAAAATTACTTTTGATTGCTACAGGCCGAAAGTGGGCCCCCTAGGTACCAACCGGGCTTTTTTCCTTAAATCCGCCACTGACTGGAACAGTCTTTTATATTAACCTCGATATCAACGTGCTATACGAAAACGTACACCAGAAATTTTGTGTCTGATGAAAACTAACACTTTCATTTTGTGTCTGACGAAAACTAAAACTTTCATTTTTTGTCTGATGAAAACTGATAGCTAAGAAGAATAAGTAGGGAGTGAGATTTTGTAAACACGATTTTCAAACAGCGGCTATCGAATTTTGAAAATGACTTTTAAAACTTTCGAGTAATTCGAATATATTAATCGATTTTCACGAGCTCTACTACAAAATTAAAGTGTTGGTTTTCGTCACAAATTGAAAGTGTTTGTTTTGGTACAGAATTTCAAGTGTTAGTTTTCGTTAAAATTTTGAAAGTGTTAGTTTTAGTATGGCACGTCGATATCAGCGGTTGGTTTTACATTGGTTGCTCTATAGTTTATTAAGGTGATCGAACTAAGATCCTTGAGAACTAGGGCAACGGACTAAAAGTGAAGTAATCCCTTCAATGAACTATAAACCAAACTCTACTTTTAAACATATCACATTTCCACGCTTGTATTAGTGGCCGTTTATTTTATAGCTTCGAACGCAGCTTAAAAGTATTTTTACATAGGCGTTCCTCTGTTTATTGCTATATTTCAAAGGATTTTTTGTGTACAAACTCATTTTCAATATGTTACCATATACCACCGGCTCTTCTTACAAAGTTCGTGTCCAATATGCGAAAGCAGGTTGTATTGCGCTTGAAATTTGATATGCTATGTGTATATTTATGGTGAAAAGGCTTGAACAAAAAGTGAAATACTGCGTGTGTATGTAGTAAAAGTATGTCTCGCTGAAGCTTTTGTAACCAAGTTTGGTGAATGAAAGCAAATATTTAATGGGGGAAAATGTTTCGTTTTGTCTTACCATCAATGGCGTACCTACATAAAGTAGCGGCTGGTGACAGTTGTGGATCGAGAGGTGCAGAATTAGCGGTATTGAAAACAAGAAAGCAACTGATTGAAACCAGCAAACATATACAGTGTCTTACAAAAGTATTTTATGAAGGTTATTTATTAAACTTTTGATTATATATTCTTTTCGCAAATATATTTTATAAAAACTTCTTCATTTATGAAACCTCATGCCTACAACTATCTAAATCAATCGGCAGCACGGCAACCAACCAACCAATATGACACTACAGAGCGAGTGTCATACTCCCAATTGGGGTTTTGACATCTTTGAGCTGAAAAATTAAATAATAAGATTTATTTTTAAGTTTTTGGCGAGAAACAGTGGCTTAATTGCAGAATACAGACTCCACGCCCCGTGAAAAAGCAAATAAGAGGATTGGTTCGTATATTGCTCCTGACTATAACGGAATACTTCTTTTTTTTGGGGAGGTGCTGGGGGGGTTAGAAAATCAAGTATTTAAAATTGCATATATACTGAATCGATTTTTTTTACATAATTAGTATCATTGTACAGGTATTTAAAACCCATTTCATTTGATACGCATTTTAACATATATTTAGCCGAAATACCTAACTGCACTTAAGACCGGTTCTTGTTTACAATTTCATACTATTCTTTGTGATTATGCGATTTTTTGTTCCAAATTTTCACCTGCGGCGCTTTTTTAAATGTTTTTGAAAAATATTTTAAAATCATAATAAAAAATCAAAAGTGGGAATTAAAAATCGCGCGATTTTCGCTTGCAGCGCTTTTTTAAATAATTTTTTAAATAATTAAAAAAAAAAAATATTTTAAAATCGTAATAAAAAATTAAAATTTGGAATTAAATATTGCGCGATTCATAAAATCATAAAAAAAAATTTAAAGTTGGAGTTAAAAATCGCACAATTTTTTATTACAAATTTTCGACTGGGGCGGTTTTTATCATACCTTATTTCTCCACTCTCCTTTTTACTTTTGATTATGACACGATCCTACAGTGTCACAATGCCAACTTTTCTCAACTTGTGTCCTACATGATTTGCGGAGCGAGTCCAGGTCGTAGGACCACCAATGTGACCTATGTTTACCGGGTGGTTTTGGCACTCGATAAGCCTGCTCTAGGGCATTTGAGAGCGCCGTTGTAAACCCCAAAACCACCCCCTGCGCACGGGCCTGCAAACACCCTTTGAAAAGGGGTTTGAAATGGGTTTTGGTTATGAAATTTTTAGGGGATTTTCGAATGGTGTTTTGTTTGCTTATAAACACGCTAGGAAAACACGGGGTTTGCTTTTGGTGGAAACACCGTATTACAGGCATTTAAGTCCATAAAGAGCGATTTAAAGTACGTTCAGTGTACTTGTAACAAGATTTGCTGTTGATTACCACTCAAGGTTTGTATAGGCTTCTTATAACATATGTATCTAGTGCATAGGGATAGCGCCAAAATTGATCAACTTCGAAAAAAGACGTTAAAGTTACAAAAAAAAAACTCATACAGAGTTTAATTATATTGCCTTCACCGAGAGTCGAACTCACAATATTTGGAATACTAAGCTCAGTTGTTTACCATTATGCCATCGCTTACTTATTCTTGCCATTATCTAATTACACCTTTGTTCTTTTTAAGGATTAGACCACACTGATAAATTTATACCTACGCGCCATAGGTACTAAAAATGGTCTAAAAACGGTTATACACTAATTTCGTCAACATTTTTTTGATCGCAAATGCAACTGATAAGCAATCTTTGTTTTTTTTTATTATCAAAAACCTCATAAATTGACTGCATGTTTACCAGATTCAATGCACAAAGAATGATTTAGATGCATAGGCAAAAAAATATACACGCTGAAAAAAGGCGCAAATCCTTAAAACGGCCAAGTCGGTAAAAAAAAACCTCGTGTAGCCAGTACAGGTGAAAGAAGTTAACTTCTTAAGTTCCAAAATCTGAGTTTTGTGCACCGTATTAACGGACCTGAAAATACCGGTACCCAGATGACCCGAAATACAATACCCAGAACTGCCGCCAACTAGGTGAGTTTTCTAGGCCCTAAAAACTATGTAAGGGGGCAGGTGAATGTGTGCTTAAAATATGTTAAAAAAAGGAAGAAATTTCATAAATTATAAATAAGCAAAAAAAAAGGACGCGATAACGTGTGTGCAATATAAAATTTTAAAATCGGCAATTGGTGTAACGTTGAAATCTTACTGTGAAATTTGATTTAAAAAGTTGGATTTTTGAAATT
Source organism: Campiglossa producta (assembly GCA_964058755.1). Lineage (NCBI taxonomy): Eukaryota > Metazoa > Arthropoda > Insecta > Diptera > Tephritidae > Campiglossa > Campiglossa producta. Next base: position 94,370,986 of record CAXKVI010000001.1, read on the forward strand.
TAAATGGATGAAATTAGGAAGCCACTAACGTTCGTTCACCTGCACCCAAATCTCTGCCATGCAACTGTTTTTTTTTTTTTTCGGTCCTAAGTGGAATTTTTACCGTCCCTGTAGGAAATATCTAGTCAGGCCAGAGGTTTAAACCGTGAAGGATCCTACCACCACCACCACCACATGGAATCGTGAGACATCGGAGACATTTTTGGGAGAAGCATACCGACGAGACAAGGGTTAAAAGGGAGCATATAGTATCGCTGGGCTCCACGCTAAAGGCAACCAAGTGCCTCCAAGCGTCCCTGCCACAGCAACCACTAACACCATAGACCAGATACATCTGCAAGAAAGGGGAGCGAGGAGAAAGAGGAGTGGAAGGAGAAACTGCTAGCCGCCGCTTTACATCGTGTGTTTTACTAGATGTTTGATTAAATCATTTTATTTGCCTTTTTATTTTGGATTCTCCAGTCAAATTTTTGTTACTTTTAATTGATTTCTTAAAAATTTTCTAAGTCAGTTTACCGATTAATATTTCTTTTGCATAATTTTTTTTTACCCAACCTAACACTAACCTTTTTCTTTCCCAGTTTTTTTAATCAGCTTTTCCTTTGATTTTTCTTACTAGTTGTGTAACTTGTAAGTTAAGTAATTCTAGTTACGGCCTATCCTAGTAGTTTTTTAGGCGAAGTCATCGCCCTTTAAGTAAAAATAGTTTTTCCCTTTCGAAATAAGCCCGGTTTGCTTAGTTATCTCGAAGTCCGCGTTTTTTTATTTTCCTTTTTTTATTTTTGCTTAGTTCATTTTCTTATAAATAGTCGAAACTAAACTTTCTTTAATTTTCTTGCGCTAGAATTTCGTACACTAATTTTGTTTGCAACTTTTCTTATTTTTTTATTTTTTTCGCCATCCTTGTGTAATTTTTAATAGAGCATTTTTGTTTCTTTTAATGCACACCTGATTAATTTTTCTTTCGCTCAGTATAATCCTCTTCTCACAAATTAATTGTTATTTCGCCTTTAGTTATTAAATTTTTGCTTTTGCTGTCCTCCTCCTTAGCTTCTTATTGCCTTGTCATTCCGTTTTCCCACCTTCCTTTTCACTTTTTCCCTTAATCACTTCCCCATCTCCCCTCCCGCATCACTTTTTCAGGCTAAATATTCCTAATTTAATTTTTTTTGTCTTTGGTAGTCCTTTATTTATTTTTTTTATCGCACTTGAATTAGCGGCCTTCGCTTTATTGCCCCATTTATTTATTTTAGATTTTTGCCGCAAATCAGAAATTTTTCTTTGAAATTATTTAAAGCCACATTATTTTTCTTTGATTCGGACGGCAACAGCGCGTCCGAATAAATTCCAACGTAGCCTGGTTACCTCTCCCACCTGAATATGAGTAGTGGAAAACTTCCAGCATAGGGGAATTGATATATGTATGTATGTGAGTAGATTAACCTTTTTACAGCAATTTTTTTGCTATTTTCCTTTTCAGTTATTTAAATTTAACTTTACTAAGCTATTTTGGAAACACATTTGCCGAGTTATTTTTATTTCCATTAATACATTTTTTTTTATTTTCCTTTTTTTTGCCAATTTGCATTTAACTAAATTTTGCTATCGGTTTTTGGATTTTATGGAGCGGAGTCAAAGTGGAGTCCAAGGTCGTTCGTGTTCTACGAACAAGAGGGGCAGGATGACTCCACCTGTTATGTTCTTTATCTGTTTAGATTTCCCTAGGCAAGAACACTCTTCTTCTTGTTTGTGTAGCTCTAGGTAAGGCTGTTGAGCAAAAACTCACCCCACCCGACGAGCTAGCGGGATGCTACCATGCCACTTGCCACCTTTGCCTTGCCCCCAACAGCACGCTACATAACAGTAGTTTTGGATATATATGGTTGATTCCTCGTAAACTTCTATATTTCACATCAACTTTTGAAGTACTGACTCTTGCGTCCTCGTTTGTGCACTCTGGGCAACGTGTACTACTTATGCTCGCGGCAGAAAGAGAGGGAGCCCCGGTGGGGCCACTCTGACGTTCTGACATATTCGGTTTAAGGGCTCACCGAGGTCTTGTTTCGCAGCGTCTGTGTCACCATGTGGTGCGGCTGCAAGCGGGTGTCTGTCTTGTAGCAAGCGGCTCGCTATATAAATGTGTGAATATTTAAATTCAAAATCCCGGACACGGGTTGTGCGCTGGGTTTGGGACCCGCCACGTAAAAAATTTACTCCAATGAAAAAGAAAACACAGCGTCGGATGAGAACCCCCTTTAATGGTGACGACCCGGCAAAACAAACTTGGGACAATGAGAAGGTTATTAGGGCATGAACCTTGAATGTCCGGACCCCTTTCCTGCCCGACTGGTTTATGTCCTCGCTAACGCAAAGGCTGACATCACCGCTCTGCAGGAAATGCGATGAACGGGACAAGGAAAGACGACCATCGGACCTTGTGACGCATACTACAGTGGCCTGGCACGCAGCAAATCGCATGGTGTAGGATTCGTGGTGGGATAGAGATTTCGCCGGCAAGAGTCTTTGGTCCTACAGTTGGAAAATTTAGTCTCCACGATATAACATCCCTCAACGGCACAAGGTTGATTGACTTCGCCGCTCTCGCAATATGGTCATTAGTGGTACCAGGGTCCAGCTTAAGCGAATACACCAGAGTGGCTTTAGACCTGGCTGTCCCCTGATCAAAGAACAAGAAACCAGATTGATGATGTCATGATCGACGGTAGACACATATCCACCGTTCTGGATATGCGTATACTACGTGGTCCCAATATCGACTCGGACCATTATATTGTTGCAGCCAAGATACGCACAAGCCTATGTGCAGAGAAGAAAGTACGCACAGTAACGGAAGGAAAGTTTCACGTCGAGAAGCTGCGCACGACACAGACAGCTGATAATTTCTCCACTCAACTCTCACACCTGCTATCCTATAGCAACCCTCGAACTAACGATGTAACCGAGCAATGGAAGCATATCTCTTACTCATTACGTACCGCCGCTGAGCCCACTATAGGGTTTCAGCAAGCCCACAAGAGCAACTGGTACGATGAGGAATGCAGTACTGCATCGGACAAAAACGACGCTGCCTACAGGGAGACGTTGCGAACGGGCGCAAGCCGCAGTGTATGGCAACGATATCGTGAGGCGAAGAAAGAAGAGAGACGCCTTTCAGAAAAAATAAACATGAGGCCGAAAGGCGTGAGTGTGAGGAGGTTGAGATGCTGGCTGACAGGATTGATGCCCGAAAATTCTATGAAAAGATCCGGCGGATGACGGATGGTTTTAAGACCGGGGCAAGTTCCTGTAAGGACAATAGTGGCGACCTGGTAACCGACGCACAGAGTGTACTTAAATTATGGAGGGAGCACTTCTCCTCACTGCTAAATTACGAGGGAGACGTCGAACCCGATACACCAATCCTTGAAGATGGAAATGTCGTCCTAACACCTGACTATAATGAAGTGAGGATAGTTATATCCAGGCTCAAAAACAAAAAATCGCCAGGAAAAGACGGATTACCCGCCGAGCTGTTCAAACACGGAGGCGAAAAGCTGGTAAAAAGCATGCATCAGCTCTTAGGCAGAATATGGTCGAACGAGTGCATGCCTCCAGGGTGGAACTTAAGTGTGCTCTGCCTCCTGCTACCGCGGAATCAGCCTCGTTAATATCGCCCATAAGATTCTATCTAGCCCATCGTAGAAAACCTGATTGGACCTTATCGGTTTGGCTTCAGACCTTGTAAGTAAAGAAGCGGAAAGGGTGGGTCTTTCGGTCAACTAGGACAAGGCGAAGTATTTGCTGTCATCAAAGAAAGAATCGGCGCACCTGCTCCTTGGCAGCCATGTCACTATTGATATATTTGAAACTGTGAAGTACTTCGTCTTTTTGGGAAACAGCATACACTTTGAAAATAATGTCGGTCTAGAAATCCAACGGAGAATCACTATTGCCAACAAGTGCTACTTTGGACTGAGAAGTAAAGCCCTTTCTCGAAGAACAAACATCACGCTCTATAAGTCTCTGGCTCGGAGTCATGGACAGTGTCTAGAGAAGATGAGATGGCCCTTGAGGTATTTGAGAGAAGACTTTTCCGGAAGATTTTTGGTCCTTCCCGTGATGCCAAGGGCGAGTATCGAAGGAAATTTAAACGATGAGCTGTACGAGCAGCCGCCTTGGTGTAGCGGTAGTGTGTTCGGCTTACTGCACCAAGTAGTCGGGTATCGATACCCGGCAAAAGCAACATCAAAATTTGTTTAGAAAAATAATGTTTCTAAACAGGGTCGCTCTCGGCAGTAGTTTGGCAAACTCTCGTAGTGTATTTCTGCCATGAGAAGCTTCTCAGTAAAAACTCATCTGCTTTGCAAGTGCCGCTCCGAGTAGGCAAAAAACTGTAGGTCTCGCCAGCTTGTAGGAAAAAACTCAAAAGAAACACACCATAAGTTGGAATAGAAGCTCGGCAAAAGTCTCGCTAGAGGTTATGATAACCTGTTATTTATTTTTCTCTATATCGGGAACCGCTTGATCGATTTGGATAAAGTTTCGCATTATAGATAGTATCATTCATTCTATGATTATATCCGTGGCTGTTTCCATTTGAGACTGTTCCCAGGGTTACCACCTATCTCAATTTTCTTTAAATATTGAGCATAATATGCCAATACGGGTATCAAATGAAAGGTATTTTCGGTCGCATTTCAAATATGACAATTTTTAGCATGGTTGCCAGCTAGGGTTGTCCCAAACCGTATTTTACTTATTTTTCCTTATATATCGGGAAGCGCTTTGCAGTTTTGTATTAAATTTGGCATTATTAGTAGTATGATTCATTCTAAGACTATATACATGGCGGTTGCCACTTGGGGCTATTCAAAGAGTTGCCACCTATCTAATTTTTTTTTAATATTGAGCAAGATATGCCTATATGGGTATCAAGTGAAAGGTATTTGCGACCGTGTTCCCAATATTTAAATTTCAAGCAGGCTCGCCACCTAGTCTTCCTATCTTTCTTCGTACAACTCTCTTTCCTATCTCCCTCCCTTTTGCTCTTCATTGTCCTCTTTCCTTCTACCACGCCCCTCTTCCCTTATATCCTGTATTAGCCCCTGTTAATTTAGGCCCAATTCTACCCATGTACCAAATTTTTAGGAAAACGCACAATATATAAGATATTTTCGAATGGATCGTTTCCCTTGTCCACTTCCCGGAAGTTAGATATTGTGAATCTAAACCATTTTCGAATACATCTTATTCATATTTCGTTATTTCTGAACTTAAGAAGTTAACTTCTTTCACGTGTACTGGCTACACTGTGATGTATGGTACATCTATATATATCCCTATTGGTACGTCTTGTACCACCTCTGACGAGGCCCTGTACATGGCTAAGCGTGCATGCTAGTTTAACCGGGTCTAAGCTCGCCGGATTGGGCTGGTTCTTGCTTGCCACATCTGTACGCGGAGATCCACCACAAAAATATCATGCACTTATAACTCGGACAAGAAACTACCAAATTTTAACCCTGAAACCCTATTATAAATAACCAGACGGACTCAAACTAAAAATACCGGAAATGCCACCGATCGAACTAAAGAAGCCATAAAGCCGCTTCTTTTCTATCCCCCTACCCAACCAATTAGAAAATACCTACCTTTTGCCAAAATCTCCAAACCCAACCACTACCCAACGAAGGCTTAAATCATCTCACCAAATAAGTTTAGTCCACTACCACATCATGTTTAACAATATATAAACCTTATTTATTAACAATATTCATTCACATTTTACTCCAAGATTTATATTTTACAATAATCTACAATATCGTCTGGTCACCCTAAATTCATTTCATTGATCCAAACTTTGACAGTAGAAAATATTGTGGGGAATGTTCTCAAGAATCGCTCATCTCCCAACTCTAGCGTATTTCCATCACTAGCGTCACTACCACAACTACAGCTGTTTAGATACATGACGTGAGAGCGAGAGAGGGAGAGGCAGCTCGCGTGTTTGCGAATGATGACGATAGATAAACGCTTCGAGAACACTGTTGCACGAATAAGCTAGAAATGTGTAGACATTTCTAAGTTGTGAAGCTGCTGTTTGCTAGGGTATATAAACCGCGCAAAGACAACGCACTTCAGTCAGTTTATTTTCAAGTGTTGTACAGTGAAGTACTGAACAGTGAGTTAACCCGCGATATTGTACTACGGTTTTTAGTAGTAAATAAATTGTACTATTTATTAAGCAGAATCTGAGTGTTTTATTTAACGTACAGTGATCGAACTCAGGGAAAATAATCGAGGATTCATCGAATTCGTCACAATTGGTGTCAGAAGTGGGATTGTTAAATAAATCCAAGGACATTGAAAAGGATAACAAGGACATTGAAAAGGATAACAAGAACATTGAAAAGGATAACACGGACATTGAAAAGGATAACTAGGACATTGTAAAGGTAACAAGGACATTGCAAGGATATGACAAAGTTTAAAGACTTGAAGATCCAACAACTCAAAAACGAGTTGGAGAAACGTGGAATGGTAACAATAGGCAATAAGCCAGAGCTACAATCACGTCTACGCGAGGCTATGGAAGCGGAAGGAATCAACGTTGACGATTATGTTTTTCAGCTTTCGGAAGAGGGAGCGACGAAAATAGAAGAGCAAAAGGATACTCCGGATTCAGTGGCAAATGTGGACACAAACTCTTTATTGGCTGCCTTGGCTCAGATGTCAAACAACATAACATCAAGCATGTCATCTCAGTTGGAACAACAAGAGACACGCATGGCATCAAAGTTGGAAGAACAGAAGACACACATGGCATCTCAGTTGGAACAACAAGAGACACGATTGGCAACTCAGTTAGAAGAACAGAAGGCATACATGGCGTCACAGATCAAGGAAGAGTTGACGGAACAGGAAACACGCATAACGTTAAAACTAGAGGCACAAGAGCAAAGAGTCTCATCGCAGCTAGAAGTTGTCAGTGGACGACAGGATAAGATCGAAGCCGAGGTGGATGCGTTAAGAAGTCGTATCCAGGAGTTGCAGATGAATCGTCCAAGTGTTTCCACAAGCGTACCCAAGGTAAAAACCCCATCATTTGACGGTTCTGTTCCTTTCCAGGTATTTAAGCTACAATTTGAGAAGACAGCAGCTGTGAACAACTGGGGCGCTGAAGATAAAGTCGCTGCACTCTTCGTAGCATTGAAAGGACCGGCAGCCGAAATCTTACAGACTATTCCTGATGGCGAACAAAACAACTATGAAGCATTGATGGGTGCTGTGGAGAGACGTTATGGTAGCGAGCATCGGAAGCAGATTTACCAAATAGAGCTACCAGAAGCCCAATGAGACCTTACAAGAATTTGCATCGGACATCGAGAGGTTGGCGCACCTAGCAAACGCGGATGCACCTGTAGAGTACATGGAGAGGATAAGATACAAAGTTTCATAAATGGAATACGTGATGTGGAGACGAAGCGGGCCACCTATGCAAATCCAAAGAGATCATTTGCGGAGACGGTATCACATGCTCTAACTCAAGAAACAGCATCACTTTTGTGCAAACCAGCGTACAAAGCTCATCGTGTGGAAGTAGAACAACCAGAATGGGTGGACGCAATCCTAGAAGCAGTGAACGGAAAGCACCAGAAAAATGAAGCGGCCATTAAATGCTTCAAGTGCGGGAAATCTGGTCATATTGCACGTTATTTTGGATCTGGATCTAGCTCCAATAATTCCAGTAATGCAAGCGGTCGTAAGCGCAAGGCTGAAGGAGATGAGCAAGTCTCCCAATCCAACCAACCGTTAAACTAAAGAGAGTCAGCCGCAAGGGGCGTAGGCTGGCTCCCGCAATTGGATGCCCCATAATCTCTGTCTCACAGATCGGAAGGAAGTCGAGTAATGTTACTGTTGGAGGACTCGTGGACGGAAAGGAGCGTTTACTGACTATTGATACGGGCGCATCTCATTCCATCATTCGATCTGATTTAGTCAACAAAGGAGTGAGGCCATTACATGGAGCAAAGTTGCGTACGGCGACTGGTGAGGACACCCCAGTCCAAGGAGAAGTAACTGAAATCGCAATTGGAAATGTCACCGTACTGCACAATTTTATAGTGGCAGATATTGTTGATGAGATCATAGTTGGTGTGGATTTCTTAAGCAACCAAGGCATCATGATCGACATGCAAAACAGGACTATGAGCTATAAGAACATGGATGTGCCACTCAATTTTGGTTACGAGAACAAGTACATCAGTAAGCGGGTACTCGTGGAAGATAGCCAACAAATTCCACCGAAGTCGGAGGCAGTCGTTTGGGCAAGGATTGATGGAGATTATGGGACAAACAAATTGTGGGTTGTCGAGGCAGAAAACAATTCAAAGATGGATATACTAGTAGGAAAAACACTGGCTATGACAAAACAAGATGGACGTATACCGGTAAGAGTACTAAATGAGTTTCGATCGCCGATCAAGCTTTCCAAAGGAGCTATATTGGGGCAATGTCAGGAGGGGGAGGTGATTATAAACTGTGAACAGCTCCAGGGAAATGTCTCTACCAGCAACATTAATCTATTAGATAATATCACGGCGTGGACGCAAGAGCTCGAAGAAGACCACCAGAATAAGGCAAAACAACTTCTACTAAAGTACTCTACCATATTTGACAAGGACGGCTCCAAACCAGGTCGGACCAATGTAGTGAAGCATCACATTGATACCGGTGACGCGAGACCAATCCGCCAAGATCCTCGATGTGTTCCATTGGCCAAACGCCAAGTGGTAAGAGAAATTATACAAGAAATGAGTGACAGCGGCGTGATCGAACCATCAGCTAGTCCATGGAGCTCACCGGTAGTGCTAGTGAAGAAAAAGGATGGAAAAATGCGGTTCTGTGTGGATTACCGGAAGCTGAACGACGAATTTGACTTCCCTGCAAAGCTTATACGGCTTTGCCAAATGACGTTGAGCAATACCAACAGCTCCGTCAGAATCGGGAAGGACCTCTCTGAGCCATTTGAAACCAAACGAGGCTTCAGACAGGGCGACTCCCTTTCGTGCGATTTCTTCAATCTGATGCTGGAGAAGATAATTCGAGCAGCAGAGCTAAACCGCAATGGTACAATCTTTTACAAGAGCATGCAATTGCTGGCGTATGCCGTTGATATTGATATCACTGGCCTTAACAACCGCGCCGTAAGCGCTGCCTTCTCTGGACTGGATAAGGAAGCGAAAAAAGTGGGTCTTGCCGTGAACGAGGACAAGACGAAGAATTTGCTGTCATCAAAGAAAGAATCGGCGCACCTGCGCCTTAGCAGCCATGTCACTGTTGATAGTTACAAATTTGAAACTGTGAGGGAATTCGTCTATTTGGGAACCAGTATCAACACCGAAAAAAATATCAGTCTAGAAATCCAGCGGAGAATCACTCTTGCCAACAAGTGCTACTTTGGACTGAGTAGGCAATTGAGAAGCAAAGTCCTCTCTCGAAGAACAAAGATCACGCTCTATAAATCTCTCATCATCCCTGTCCTGATGTATGGCTCAGATTCATGAGAAGATGAGATGGCCCTTGGAGTATTTGAGAGAAAAGTTCTCCGGAAGATTTATGGTCCTTCCCGTGATGCCAACGGCGAGTACCGACGGAAATTTAACGATGAGCTGTACGAGCTCTACGCAGATCTGACCATAGTCCAACGAATTAAAGCCCAAAGACTCCGCTGACTGGGCCATGTTATGCGAATGGACAAAGAAGCTCCAGCACAGAAGGTTTTCCTATCTTCACCTGAATTCGGCAGCAGAGGTAGGGGGAGGCCTCGACTGAGATGGAAACAACAGGTGGAGGATGACTTGAACTCCCTTGGGGTTTCCAATTGACGTCAGTTATCGCTAAAAAGGAATGACTAGCGTGCTTTGATATGCAACGGCAAAAATCGCTTAGGCGGTTAAGCGCCAATAAATGATGATGAACGACGTAACGAAAATGGACAGCTATCCACTACCAAGAATTGACGGTACTCTGGACTCACTATCTGGTACGAAGTGGTTCTCTACACTGGACTTAAAAAGCGGCTATTGGCAAGTGGAGGTTAAAGATGAGGATAAGGAAAAGACAGCCTTCAGCGTTGGAGAGGGGCTGTGGCAATTTATGGTAATGCCCTTTGGACTATGTAACGCTCCAGCTATTTTTGAGAGACTCATGGATCAAGTATTGAAAGGACTGCATTGGAAAACATGTTTGGTGTACCTGGACGACATCATCGTGTTGGGAAAAAGGAACACCTTAAGAACTTAGAGGAAGTGTTCCAAAGGATAGCTGGCGCCGGTCTGAAATTAAGTCCCAAAAAGTGTGCATTGTTCAAGAAGGAAGTAAGTTACTTGGGTCACAAGGTTACTACGGAGGGAATTTGGACGGCTAAAGAGAAGATCGATGCCGTAAAGGATTGGCCAAGACCCAACGATTTGCATGAGTTACGAAGTTTCCTTGGACTGTGCACGTATTATCGCCGATTTGTACCGAATTTCGCCAGCGTAGCCAGTAGCCTTCATGAGTTGACCAGAAAGAATATGTCATTTGATTGGAAGAAGGAACATGAAGTGGCTTTCCAAACCTTGAAGGAACGGCTGTGCACTGCCCCAATGTTAGCGTATCCAATCCCAGGTTCAACGTTTATTCTGGATACAGATGCAAGTTTTTATCCGATTGGAGGAGTTTTGTCACAGATTGTCGATGGGCAGGAGAAGGTAGTGGCGTACTATAGCCGCACAATTGGAAAGCCCGAAAGGAACTATTGTGTAACACGAAGAGAACTACTGGCATTGGTGGAGTGCATCAAACATTTCCACAAGTATCTCTATGGACAGCGATTCCACGTCAGAACAGACCATGCAGCGTTGAAATGGCTTTTGCAGTTCCGTAATCCGGAAGGTCAATTGGCACGGTGGATAGAGCGACTACAAAGTTATGACTTTTCTCCATATAGCATCGCAAAGGCAGCAACCACGGCAATGCTGATGCAATGTCCCGGCGATCATGTAACCTAGAATGCACGCATTGTTCGAAAGCTGAGGCCAAGAGAAGATGTTATAGATGTGCGGCTGATGACTATAACATCTACCGATGAATGGAACATGGATCAACTAAGGAAGCATCAGCTAGAGGACCCAGATTTGGTACGTGTGATGCAAGGAATCGAGCAAAACGAACGACCAACAAGAGAGGAGATGTCAGCAGAGAGTCCTGTTACCAAGTCATATTGGGCACAGTGGAACAGTCTGAAATTGGTATCCGGTTGCTTACATAGAGTATGGGAAAGCAAAGATGGTCAATGCGCTCGGAAGCTGGTAGTTGTCCCAAGGAAGAAAATCTCTGATGTTTTGGATGAGCTACATAATGGGTCAATCGGAGGCCTTCTCGGAGTAACAAAAACGTTGGAGAAAGTCAAGCAGAGATTCTATTGGTTTGATTTGATTGGTCCGATTCAGAAAATGCCTCAGAAGCCAAGTTAACTTCGGGAACATAATCACGCTCTAACGCGGCCATTATTTCATCTTCGCAATGAACTCGGGATAGGGCGTCTGGTATAACATTTGCGCTTCCTTTTCTGTGTTCGATGTTGAAGTCAAACGCTTGGAACTTCAACGCCCAACGAGCCAAGCGTCCACTTAAATCTGATTGGTTAATTAGCCAACGCAGGCTCGCATGGTCGGTGATGACTATAAATTTTTGACCTTCAACATACGCTCGAAACTATTTAATGGCCAATACTGCCGCTAAACACTCGCGCTCAGTCACTGAATAGTTTTGTTGAGCCTTGTTCAACTTTTGGGACATATAAGCAATCGGAACTTCTGCGCCGTCCGGATTTTTTTGCGCTAGGACAGCTCCAACGCCATGTTGGCTTGCATCGCATTGAATAATGAATGGTTCGTTAAAGTTAGGGTTAGCTAAGAAAGGGGCAGTGGTAAGTTTATTTTTAATTTCGTCGAAGGACTTTTGCGCTTCGTCTGACCACGAAAAGGTTTTAGCCTTCTTCAATAACTCTGTTAAGGGATGTGTCATTTCCGCGAAATTACTAATAAATCTTCTGTACCAGCCTGCCATACCCAAAAACCTACGAAGCTGCTTCACAGTCTTCGGTACGGGGTAGTCTGCTATAGCTGCTACTTTGTCTTCATCTGCCTTCAGGGTTCCTTGTCCAACCACATAACCAATGTAGCGCGGCTCGTTTAAACAAAACTTGCTTTTAGCTATGTTGATCGTAAGACCTGCTTTCCGAATAAGGTCTGCGACTTCCTTCAGTAATTTTACATGGTCCTCAAAACTTTCAGACATTAGAAGGAGGTCATCTAAATAAACAAAGACCTTTTCTTTAAGATGGTAGGGAATAACGCGATCCATCAACCTGCACATCGTTTGGGGTGCATTGCACAGACCGAACGGCATCACCGTATATTGATATAGCGGTCGATTTGGAACTGTGAAAGCCGTTTTTTCGGGAGAATTCAACTCTAAAGGAATTTGCCAGAAGGCATCCTTCAAATCCAAACTAGAAATGAATTCCGCTCGTGGTAGTCTGGACAATATACCCTCGATGTGTGGAAGAGGATACGCGTCTTTCACCGTTAAAGCATTTACTTTCCTACTGTCTAAACAAAGCCGCACTTTCCCAGGCTTGCGAACCAAGACTACCGGAGAAGACCAGGGACTGTTGGACTCTTCTATAACACCTAGGGATAATATGCGGTCAATCTCGTCGCACATAAGATTCTCAATAGCGGGAGAGACTGGGAAATGGCGTTGCTTCACAGGTTTTGAATTACCAACATCAATAACGTGCTCCACAATTGTAGTTTTTCCAAGTCCATGCGCTTCAAAATTTGGAAAGCAAGATATAGCGGAGTTGAGAGCAGATTGTTGTTGGGAACTCAAAACGTGCTGGTTGTCCACTGTTCCACTCAGGTTAACTTCACTTATGATATTTGCTGCGATTTTGAATACCCTCCAAAAGTCAATACCAAGATATATGTAGGTTTTGAACCAAGGAAGGTATCAAATAAAATTCGATCTGATGCGATTCTGATTTGTAGGTGACACTAAGCTTAACAATTCCGGCAATATTCTGCTCAGATCCGTCAGCTGTCCGAACACGAGAGGTTAGTCTTTTAATTCCCTGGTCTGGTCTACAGCCAACAGTTCCTTTGCAAGATCCGCGCCTATGCAACTTACTGTAAACCGGAATCTAGCAAGCCGAGATAGGTTTTGTTCAAGATTGTAACAGAAGCATAAGGTCTAAGGTCATTTACTTGTCGAAAAATTTGAGAAATAGAGGTTAAAATTTTTTGTTTCGATTTAACTGTCGACCAAAATTTGCGGGCTCTTTCTGCTGATCGAGTACGTTTAAAGATATTTTCCCGGGTCTGTCGATAAGCTGTAAGCCTCTCATGAAATGGTTTTATTGGCAACAACTGGGGAAGAGGTGTGGAAGTTTGTGTATAATTTTTAAGAATGGTAACAGGCCTAGGCGGTTCTTGGCATCCGATTGTCAGTTGGGATGTCTGGACCTGTTGCCGACATCCCTCCCCCTGTTTTCCGAGTTGCTACACTTGGGACAGTTAAGTAGAAAGAACGCAATCAACCCACAACCGTAGCAGAAAACGCGCATTGGCTTGACACAAGTTTTGTAGTTGTGACCAGTTTCATCGCAGTTCCAGCACTTTTTTGGTTCCACTAAGTTAGTCGCTCTGTTGTTTTCAAGAGCCGACACTTCCTCACTTAGTAATGCCTGATCTACTTCTAATTCGGCTACTTGCCTCCTTGGGCCATAAAACGGTTTTGGTTGTTGAGGTTTTCCCTGAATCTCAGCAAAAAGGTTTTCACGTCGTCGACAGGACCTACGAAGTTCAGATATTGTACGAATATCGAGATGCAGCAGTTCCAAACGAATGTCTGATTGTAAATTCCGAATGATAGTCTCAACCATTTCATGCTCAGACAAGGGTCTACGCAAGCCGTCCGCTATATTCATTATAGAGTCGTGATAAGTCTCAAACGATTCCCCACCCTTTTGCTTCCTATTACGTATGGTTTCTAGAATATCAAAATCAGTCCTGAAATCTTTAAAATATCTTCGCATATCGTCACATATATCCACCCAATCAAGAGCATTAGCATAACGATGGTATCGCCAAAACCAACGTTTTGCCTTGCCCTCGAAAAGCACATGAATATTTTGACAAAGTAAATCAAAATCACCACGTAGTGTTGAACGAGTTAAAGCATTTACCCTGTAAATGAATTCATCCACTGTGATACTATCTAGTGAGCCGTCAAAAGTCACCTTCCAGCCAGAGACAATTTTCGCAGCCACTGACGTAGAAAGGGTATTTACACCTGCGCGAGGGCGTACAAAATCCCCATTTGTATTTATTTCCTGGGCGGGAGATGTGCCATTTTGTGGTCCTACCCCATTAACTTCGTTACGAGTCGCATTCAAATTAAGGTTACTGAGATAAGCCCCAAGAGAATCCGCGACTGCCCTACTGATTTCTTTTCGCATCTGCCTAGTAGAACGTTCTTCGTATTCTCTAAAAGTATCTTCTATTACACTTTACACGTAATTTTGGCGAATACCCTGACCTGCTGTTTGCGGAGTACGCGATTGATTTCCACCACGATTCCTACCGCGCCGATTCCCCTGGTTCGATGTACGAGATTGTGACCGTGGCTCATCGCTATTTACCCTAGATCTCGTCATCATACCCTCTCGTCTTGGTATGGCCCCTTGATTGACAAATGTATCTAAATTGGATGCTGGGTCTTGCTCGTTGAAACTTTTCAGAGACTCAGTCTCACACTAACGCGTACATAAAGGACACACGCTGTTTTCTGTAAGCCATGTAAGTAATACATGCTCGATGGAATGAATGTTGACACGGAGTCACACATGCATTCTCTAAAGTCAATTCGTCATTACATATCGTGCATGTTACTGGCTGGCTACTTAAATTTACCAGATCTTCAGTGCTACGGCGCACTGCCATATTTGTTGTTGTTTAGCTGTTTAGATATTACTAATTCAAAAAAAAGTTTGGCTAACCTCAGATGTTAATCACTTGTCTGCCACTCAAAAAAAAATCTCTTAATAAATTCCTGAAACGGTTTATTGTATATGATTGTATGGTGAGCTGAATTTAACTAAGCCTTCATTCGTAGAAGAACAATCCGATCTAGCAATTTCCTTTAAAAGAAGTACAAAAATTATGTGTAATTTTGCATTAAAATAGATTCATTATAATGGGTATCCGTAACCAGTTAACAGTGACGCTGTGATAATTCCACATTAGTTGTATCTATTTTCCCCCACTACTATTTTGATTGCTTTGGCTGGTTATGGAACCGATAATCAATCAGACACCATAATTCCAATCAATAAAAACAAAATAAATTAAAAAATGTGTATATTATTAAATTAATTAAACTGGTAAAGGTTAGTTTAACATATAAACGTTAATTGGTACTAATTCCAATATCATTTAATCACTTAACTGCAAAATTTGTACTGGTTGGTTAGCAAAATAGCAAGGGATGAAACCGATTAAAATAAAGTTCCGGTTTCGGTTACGGTTTTTGGACGTGTTTCGATTTCGGTTCCGGTTTCGTTCTTCAACATTTATTTCGGTTTCGGTTACGGTTTCGTTCCGGTTTCGGTTTCCAAACAAAAACAACAACACAAAAAAATTGTGCTACTACAAAACTCAAATAAGTATGTACCTGAATGCAAGATAAGTCTGAACTTTTATAACTTTACTCCGGTGGTCATGATGAATTTTCTCCAATATATAGTAATAAACTAGCTGACCCGGCAGACGTTGTCCTGCCACAAATTTATTTCCCTGCATGTTTCTCTAACCCGATCCCTATATCTATTTTAATCCATGTCCCTATCTCCTTCGTATAAGAGGAACCACGCCCCCTTTTTCGTTATCCCCAGTTTTTTTGGAGGTGGCAGGGATTAATCTTGTTTAACTCCTCACGAAATTTCAGTGGTCTAACCTAAATACTTTCAGGGATATGGACTATGAAATGTTTCCATCGTTTGGGAGGTGCCACGCGCCTTTTTTGTTTATCTCCAGTTTTTTTGGAGATGATAGGGATTAATCTTATTTAACTCCTCATGACATTTCAGTGGTCTAACCTAAATACTTCCCGAGATATGGACTATGAAGTATTTCATTCGTATGGGAGGTGCCACGCCCCCTTTTTCGTTACCCACAGTTTTTTTTTTGGATGCGGTACGGGTCATCCCATATAACCCCTTGCCAAATTTCAGTGGTCTAACATGAATACTTCCAGAGATATGGACTATGAAGTATTTTATTCGTATGGGAGGTGCCACGTCCCATTTTGGTTAACCCCCAGTTTTATTGGTGAGAATGGTGTTGTTATCCTATAGCTCTGTACCAATTTTCAGGTCCCTTTTAGAGATATTCACCTTGGAGAAAAAAGTTTGTATGGGAGATGCCCCCCCCCCCCCCCCCCCAATATTATGTTCTGATTTTATAACATGACCTGCGCGTGGTAATAACAAAAAAACTCCCCAAATGAAGTATATGATTTGGTTCAGCCGTTTTCGAGTTTTAGCATGACGACTGAACACCATTTCATTTTTATATATACAGAAGATATATCACAATAAACCAAGACGCATTAAATTTTACATGTTCGATTGCAACACGAAGAGTAACACCAAAGCAAAACTTCAAACTTAATGTGTGTTCGTCTCCAAAAATTTACAATGGAAAATTGCAAAAAATTAGCATTTTTTACCCTGAAATAAAAGCCGCATTCTTCTGGAAGATATCGCTCCGGCTTACGCTCATTTCTCACGGGAACAGTCCGGTTACTATAAAGATAAAGCTAAGGGTACACCTAGCGACGCGACGCGACACGACACGACTCGACCAAGTATTCTTTGCATTTGTTCTTATGGAGCAGAGTACACCTAGCGACAGCAGCACCACGCAACACGACGCGACACAACAATGTTGATCAAATAGGCAACTATTTGGTCGTGTCGCGTAGTGTCGTTAGATGTACCCGTACCTTAAGACTTCACCAACAAAAGTCGGTGCGCTTTCACGTAGATCCGTGGTATACACATTATTAAAACAAAAATACCCAAAGAATTTTCGTTTAATACCAAATTTCATTAAATCAGTTTTAAATACAATGCTTTTTTTTGATTATTAAAAAATATATATGCATTCAAGATGGTAATACGTTAAAAAAAATTAAAAAAACGACGCAACTTCTTAACATTTTAATGTGTTTAGTATGAAACCCAAAAAAAACGACCCAATTTGAACACTGCGTTGAACCATGCAGCGACATCTGTTTCTGAAAAATTTGGCTTGTACGCAGCTACGACAAAAACCAATTCAACACAGAATGAAAATATCGCGCCAGGGGGGAAATAAACAAAAAGGAGATACCTATAAATTATGGTGGAATTAATAAGATGAGATATAAAATATGGTGGAATTAATAAGATTGTAAGGGAGGTACCACGCCCCCCTAATATTTTGCTTTGATTTTAATACATGACCTGCGCGTGGTAATAACAAACAAACCCCCCAAAGGAAGTATATTATTTGGTTCAGCCGTTTTCGAGTTTTAGCGTGACGACTGAACACCATTTCATTTTTATATATGTATATAGATTAACAACCAAAATAATTAAAGATTGTATGGGAGGTACCAGGCCCCCTTTTTCGATAACCCCAAGTTTTATGGGTGAGAATGGTGTTGTTATCCTATAGCTCTATACCAATTTTAATGTTCCTACCTTAAACACTTTTGAAGATATTCACCTTGAAAAATTCAGTTTGTATAGGAGGTGCCACGCCCCCTTTTCCGATTACCCCTTCTTTTATGTGTAAGAAGGCTTTTGATACCATATAGGTCTATACCAATTTTCAGTTCCCTACCTTGAACCCTTTCACAGATATTCTGCTTAAAAAATTTAGTTTGTATGGGAGGTACCACGCCCCCTTATTGGATAACCCCCGGTTTTATAGGTGAGAGTGGTGCTGTTATCCTGTAGCTCTGTACCAATTTTCATGTTCCTACCTTAAACACTTTTGAAGATATTCAACTTGAAAAATTCAGTTTGTATGGGAGGTGCCACGCCCCCTTAATATTTTGTTCTGATTTTAAGACATGACCTGCGCGTGGTAATAACAAACAAATCCCCCAAAGGAAGTATTTCATTTGGTTCAGCCGTTTTCGAGTTTTAGCGTTACAATTATACACCATTTCATTTTTATATATATAGATATTACTTCCGCTATTTATGGAAAAAAAACTTTCTTCAAAATAAGTTTAAAAAATTAACTCTACTTTTTCTTTTAGCAATAAATATGAGTGATGCTTTCTGAGACGGCCACTAAACATTTTTTTTTCGGATGTCATACCTACATTTTTTTCGATGGCTTCATTCGCTTATAGTTCAATTATTACGGAATATTGATATCGAGGTCAAAAAGTGTCTTGCTTAACCATCTTCCATGAAAATTATTCAGGGTATCCTCTTTTAAAATAAAATATGTGTCCACAAAAAAATTCAAGACCGTTTTGAACCGGTTCCGGCTTTTGAAACGGTTTCGGTTTCGTTCTTTTTCAGAAAAAAATAACGGTTACGGTTTCGGTTTTGGTTTTGAGAAATGAGTCGGTTTTAATCGGTTACGGTTGCGGTTTCGGTTTCGGTTTCATTCCTTGCAAAATAGTAGCTCAAAACTATTTTTTTCCACTAAATTCCAAGTCCAGAAGTTTCCAAAAATTACTCGTAAGAGACCCCGGAAAAACCCTGTTTAAGGGGGGGGGGGGGCCCACGTTGGGCGCCATTCTGTGATGTATGGTACATCTATATATATCCCTATTGGTACGTCTTGTACCACCTCTGACGAGGCCCTGTACCTACATGGCTAAGCGTGAATGCTAGTTTAACCTGGTCTAAGCTCGCCGGATTGGACTGGTTCTTGCTTGCCACATCTGTACGCGGAGATCCACCACAAAAATATCATGCACTTATAACTCGGACAAGAAACTACCAAATTTTAACCCTGAAACCCTATTATAAATAACCAGACGGACTCAAACTAAAAATACCGGAAATGCCACCGATCGAACTAAAGAAGCCATAAAGCCGCTTCTTTTCTATCCCCCTACCCAACCAATTGGAAAATAGGTACCTACCTTTTGCCAAAAGCTCCAAACCCAACCACTACCCAACGAAGGCTTAAATCATCTCACCAAATAAGTTTAATCCACTACCACATCATGTTTAACAATCTATAAACCTTATAGATCTATTTATTAACAATATTCATTCACATTTTACTCCAAGATTTATATTTTACAATAATCTACATTATCGTCTGGTTACCCTAAATTCATTTCATTGATCCAAACTTTGACAGTAGAAAATATCTTAGCTAGTATTACAAACGTACATACCTTCCCATCCACTATTTAATTTGTTAACAAACAGAGCAGGTGTAAAGAAACTAAAACAAAATTCAAGTGTCACAAAATCGTCGGAGCGTCAGAGCACCAAATTTTACGCCAAAAAATTTGGACAATATTCGGTAGGTAGGTATTTTCACTTGCTTATGGTTATTTAATGCTAGAGAGAGTAAAAGTTCTACCAAATACAAAGGCAACCAAAGTTTTCTATGTACACTTACATGATTTATTCTATATCAGCAGGCGCCTGATGAGCTGGTTGGTAGCGGTGAGCTAGTTCTCTTACGCTGTTAAAGATTTATGTTAGATTCTTTTTTTTTTAATAGAACAATTACTCTTTTAAAATTTACTTCATTAATATGTACTTCTCTACTCCAATTAAAGCTATGATTTTACGCACGCCAGTGGCGTTGTATAAATGACAAAAAAAGGGTTACTAGGTGATTCGATGACCGATCACACTGGAAAATCATGAAAACTTTAATTTTAACAATTTAAACTTTCTTTACATATTTTTGCGCGAGTTAGTTTCACAATAAAATAAATCATTTAAACAAAATATCTCAAATGTTAGTGATTTTGCAGTCTAACTCTAACACTCCTTCGCACTTATATTCCTTTTCATAGCCAATGAAGAAAAAAAAACAATATTCAAGTTTATTGTGCTTAGGGAACCAATAATTGTGCAAATTATGTCTGTACGCACTTTTAAAGTTTTGTTATACATGTCCGTATGTATATGGGTAAATTAAATTAAATCAAATTTTTCTTTCCAAGCGTTTTCGCTTCAAATATTCTTCTTCGTTCTAAATACGAATTATATATCAAATTATGTAAAGTTCACGATCTACGTTCTTTATACTGCCTGAGTCTTCTTTAAAATTCACTCATACTAAATTAATTAAGCTATCAGACCATTAGCTCTGCAATCTTAGCTTAAGAACACGAGGTTATGCGTCAAACGCAGATTATCCAAAGTAGTCCGATAAACTTGTACACTTGATGGGGAATCAGGTCCAGAAAATCTTGCGCTGGATGATAGTGTTGCGTATCTTTCGAGATGTACTTAAGCTGGAATCCACGTGATATAGGAACTGCGCAAATACATGACTGAATTGGTTTTCATTGTGAGATGTATTTACTCAATTTTATTTCGCGTAACCGAGCTTAGTATGAATTACTAAAGAGTATCGTCACCGAGTTTGGGACTTACTTTGTCCTTTTATTTAAAATTTAAACTTTACTGCCATACGAGGATGACTTGGAAATTTTCTGGTTACTTTTTCATACCAGCACGACTTATCACTTCAGAGACTCCATCAGAAAAGACTCGATCTTCTCAGCGGAAGCCGGGTCGAACCTCTCTTTGTCATCCCTTTTTTTTTTTTACTTTTTTACTTCCTCCTGTCGAAATGACCAGATCGCTATTCCTCAATCTATTACTTTATTTCTACGAAACAGGGTGAATAGGAAATTGAATTTTGATCCATGACTCTTTTTTGTTTTTTGACTCATGACTCTTTGCTTACTCATGCCTCGCGCTCAAAACACGCGCTTTTTATGTTTTTTTTTTTTTTTTTGTACGAGCTTTACGCAGATCTGACCATAGTCCAGCGAACCAAATCCCAAAGACTACGCTGGCTGGGTCATGTTATGTGGAGAAAGAAGCTCCAGCTCAGAAGTTTTTCATATCGCCACCCGATCCGACAGCAGAGGAAGGGGGAGACATACAGGGCAATTATAAATATTCTCCCGGAATTTTCCTCCCAAAGAATTTGGTATTATTTGGCAAAAATTCCTTTAATTCCCTTCTCGAGGGAAAATTTGAAGTATTGGAAATCATCTGTTGTGGCAATTGACATGATATTGCGAATTTTAAATTTAATTTAAGTCATTAAACTAGTAAATAATTTTTGGGAGTGGGAACAAATCCCGTGCGGAATTTTAATTAGAATTGCCCTGATAGACTTAGATGGACACAAGTGGACTTCAACTCAGTTTGTGCTTCCAATTGGCGTCAGTTATTGCTAAAAAGTAATCACTGGCGTGCTTTGACAGGCAACGAGCGAAATCGCTTAGGCGGTTAAGCGCCGATAAATGATGATGATGATGGACTTGTTAAATTAATGGTACACCCTATAGCTTTTGATAATCGAATATTCCATGGCTATAATATTCGACTTCCAAAATTTGATTAGTCAAATTCGAATAATGGATTGTCGGAATTTTCCACCTAATAGAATCGCGGAATGATACTCCTAAAACGACACCGTTACTCCTCTTCGAAACATTTAGATGACTTGATGAAGGCCACCAAGTCTTTTATATCCAGCTCCGCGAACTCCCAAAAAGCGCTTTCTTGCGCCGCTTAAAGCCGGGCAGTTGCAGATGAGGTGTTCCCCTGTTTCCTCATCCTCATCATCTTTACAACTCCTATAGCATCGCCGGGAGGGCGTACCTTCCTTTCCAGGGGCTTTTACAATAAGTCAGTGCCCAGTTAATACCCCTATTAATATGGAGATTTCTATCCTTCTTAGGCCCAATTTCACAGTGCTAGTTTAGCTCAAGTTCCACAGATTTTCATTTTGAGTTAACCAAAGGTTAACTGCCCAACGTTGGTATTTTAACCTCTGGTCAGATATCAGAAGGCCGTCTACCAACAATTTATGTAGAAAAAAAAACATTTAAATAACTTAAATAAAATTTCGAATCCATAGTTAACTGTGGAACTTAAGTTAACCTGCCACTGTGGAATTGGACCTTAGGGTGTAAATGTGTCTAGATCTCTTTTGATCCCACCCTGCAAAAATCGAGAGTACTCTATTTCCTATCTAAAGAGTACTCCAATTGGAGCATCAGAGTACTCCAAATGTAATCCTTTTTCATATAAAAATTGTGCTCCAATTAACACTGCGATGTCCTAGGACTGGATCACCTACTCCAACCTTCGCTTTGTTTCTGCTACTCCATAGAGTACTGCAATGTTGTTACTCCTTGGAGTATCTACTGTCAGACCACCTTGCAAACTACTCCAATGTTATTACTCCTTTGAGTATATACTGTAAGAGCGATAGTGTCGTGATTTTCGTCGATAAGGCACGAGTAATGATTGGCTTTCAAAAAGCTGGAGGTGGTCCGATGAGGTATGCAAAGGATTACTATTGGAGTACTCCAATATCAAAAAATTGGAACACATAATCCAACGATTTTTGCAGGGCCACTTTGGCCAGGTTTGTTTGGATATCCGGCACCCTTGGGATTGTAGCCATATTTCGTTGGCTTGACTGAGCATGTGCTCCTTCAACATTAGTTTGCATGTGGCAAAGGGCAAATTTAAGAATTTTTTATCCTGAAGAAATGCCTAGAATGGCCTGGAGAGCTACGTTGGGCGTTGTTCTCAACGCACCGCTTATTCAGATCATGCCAAATCTGTGAACTTTACCTAACAGATTAAGGTTTGTAGAATTGCGCAGCACGCACCATACCACGACTCTATATGGGTGTTTCCAGCGTTACAGACGTTCCATGTTGTCACACTATTTTAAGTATAAAACCTATAGTAAGCTTTGGATCAGAATAATTTTTTTGTCATATTTAGCCTTTGTACTCATCTATCCAACGCTATCAAAATTTTCGGACGTTCATAAAACGCATCTTATATTTAAGGTGATATATAATTTTCCTATAATTCTGCGAATTGGTTAGTGCTACAAACTCCCAATTGAGAAACGATAGAAAGCTGAAAATTGCCCGGAAGTGTAGAATTTTATAGGGAACAAACTGCGTTTTTATTTTTTTGAAAAACTCATTATTTAAAAACTGAATTTTGAGCACGCTCTGCCCCATTGAGGTAACTATAGGGTTTCAACAAGCTCGCCAGACCAACTGGTACGATGAGGAACGCAGCACTAACTCAGACAAAAAGAACGCTGCCTTCAGGGAAACGTTGCGAACGGCCGACGCTATCGAGAGGAAAAGGAAGAAGAGAGACGCCTTTTCAGAAAACAGAAACGTGAGGCTGGCTGACAGGAATGATGCGAAAAAATTCTATGAAAAGATCCCGCGGAAACGCAAGGTTTCAAGACCGTGGCAAGTTCCTGTAAGTACAATAATGGCGACCTGGTAACCGAGGTACAGGGTGTACTTAAGTTATGGAAGGAACACTTCCCCTTAATACACAGAAAAAAATGAACTGGTCATATCAACCAAAATATGGGTTGATTCAACCAAAATCACACTCAATTCTTATCCATTATTAAATGCTGTTGATTCAACTTCATTGAAACTGTTAACCTTAAGTTAACAGTTAAGCTGTTGTTTTAACAGTAATTTTGTTGTTTTAGGTGTTCTGAGTTCGATGCTCGGTGAAGTCAATATAACTTTTTTAACACATTGACTGCCACGTCAGACATATATGACTGACACTGTACTGTTCCGTTTACGCCGCGTCGGACACATATGTTCGACACGACTATTTCTCTCTCTCGCCATGTCACACAGCGACGATTGACGATATATGTGATTTTATTGCAGCAATCAAATATATGGCCTCCCACGATATTTCTGTTAAAATGGCCTCGGCCCAGCTCGAAAAACAATTGGAAAAAATCGGTTTTGAAAAAGAAAATTTAATTCATTTATTTCAGTAACAAACATATTATTTTTATAAAGTATTTATTCAAATGAATACATTAAACTTGTTTGTGGTGATTCCCAAAACATTCTTAACACATAGATGGCTCCTTGGGACAATCCGGGCAATACGTGTATACTTTTTTAGCTTTCTTTCTGGCGATCTCCCTTCCTATTCTGGAATAACATAAAGTACATGTTCGACGTACTTTTGTATTACTTGCACTTAGTTTTATTTTTAAAATATATTATTTTTAAAATAACGAATTCAAACATCAAAATACATTGTCGTCATGCAACGTTGTTTCGTTTTTCTTTGCAAAAACAAAATACTCCCAATTGTTTTGTTTTTGCAAAACAAAGTAGAGCTTGTATGACGACGATGAATTTTGATGTTTGAATCCGTTATTTTTTGAAAAAGCAAGTGCAACAATTTGGGTTCGCTCTTTATTTTTTCTTATTACATGCTCAGACTTGCCAATGTTTTTGTCGTGCATATATGTCCGCTATGGCCCTGAATTAAAAAAAAGTCGTTAGGCGCCACGTCGAACATATGTGTGTGACATATTAATTAGTTAAAAACTGCCTGTTTCTAAGCATAAAATATTACCAGCACTATCCTAAGTTCCAATTTTGACGTCTCTGATGAGATTTAAAATAAAAATGCTGTGGCCCCCAGCGAACTATTTGCTGAAAGTGCCTTGGCAGTCAATGTGTTAAATAAGTGTTATTTTAACAACAAAATAAGTAAAAAAAAAATATTTTTTTTCAGAGTTCTTATATTGTGGGGCTCTTGAACGCTCAACCCAGGTGTCTACTGTGTAACCATGATGCCATCGCTTACTTATGCTTGCCAGTGTCTAATTACAGCTTTGTTCTAAATGACACTTTCCCACGTTGCTTTGTTGCCTCCACCGAGAATCGAGCTCACGCTGCTTTGACTGCTGAACAGAGTTGTTAACCATCAGGCCATCGCGTACTTATGCTTGATAGCGTCGAGCTGCAGCTTTGTTCTATGACAGTATTGACAGTATCTTCGCTGTTGGATTCACTGCAGAAGTTTGTTGTTTTTAATTGACAGTTCCTTGCTGTTGAATTAACTAGAGGAAGTTGTTTTTTTAACAAAAAATTTAGTTTGATCAACAAAAATTCTGTCAGTTTTACCAAATTTTGTTAATTAAAAATTGACAGATCTATGACTGTTCAATCAACAGTTGAATGCAGTTACTTCAAGAAAAAATTTGGTCAATTTCAGGATAACAATACGAGATTGATGATTTTACCAGTGCCATTTTTTCTGTGTACTAAATTCCTAAAGTGACGACAGCTATATCTCAGCTCAAAAACAATAAAGCACCTGGAAAATACGGATTACTCTCCGAGCTGTGCAGAATACGGTCGAACGAGTGCATGCCTCCAGGGTGGAACTTAAGTGTGCTCTGCCTCCTGCTACCGCGGAATCAGCCTCGTTAATATCGCCCATAAGATTCTATCTAGCCCATCGTAGAAAACCTGATTGGACCTTATCGGTTTGGCTTCAGACCTTGTAAGTAAAGAAGCGGAAAGAGTGGGTCTTTCGGTCAACTAGGACAAGGCGAAGTATTTGCTGTCATCAAAGAAAGAATCGGCGCACCTGCTCCTTGGCAGCCTTGTCACTATTGATATATTTGAAACTGTGAAGTACTTCGTCTTTTTGGGAAACAGCGCACACTTTGAAAATAATGTCGGTCTAGAAATCCAACGGAGAATCACTCTTGCCAACAAGGGCTACTTTGGACTGAGAAGTAAAGCCCTTTCTCGAAGAACAAACATCACGCTCTATAAGTCTCTGGCTCGGAGTCATGGACAGTGTCAAGAGAAGATGAGATGGCCCTTGAGGTATTTGAGAGAAGACTTTTCCGGAAGATTTTTGGTCCTTCCCGTGATGCCAACGGCGAGTATCGAAGTAAACGATGAGCTGTACGAGCGGCCGCCTTGGTGTAGCGGTAGTGTGTTCGGCTTACTGCACCAAGTAGTCGGGTATCGATACCCGGCAAAAGCAACATCAAAATTTGTTTAGAAAAATAATGTTTCTAAACAGGGTCGCTCTCGGCAGTAGTTTGGCAAACTCTCGTTGTATTTCTGCCATGAGAAGCTTCTCAGTAAAAACTCATATGCTTTGCAAGTGCCGCTCCGAGTAGGCAAAAAACTGTAGGTCTCGCCAGCTTGTAGGAAAAAAACTCAAAAGCAACACACCATAAGTTGGAATAGAAGCTCGGCAAAAGTCTCGCTAGAGGTTATGATAACCTGCTAGTATATCGCCGCCATTACTTTTTTTGAAGTTAACTTCTTAGGCGGCGATATGAAGTTTTGATTGAGAGTAAAGTTTAAGAAAATGGATGACGTATGTTGCAGACTTTCAGGCGTAGGCGTTTTTCTTATATCCGCTCAACAGATTTGGATAAAATTTGGTATCATAGATAGTATGATTAATTCTAAGATTATATGCGTGGGTGTTGCCACTTGGGGCAGTTCACAGGGTTGCCACTTATCACAATTTTTTTTAAATATTGTGCAAGATACGCCAATATTGGCATCAAATTAAAGGTATTTTCGACCGTATTCCAAATATGTAAATCTCAAGCAGGGTGGGCACATAGGGTTGCCACCTAACCGCATTTTATATATATTTCTCTATATCTCGGGAACCGTTCGACCGATTTGGATAAAGTTTGACACTGTAGATAGTATGATTCATTGTAAGATTTTGTGCGTGGGTGTTGCCACTTGGGGCGGTTCACAGGGTTGCCACCTATCTCAACTTTTTTAAGTATTGACCAAGATATGCCAACATGGGTATCAAATGAAAGGTATTATCGACCGTATTCCAAATTTTTAAATCTCAAGCAGGGTTGCCACCTAGGGTTGCCGTCTAACCGCATTTCATTTATTTTTATTGATATCTCGGGAACCGCTCGACCGATGGGGATAAAATTTGGCATAATAGATAGTATGCTTCATTCTATGATTATATTCGTGGGTGTTGCCACTGGGGCGGTTCACAGAGTTGCCACCTATCTCAATTTTTTTTAAATATGGAGTAAGATATGCCAATATGGGTATCAAATGAAAGGTATTTTCGACCGTATTTTAAATATGTAAATCTTAAGCAGGGTTGTCACCAGAGTTGCCACCTAACCGCATTTTATTTATTTTTATTGATATCTCGGCAACCGCTTGACCGATGAGGATAAAGTTTGGCATTATAGATAGAATGATTCATTCTAACATTACATTCATGGGTGCTGCCACTTGGGGCGGGTCACAGGGTTGCCACCTATCTCAATTTTTTTTAAATATAGAGAAAGATATGCCAGTATGGGTATCAAATGAAAGGTATTTTCTACCGTATTGCAAATATGACAATTTTTAGCAAGGAGGCCAGCTAGGGTTGCCCCAAACCGTATTTTACTTATTTTTCCTTATATATCGGGAACCGCTTTGCCGTTTTGTATTAAATTTGGAATTATTAGTAGTATGATTCTTTCTAAGACTATATACATGGCGGTTGCCGCTTGGGGCGATTCAAAGAGTTGCCACCTATCTAATTTTTTTTTTTAATATTAAGCAAGATATGCCTATATGGGTATCAAGTGAAAGGTATTTGCGACCGTGTTCCGAATATTTAAATTTCAAGCAGGCTTGCCAACTAGTCTTCCTATCTTTCTTCGTACAACTCTCTTTCCTATCTCCCTCCCTTTTGCTCTTCATTGTCCTCTTTCCTTCTACCATGCCCCTCTTCCCTTATATCCTGTATTGGTCCCTGTTAATTTAGGCCCAATTCTACCCATGTACCAAATTTTAAGGAAAACGCACAATATATAAGATATTTTCGAATGGATCGTTTCCCTGGTCCACTTCCCGGAAGTTAGATATTGTGAATCTAAACCATTCCCGAATACATCTTATTCATATTTCGTTATTTCTGAACTTAAGAAGTTAACTTCTTTCACGTGTACTGGCTAAACGCGGTTTTTTGTATGTTTTTTTTTTTGTACGAGCTTTACGCAGATCTGACCATAGTCCAGCGAACAAAAGCCCAAAGACTACGCTGGCTGGGTCATGTTATGTGGAGAAAGAAGCTCCAGCTCAGAAGTTTTTCATATCGCCACCCGATCCGACAGCAGAGGAAGGGGGAGACATACAGGGCAATTATAAATATTCTCCCGGAATTTTCCTCCTAAAGAATTTGGTATTATTTTGCAAAAATTCCTTTAATTCCCTTCCCGAGGGAAAATTTGAAGTATTGGAAATCATCTGTTATGGCAATTGACATGATATTGCGAATTTTAAATTTAATTTAAGTCATTAAACTAGTAAATAATTTTTGGGAGTGGGAACAAAACCCGTGCGGAATTTTATTTAGAATTGCTCTGATAGACTTAGATGGAAACAAGTGGAAGATAACTTCAACTCACTTGGTGCTTCCAATTGGCGTCAGTTATTGCTAAAAAGTAATCACTGGCGTGCTTTGACAGGCAACGACCGAAATCGCTTAGGCGGTTAAGCGCCGATAAATGATGATGATGATGGACTTGTTAAATTAATGGTACACCCTATAGATTTTGATAATCGAATATTCCATGGCTATAATATTCGACTTCCAAAATTTGATTAGTCAAATTCGAATAATGGATTGTCGGAATTTTCCACCTAACAGAATCGCGGAATGATACTCCTGAAACGACACCGTTACTCCTCTTCGAAACATTTAGATGACTTGATGAAGGCCACCAAGTCTTTTATATCCAGCTCCGCGAACTCCCAAAAAGCGCTTTCTTGCGCCGCTTAAAGCCGGGCATTTGCAGATGAGGTGTTCCCCCGTTTCCTCTTCCTCATCATCTTTACAACTCCTATAGCATCGCCGGGAGGGCGTACCTCCCTTTCCGGGGGTTTTTACAATAAGTCAGTGCCCAGTTAATACCCCTTTATGGAGATTACTATCCTTCTTAGGCCCAATTTCACAGTGCTAGTTTAACTTAAGTTCCACAGATTTTCATTTTGAGTTAACGAAAGGTTAACTGCCCAACGTTGGTGTTTTAACCTCTGGTCAGATATCAGAAGGCCGTCTACCAACAATTTATGTAGAAAAAAAAAACAGTTAAATAACTTAAATAAAATTGCGAATCCATAGTTAACTGTGGAACTTAAGTTAACCTGCCACTGTGGAATTGGGCCTTAGGGTGTAAATGTGTCTAGATCTTTTATGATCCCATTTTGGGCAGGTTTGTTTGGATATCCGGCACCCTTGGGATTGTAGCCATATTTCGTTGGCTTGACGGAGCATGTGCTCCTTCAACATTAGTTTGCATGTGGCAAAGGGCCAACTTAAGCATTTTTTATCCTGAAGAAATGCCTAGAATGGTCTGGAGAGCTACGTTGTGCGTTGTTCTCAACGCACCGCTTATTCAGATCATGCCAAATCTGTGAACTTTACCTAACAGATTAAGGTTTGTAGAATTGCGCAGCACGCACCATACCACGACTCTATGTGGGTGTTTCCAGCGTTACAGACGTTCCATGTTGTCACACTATTTTAAGTATAAAACCTGTAGTAAGCTTTGGATCAGAATAATTTTTTTGTCATATGTAGCCTTTGTACTCATTAGGGATGTCAATTTTTCGGGTTTTGGCCGTCCCGGGATTTTCGGGATATGCTTTTACAAATCCCGGGATCCCGGGATTAGTCCCGGGATTAGGGATTCGTTATTTCTAACAGGTTTGCTTCAAAAAGACTGGAGAAAATGTTTGTGAAACTGCCAATTTTTAAATAAATAACAAATAAAATTAATTAAATTTATTTATCCCTTATATTTTTTATTTACTTTTAATGTATTTCATTTGAATAAAAAAAATAACACACTTCAATAGAAAGTTATAAAATATAAATAACTTATTATGTTTAAGTATAAATGCACTTAAACATTTTGATATACGTACATACAAACATTATCACATACAAATATGATAAGGTGCATCAGCCTATCTACACACATAAATATGTAAAACTATAACTATAAATAATCAGTATGCTATTTTAATAAACTAGTTCGTCTTACAAACGCACTCAAATAAGTTGATTTTAATTCAACAAGCTGAACCACTTCCCCCCACCAGTGGGAAGAGGTTGTCAGTTAATAATATTAACATATTAAGTATTCTTTTTTTTTGTAGTTGAACTCCTACATTAATATAAATGTATTAAACAGTTTAATAATGGTAAGTATTAATTAAAAAGTAAAAAAAAATTTGGTACATTCAGCGCGCCTCTTCCCAGCCAGCAAGATACCTTACATTTTACGAACATTGCGTTTTACGAGCTATTCTCGAATCAGCAACAACTAAAAACACAAGCTTTTTTTATTTTGTCAAAAAAAATAAAAATTTAAATTTCAAATTCAATATTTTGAAAATACGAAGTACGTTTATGATCAAAAAACGGACGTATAGAGATTCATAACAGCCTAACCTAATATAAACGCACGGACTGAGTTTTCTGTCAAAAATGTCTCATGCACATACAACTTGTATGGGAGTAGCCGAATTTGAACGCACTGCCTAAAAAAACCTAACTCAATTTTCAATTTTTGTTTTGCGTGACATTTCGATTTGACGTAAACTCTCAGAGCGCACGTCGTTGACATGTAATTCTTCAATTTGATTGCACAGCTGTGACAACCAGCTACTCACGCACGCACATTTGTTTCGGTTAGCAGCAAAAACGTCGTGCATGTTCGTGCGACAAATTCAGTCCGTGCGTTTATATTAGGTTAGGCTGTAAGCGAGTGCTTCTTCGATACATTTACGAAGCCTCGAGGGCAAAAAACATTTTAAAGCGAAACAGTATTCGTATGCGAATCGAAAAAGTATTCGTAAGCGATATTTTATTAGAGTTTTCTTCGAAAAAACATCCATTTACGAACTCGTTTACGATAATTTTGCTGGCTGCGTTCTTCCTCTAATTTTTAAACATTGCTTTTAAAAAATGATCTTAAAACTATTAAAGCGTTTAATGTTTTGTCTGCGAGTCTTGACCTGAACTTATTGCAAATGTAGCCCGCCGTTGAAAAGCATCTTTCCGCCTCAACACTTGTGGGCTGAATTGCAGACAAATATTTATAATCTTTTTTCAAAAACATGCCTTTCTCTCCCCCATTAGAGAACAAGTCTATTTCTTTAGATAATTGTAAAGCCATACCATATTTTTTTTTATTGGGACAAGTTTGTGTACAACAGTGTTGTAAACGCTAACCCAAATTTCAGTGTGGTTTCTTTGCTATACAAGAGGGATTTTTCTCACATCCCGAAAATCCCGGGATTGTGTTCCAGCAATCTTAAAAAGCTTAAAAAGGGTCGGGATCCCGGGATTTCGGGATCCCGGGATCCCGGGATGACATCCCTAGTACTCATCTATCCAACGCTATCAAAATTTTTTAGAGATGCCACATTACCACTTAAGAAGGGTTTGCATCTGCCGTTCGGACGTTCATAAAACGTATCTCATATTTAAGGTGATATATAATTTTCCTATAATTCTGCGAATTGGTTAGTGCTACAAGCTCCCAATTGAGAAACGATAGAAAGCTGAAAATTGCCCGGAAGTGTAGAATTTTATAGGGAACAAACTGCGTATATATTTTTTTGAAAAACTCATTATTTAAAAACTGAATTTTGAGCACGCTCTTCCCCATTGAGGTAACTATAGGGTTTCAACGAGCTCGCCAGACCAACTGGTACGATGAGGAACGCAGCACTAACTCAGACAAAAAGAACGCTGCCTTCAGGGAAATGTTGCGAACGGCCGGCGCTATCGAGACGAAAAGGGGGAAGAGAGACGCCTTTTCAGAAAACAGAAACGTGAGGCCGAACTGCGTGAGTGTGAGGAGCTTAAGATGCTGGCTGACAGGAATGATGCGAAAAAAATTCTATGAAAAGATCCCGCGGAAACGCAAGGTTTCAAGACCGTGGCAAGTTCCTGAAGTACAATAATGGCGACCAGGTAACCGAGGTACAGGGTGTACTTAAGTTATGGAAGGAACACTTCTCCTTAATAAACAGAAAAAAAATGAGCTGGTCATATCAATCAAAATATGGGTTGATTCAACCAAAATCACGGTCAATTCTTATCCATTATTCAATGCTGTTGATTCAACTTCATTGAAACTGTTAACCTTAAGTTAACAGTTAAGCTGTTGTTTTAACAGTAATTTTGTTGTTTTAGGTGTTCTGAGTTCGATGCTCGGTGAAGTCAATATAACTTTAAGTGTTATTTTAACAACATAATAAGTAAAAAAAAAAAAAAATTTTTTCAGAGTTCTTATATTGTGACTTCACCGAGAATCGAACTCAGGGCTCTTGAACGCTCAACCCAGGTGTCTACTGTGTAACCATGATGCCATCGCTTACTTATGCTTGCCAGCGTCTAATTACAGCTTTGTTCTAAATGACACTTTCCCACGTTGCTTTGTTGCCTCCACCGAGAATCGAGCTCACGCTGCTTTTGACTGCTGAACAGAGTTGTTAACCATCAGGCCATCGCGTATTTATGCTTGATAGCGTCGAACTGCAGCTTTGTTCTATGACAGTATTGACAGTATCTTCGCTGTTGGATTCACTGCAGAAGTTTGTTGTTTTTTAATTGACAGTTCCTTGCTGTTGAATTAACTAGAGGAAGTTGTTTTTTTAACAAAAAATGTAGTTTGATCAACAAAAATTCTGTCAGTTTTACCAAATTTTGTTAATTAAAAATTGACAGATCTATGACTGTTCAATCAACAGTTGAATGCAGTTACTTCAACAAAAAATTTGGTCAATTTCAGGATAACAGTACGAGATTGATGATTTTACCAGTGCCATTTTTTCTGTGTACTAAATTCCTAAAGTGAGGACAGCTATATCTCAGCTCAAAAACAATAAAGCACCTGGAAAATACGGATTACTCTCCGAGCTGTGCAAACACGGAGGCGAAAAGCTGGTAAAAACCATGCATCAGCTCTTAGGCAGAATATGATCGAACGAGTGCATGCCTCCAGGGTTCAACTTAAGTGTGCTCTGCCCGCTCCTGCTACCGCGGAATCAGCCTCGTTAATATCGCCCATAAGCTTCTATCTAGCCCATCGTAGAAAACCTGATTGGACCTTATCAGTGTGGCTTCAGACCTTGTAAGTAAAGAAGCGGAAAGAGTGGGTCTTTCGGTCAACTAGGGCAAGGCGAAGTATTTGCTGTCATCAATGAAAGAATCGGCGCACCTGCTCCTTGGCAGCTACGTAACTATTGATATATTTGAAACGGGGCAGTGAAATAGCGCCCGCGGGCGTTATTTCCAATTAAACGGAAATAGTGCCCGCGGGCGTTATTTCTCTTTCAAATGGAAATGACGCCCGGTATCAAAAAGAAATAGCGCCCGCGGGCACTGTTTCCTTTTAATTGGAAATAACGCCCGCGGGCCTAATTTCCTTTTTAAAAATTATTAAATCTTTGCATTCCTTTATTATAAAAAATAAAAATTTGGAATTGAAAATCGCGCGATTCGCTTTTTTTTAATAGACCCAGTATTTTTAACTCAGTTTTGAGTAAATGATAAATTAATAAGGCTACATATTTTAAATTTGTATTAGAATAAGAAATGAAAATTTGGAATTAATAAAAATTTAAAATATTTAGCCTTATTAATTTATCATTTACTCAAAACTGAGTTAAAAATACTGGGTCTATTAAAAAAAAGCGAATCGCGCGATTTTCAATTCCAAATTTTTATTTTTTATAATAAAGGAATGCAAAGATTTAATAATTTTTAAAAAGGAAATTACACCCAAATTTTCATTTTTTATTCTAATAAAAATTTAAAATATTTAGCCTTATTAATTTATCATTTACTCAATACTGATACTCCGGAAGATTTTTGGTCCTTCCCGTGATGCCAACGGCGAGTATCGAAGGAAATTTAAACGATGGGCTGTACGAGCGGCCGCCTTGGTGTAGCGGTAGTGTGTTCGGCTTACTGCACCAAGTAGTCGGGTATCAATACCCGACAAAATTTGTTTAGAAAAATAATGTTTCTAAACAGGGTCGCTCTCGGCAGTAGTTTGGCAAACTCTCGTTGTATTTCTGCCATGAGAAGCTTCTCAGTAAAAACTCATCTGCTTTGCAAGTGCCGCTCCGAGTAGACAAAAAACTGTAGGTCTCGCCAGCTTGTAGGAAAAAAACTCAAAAGCAACACACCATAAGTTGGAATAGACGCTCGGCAAAAGTCTCGCTAGAGGTTATGATAACCTGTTAGTATATCGCCGCCATTACTTTTTTTGAAGTTAACTTCTTAGGTGGCGATATGAAGTTTTGATTGAGAGTAAAGTTTAAGAAAATGGTTCTGTTGGACCATCTCTTGAAGAGATCGACGACAGCTGAGCCAAGGGATTTGATGGCCGCTTGGCTGTCGCTGAAAATACAGATATCCTGTCCGATGGTGCGTTCACCTATCCAAGTCACGGCGTCCATGATTGCTGAAACTTCAGCCTGGAAGACGCTGCAGTGATCAGGTAGTCTAAAGGAGAGTTCTAGGTCCAAATCCCTTGAGTAAACCCCTCCTCCGACTCTGCCGTCTAACTTCGAGCCGTCGGTGTATATAAAAGTGCCGCCATTAGTAGCGGGACACCGATCTATGTTCTCCCAGTCTTCCCTGCTGGGAATGTTTATTCTAAAACAACAATCTCCGACTGTTGTGGTCGCACACCTATCTGTGCTCAGAGGGAGAAAGCTGTAAGATCTTAGAATACAGGAGTGTCCAATAGTGCTTGCGCCCCAGACGGACGTTTCCCTTAGACGCACAGCCGATGCTGCTGCTGCCCGGCACCCTTCCAGATCGAGTGGCAAAAAGCCAAGAATGGCCTGGAGAGCTTCATTGGGCGTTGTTCTTAACGCCCCGCTTATACAGATCATGCTCGATCTGTGGACTTTCCCTAACATATTTAGGTTTCTTGCCTTTATTAGCGCAGGCCCCATACCACGACTCCATACAGCATAATTGGCTGGATTATCGCAGTGTAGATCCATCTGCAAATTTTGGGGCTGAGCCCCCATTTTTTGCCAATGGCTCTTTTACACATGTAAAGTGCAATGCACGCTTTCCTCTGGCGCTGGATGACATTCTCCTTCCAGTTAAGCTTTCTATCTAGAACTGTGCCTAGGAATTTGGCTTTGTCAGCTAAGTTCAGGCGCACGCCATCTAGTTCTGGTAGGTTCAACGGTGGTATCTTGTACCGCCTGGTATAAAGGACAAGCTCCACCTTTCCCGGGTTGATGCTAAGTCCGCAGCGAGAGGACCATGAAGAAACTTCTCGCAGTGCTACTTGCATCAAGTCACACAGGGTTTGTGGGAATTTGCCCCTATATGCAATAGCTAAATCGTCTGCATATGCCACTATCTTCCCGCCCCCCACCTTGTGTCTCGTAGCAGCGAGTTTACGGTGAGGTTCCATAGGAGCGGGGAGAGAACACCACCCTGAGGCGTTCCTCTTGTGACATAGCGTGAAAAATCAACTGTTCCCAGTGAAGAAACTATTTTCCTTCCCTTTAGTAGTTGATCAATTAGTCCAATAAGAGACCTATTTATGCCCAGGTTTGTTAAAGCAGTGTTAATAGCCTCCGGCCTTATATTGTTGAAAGCCCCTTCGATGTCCAGAAAGGCCACGAGACAGTACAGAATTTATTAAAGTCACACCATTTTCTACAAAAAGTTCAAAGAAAAACTTGGCTGCTTTGCCAATATTCATGGTACAAATAACACCTAAAATTAGTATAAATGCACTTAAAATCCAAAAAAAACATACTACATAAGTATATAGATGTATAAATTGGGAGCCCTTGAAAAAAGAAGGAATTGCCCAATGTCGCAACTGTCAAGAGTTCTTCCACAGCGCAGCCAACTGCCATCTACCATCCAAATGTGTTAAATGCTATCAACCACATAACAAAGAATGCGAAATGGAAAAATCGAATGATGAAGATAAAAGTAAATTATATGGTATACTATGTAAAAAATTCGGACATCCTGCTCATACTAGGGATGCCAACAATATACTAACGTTAAGCTAAAACAAATTGCCGGTTCCTAAGTAAACAGAGGTAACTGGAAATTTTTATTTTTTTAGATATTATGATACATTTTGATAACTGGCAGCGACCATTATATTTAATCTTACACAATGCTCATTGAAATAAAAATGGCGGAAACAGATTACTTTGCATCTTTGTATTATAAATTTTCAATGCTGAATATGCCTTTTTTTCAATATCACTGAATCAAGTCGAAATAAATATTTATTCCATATATAAAAATTTTAATCATTATTAATTACGTGGTGAGGTAATCAGAAATGTTTTTAATCATCAAGTGCCAGTAGCTGCACAATATTAATGATTAATTTAATTAATTAAAAAAATGTATTAATTAAGGATTTAAAAAATTTTAATTGCATGATTAATATACAAATTTCTAATTATTTTTAATGTCTTTAATTGCATTTTAATATGATAAACGTAATTAAATGATTGTTTCTGATTATTTTTAATTATGTGATTAATGTGGTTAACGTAATTAATTGATTATTTATGATTAATTTTAATTTTATGATTAATGTAATTAAATGATGGTTTTTTATTAAATTTATAAATGTATTTCCTGCTTTTTTTATTAAATAAAACATAAACAAAGAAAAGAGTACACTGGGTACAACGCTGTGTAAATGTGAACAGGACCAATCCAGTAATATTGAGGAAGTACAATTAAATTAGAGCTCTCGATTTTGTTCGCACATTTTCGAGTAGCCCGGGCAAATGTTGAACGAGTACTCGCCCAAAGCTCAATACTCGAAAATTGTCGAGCTTGAACTCGAGCATATCGAGCAATTTGAGCAATGTCTTTATTTATTTTATTTATTATTATTTTGATTTCATTTTGATTATTTTCTCAGCACTTCATTGTCAGGTTTCACAGATTCTTGATACACAGTAGATATATCGCTGAGATGCATATAAATGCAATTTATGAATGTGAATAAATAGCGCTTTCGCGATAATTTGTTGGTTAGGGACTTTTTGAATTGTGGTCACGATGCACATATAGGAGTCTAAGAAGTGTATATTTTAAAATTCGTAGAGCCCGACCACAGTGCTATAATTAGTTTACAAATTTAGGTTAAAATATAAGATACCACAGAGGTGAGGATCAGAGGAAATTGTAAAGAAATGGCGGGCAGTAGAATACATTAGCGAGGTATGTGGTCCATAAATGGTTTCGCGAGACGGTAGACGAAAACGCGGTGGGCTGCAGGTAGAAGTTATGGAGAATATATTTGTAGGTGTTCGGCTTCTCAGCTTTTTATGGTAAGGTCACAGCTAACAGGAATGGTACTACTATGAAACCTTGAAGAGAAAACTGTTCGGCCAGTTCAATGCAAAGAAAAAATGTTGCAGGGCAGCTGTATTCCCGTTAATTTGCTTGGTGTTGCGAATATGACGGGTCTCCATTTTGAAGACTTTTTTTTAGCAAAGAAATGTTTTTGTGCTTAGGTTAGGTTAGGTGCAAGTGGCTGCCGCAGAGGCACACTGAGGCCAGATTTGAAAGGCCTGTTGTGATACCACCAACACTAGGAAAGTCAGTCCCGCACAGAGCAAAAAGTCACATAAAATGCCCTATAAATCAGAACAAAGTTTAGCGGATTTCTCTATGATATTTTTCCAATAAGATGCCCGTCTTATTATGACTGGGTGTCTCTTATTTAATAAAACTGAGTAGATAATCACGAGAAGAAGAAGATTTTCTTTTTAATATTTCAAATTAAAAAGAAAAATGAACACTCAACCCTGATGTCTAGTCTAATCTAATCTACACTACCATGCCATCGTATACTTAACTTGCCAACGTCTAATTACACCTTTGTTCTTTTTGCCTCACCACATGTCCACTTGCCTTATTGCCGAATCGAACTAAGAAATATTAACTGCTGAACGGAGATCTCTACCATGACGCTATCGTGTACTTGTGCTTGGTAGCGTCGAATTACACATTTGAAGAAGGTATACTTTTATGTACATATGTTGAGACGTTAATTACAAAATTTGAATTAATAAGGGATCTTTTAAAAATAAATAGTTTTCCTTTTCAATAAATTCAATATGACTCTAGTGAAAATAATAATAATAGGATGCTCTCATTAATGTACTTTATACAAATTTTCTCATAAAAACAGGCAGATTTCTTCCAACAATTGAACGTTTTTGACAAAAGTACATAAAAAATTCATAAATAAGAAGCTAACTCCTTTTTTTTAGCCGATTTCCTTTTCAATAAATTTGAGAAGAAATTCAAGCTAAAATCTAAAAGATTTCCTAGCATAAATTTCTTCAAATTTGTCCCCACTCGCTCTCCCCGGCCAAAAAGCTTTTTTAGACGTCGATCTCTTTGATTATAGGTGAACTTTTTGGCTCTGTGCGGGACCCAGCCATATGGAAAATCCCTGAGTTGTTGGGATTTTCCACATAGCAGAATCCCGGGACTGACACTCCTAAACCGACACCGTTACTCCTCCTCGAACCATTTAGATAACTTGATGAAGGCCATCAAGTCCTTTATGGCCACATATTTTTTTATAAAGGTGTAGAGTATTAGTAATTTTGGCTTTATAGAACATAAATGGGTGTATTTTTTTGTAATTATAGAGTTTTGAGTTTTGTGAGGGTTAGAAATACATCTGGCTAAAAGTTCTTGGTTAAGTTGGCTGCAATAAATACCACTGCATTTGATTTTAATCCTGAAATATTTCTGAAAAATTCTTGAAAAAACCCTGGTAAAAGTATTTAATTTAATAATCTGTATACAAATATGGGAATATACAAATTCGGATATCGTCCTTGATTATGCAAAACCACTCATCGGGCATCTAAGAGACCGCATAAAGGACGTTTGTGACAAACACTTTTATAGCCCATGCAATTAAGACTTGTTCCATTTAGAGGTGGGCGTCGTGCGTGTTTTTGACCGTGAAACGACACACACACGCGTGTGTCCATGTGCTCTTGTTTGAAAATACGATTTCGTGTCGTGCTCGTGCGTGATCGTATTGAGCCCGAAAACCAAAAAAAAAAAAAAAACACGCACGCACACGAAAATATGCGTTCACATGTTTGCATTATAATACAAACACCTTAGAAGTTTTTCTGATGTACAGGCTTAAGAAAAATATTTATTTGCCAAAGTTTCTAATTTTTTTTTCTTACATAGAGCGTTGCTGAAAATATTCCAAAAGATATATGGAGTTTTTGAAAAATATTTTGAAATAGAGCCATTGGAAAAAAATGGGGCTCCGCTCCAAAATATGCAAATGGATCTACTCTGCAATCATTCGACCAATCATGCTCTATGGAGTTGTGGTATGGTGGCCTGGGCTGAGAAAGGCAACAAACCTTAATCTGTTAGGTAAAGTACACAGATGTTGTATGATCTGTATAAGCGGTGCGTTAAGAACAACGCCCAATGAAGCACTCCAGGCCATTCTTGGCATTTTGCCACTCGATCTGGAAGGTCACGGGGTAGCAGCAGCATCGGCTCTGCGTCTAAGAGAAACGTCCAGCTGGGGCGCAAGCACTACTGGACACGCCAGTATTTTGGGATCCTATAGCTTTCTTCCGCTCAGCACAGATCGATGTGCGACCACAACAGTCAGAGATAGCGGTTTAAAAATAAACATTCCCAGCAGGGAAGAATGGGAGAGCACGGATCCGAGTCCCGCCACTCATGGTGGTACTTCCATTTATGCCGATAGCTCGAAGTTAGACGGCAGGTATGCTCCCTATTATGCTAGTTTACCTTGTACCAATTTCATCGTTCTACCGTAATCAGTGTAAAAGTTATGACCCGTGGAATTTTCAAATATACATTCCTAAAAAGTGGGCGATGCCACGCCTACTTTTAAAAATTTATCAAAAAATCATAATAGAATGACTAGGGGGTTCATCCATTTCCGTTACCGAATGATATCAACTTAGGTGACTTTCGAAGCTTTCGATATCGAAAGTGGGCGTGGTTGGAAGACGATTTTATCCTATTTCTTCAGGTATACTCCCGACGATACTACCTTAAAAGTGGCCGGGGCCACAACCAATATCAAAAATTTATGGAAAATTCATAAGAGAATGATCAGGGGGATTCACCTATAAAATTATATCATTTTAGCCATTTCAGCTACCGAGATATTTCAATTTGTGTGATTTTCAAAATTTTCGATATCGAAAAAGGGGGCGGGGTTATCATCCGATTTCGTCCATTTTCAATTTCATGCAAATATCTCAATTTTTACTCAAGTTATCGTGTACACAGACGGACGTACATGCCTTAATAAACTCCTCTTTTCAACGTAAGAACTTTCATATATGGAACTCTATATCTATCTCGATTATTTTGTGCCGTTACGTATTACCGTTATGTGAACTATATTAATATACCCTTGTACTAGTACTAGTACGCTGGGTATGAAAAAGCATTTCACTGAACCATCCTTTTCTTCACCTTCTCGTGCTTTCTGTATTTCCTTTGCTTATCTTTACTTTCCTTTCGTCTTCATCCATTTTCTTCCCTTTTCTTTACATTATTTTCCTTTCCTACCCATTTTATTAATTTCCTTTCCAATCTTTGTCTATCCTTTGCTTTCTTTAATATACCTTCCCTTCCTTTTCTTTCCTTTGCTTTTCTCTTGTTTCTTCTCTTTCCTTGCCTTTCCTTCTTATACTTTCCCTCCTTTTCCTTCCATTTCTTTTA
This sequence comes from Campiglossa producta, assembly GCA_964058755.1. NCBI lineage: Eukaryota > Metazoa > Arthropoda > Insecta > Diptera > Tephritidae > Campiglossa > Campiglossa producta. The sequence goes on from CAXKVI010000001.1 coordinate 94,412,003, forward strand.
TTTTCCTTTCCCTCTCTTTCCTTTCCTCTCCTCTCAATTCCTTACCTTTCCTACCCTTACCTTTCCTGTCCTTGAGTCTTGTAGTTAGTGTTTTTATTTGAAACCCGAAACCGGGACGAAACCATATATATAAATATCCTTAGCAAGAGGGCAGTAAAATCATTTTACTGCCTTTTGGGAATTTTGATATCATATTATTTTAATGTCTTACAATCCACTGATCATAAAAATTATAGGCCAGATGCAATTTCAACGATAAAACAAGGTTTAAGTTAGTGATACATCTAGAACTCTTGTATCTCTCACAAAACAGAACAAAAAAGCAGTAGGTATAAAGGTATCACAGTGTAAAAAGCCAGTATAAATGAAAATATACTCAGAAAGATAAGAATGCTGCTTAGAATATATGGGGAGAAAAGCAGTAACTTTGACTTACAAACCAAAAAAGCAGTAAACGAATTTTTATTTAGTTTGATTTACAAAGCAGAAAGCAGTATCTCTCCAAAATATGAAGGGTTTGTTTTACAATTCAAAAAAGCAGTAAATAATATTTTACTGCTTTTCGATTTACAAAGCAGAAAGGTAGTTCGCTGATCCTTTAAGGCCCTAGGGATAATTTTCGCCCATAATCAGATTCAAGTTATTCTTCATGAAGCCTTTTAATATCTCAATATTCATTTTTGTCTGTTATGCAGCAAAACAACTAGTTATTTAGTTCGAACACAACCATACTTCAACTTCAGTTTACTCGATAATCAATTTTTATAACATACTGCCTTTTTGCTAGGGACGGCAGTATAGTATAAATTATTTTCCATTTTTCCATAAAATAAAATTAAAAACTGTAAAATTGAATATTTTACCAGAAACTATAAATCAGAGAACTGCAATTATTCACATTATAATTAGCTTAGTTGACTAACCACAACGACAGTCTTAGGGCCGTTTTCACCAACCGGTCTCAACTTAGTTAAGTCGATTTTTTTTACTTTTTCAATTTCACCATGCAACTTAGCCAAGCTCGCAGCTGACTAATTCTCAACTAAGTCAAAATATCGTGTAAGATATTAAGTGTGGTAGCAAAGCATAGACATCATAGACGTGTCCCTTTCTAACATTCGTAAAGATAGGACTTTCTTTCAAAAGACACCATTTTGGATTGCGTGCTATGCGTGAAAACTTAAGAAAAATAACAAAAAACAACTGACTGGGTTGTTGTGTGCAAAATTATTCAAGTCGCTCATTTGGTGAAACTCGAAAGTAAGTTAGTCCCAAATCTGGGCTAACTTAAGTCAAAACTTAGTTTTAGTTTAGTCGCGTTGGTGAAACCGGTCCTTAATGTGTATGCAGAACACGAACGTGATGCACGAATATCCACTAAGACTGTGTGTCAATCGGTATTTGTTTCCGTCAGAGTAAAATAAGGTGAACAAATTTAATTATCAGTTTCCTTAACTATCACTTTTTTGCTATTTCTTAAATTTTCCTTATTTTTTATATTTTCCGTTTCTATACCTTCCCTCTTTTTTTACCTTTTTCTCCCTCTTTACGCCATTCAGTAATAAAGTTTCAATGTTTATAACTATTTATTTTAGGTCGTTTTTATTCGTCTTTCTTTCCTTTCATTTTCTCTCCTTTCCTTTCCTTTGATTTTATTTGCTTTCTTTGATTTTCTTTCCTTTTCTTTTCTCTCCTTTCCCTTCATTTGGATTTATTTGCTTTCCTTTGCTTTTCTTTCCTTTCCTTTCATCTCCTTTCCTTCCCTTTCATTTCATTTTATTATTTTTTTTCTTTTCTTTTTTTTCTTGTCTTTTCCTTTCTTTTTCATCCTTGTTATTTTTTTCTTGCCTTTCCTTTCGTTTCGTTTCATATCCTTTGCTTTAGTTTTGTTTCGTTTGCCTTCATTTTATTTATTTTCTTTTAATTTCTTTTCATTCTTTTCTTTGATTTCTTACCTTTATTTTCCATTACATCCCTTTTTCCTTAGCTTGCTTTTCCTTTCCTTTCCTGCCATTTCCTTTTCTTACCTTTCCTTGCGTTTCCTTACTTTCTTTCTTCTCCTTTTCGTAACTCCTTTAGTTTTACTTCTTTTCCATTCATTTCCTTTAATTATTTTTTCCCTCTCCATTCCCTTCCTTTCCTTTATTTTTCTTTCTTTTTATCTTTATTTCTTTTCCACACCTTCCTCTTCCCTACCTTTTTTCCTTTCTTTTTCTTTTCTTCCCTTTTTTATCTTTCTCTATATTCCTTCATTTTTCATTCCTCTACTTTCATTACCTTTCCTTTCTTTCCCTTCCTTTTCCATTCCTTTCCTTTCCCTACATTTATCTGCCTTTGATTTTTCTCTCTTTTCCTTTCCTTACCTTACCTTTCCTTTATTTTCCTTTTATCCATTCCCTTCCATTCAGATTCTTTTTTTTTATACTTTTATTTATTTCATTTTGCTTTATTTCCTTTCCTTTCATTTCCTACACATTTATTTCTTTACTTTCAATAATTTTTCTATTTTTTATTTTACTTTATTTTAAATTTTTTTTATCAATTTCCATTTTATTTTATTTCACAGTCTAACCACGAAGGGAGTTGTGAACGATGTAACTTATTTGTATTTTTCTTCTTTTTTTTTCAAAACATAAGGTCTAGGCAAGCATTTGCTTCTCTGAATACCTTCTCACAGATTTAGTTTTTGTAAACACTTTTTGAACCTACGCTCAATAAAGTTGACGGTCTGGCTCATGTTTATTATTGCTGCCAACAAAACATCTCTTGTTCTCACACTCCGGTTCGGTAAATGTGTTAAGCAACAAAAAATCTTTGACTGAAATTTACGAGTTTAAAGCATATCGCAACTTCGAGTAATATTTTTGGGTTATTGAACAGGCCTAAGATTTCGAACGATAACTTACTCGAAATTATTAAATATCGCCACCTTAATTATACAAGTAAGTCGATCAATTCGTTTAAAGTGTCATCACTTTCGTTTACTTGCGTTCAGACTGTAGTCAGCTGTTTTTTCTTAGTGCATCTCTAGAAAATGCAACATATTTTTTATACTTATTCTAAACATTGTTAAAATGCTATTAACATAACGACTGCATCTTTTTTATTTTGGTTTACAACTACGTATGTTTTTTAGTAAGGTGTTTTGTTTATTCAAGAAACAAAAATAATGAATTGTTATGAAATAAAATGAATCTCTTTTCTTATTTTGGTATAGGACTATGCCGAATATTCGGCTACGGCTTCGGCTTTGGCCCAAAATTCCAGTTTTGGTCGGACCCTACTACATTCACACATAACACCGGCTGTATAGAGTGAATACGTGTTTAGCATTTCATATTATAATTAATTTTTTTTAATTTTTGGTTTGTTTCGCACACCCTGCTCGGGGGGGACCTATCAATACCAAGGTATGAAACCGATTAAAATATCGTTCCCGTTTCGGTTTCGGTTTTGTAACGTATTTCGGTTTCGGTTATGGTTTTGTTCCGGTTTCGGTTACGGTTTCGGTTTCGTTCCGGTTTCGGTTACGGTTACGTTCCGGCTTGGTTACGGTTTCGTTCCGGTTTCGGTTACGGTTTTGTTCCGGTTTCGGTTTCCAAATAAAAACACGAGCACAAGAAATTTTACTGCCCATGGTGAAAACCAAATCAGAAATTAGAGCTGTGCAATACCAAAAATGACTGTTGGCAAAAGTATATATCGAAATACCAAAGCATAGTTCGATATAAATCGATAATTCGAAAACTTACAATACTAATTAGCATCTTCAACATGGGTAGAAATGGAACCTCGCTTAACAAAATTGCCCACTTTTTTATCCTCTTTTTTGGTAAGTGCGACCCAGTAATTTCCGAAGATTTTATCCGCTGCTGGTTAGCAGGGTATGTAGATCTGATTTTTGAAGTTAACTTCTTAGGCGGCGATATGAAGTTTTGATTGTGAGTAAAATTTGAGAAAATGGATGACGATGAAACGGAAGTTATGTTGCAGACTGTCAGGTGTAGGCGTTTTTCTTATATCTCGGGAACCGCTCAACCGATTTGGATAAAATTTGGCATTATAGATAGTATGATTAATTCTAAGATTATATGCGTGGGTGTTGCCACTTGGGGCAGTCCACAGGGTTGCCACTTATCTCAATTTTTTTTTAATATAGAGCAAGATATGACAATATTGGTATCAAATGAAAGGTATTTTCGATCGTATTCGAAATATGTAAATCTCAAGCAGGGTTGCCACCTAGGGTTGCCACCTAACCGCATTTTATATATTTTTCTCTATATCTCGGGAACCGCTCAACCGATTTGGATAAAGTTTGTCATTATAGATAGTATGATTCATTCTAAGATTATGTGCGTGGGTGTTGCCACTTGGGGCGGTTCACAGGGTTGCCACCTATCTCACTTTTTTAAAATATTGAGCAAGATATGCCAATATGGGTATCAAATGAAAGGTATTTTCGACCGTATTCCAAATATGTAAATCCCAAGCAGGGTTGGCACCTACGGTTGCCACCTAACCGCATTTTATTTATTTTTATTAATATCTCGGGAACCGCTTGACCGATGTGGATAAAATTTGGCATTATAGATAGTATGATTCATTTTAAGATTATATGCGTGGTTGTTGCCACTTGGGGCGGTTCACAGGGTTGCCAAATGTCTAAATTTTTTTTAAATAATGTGCAATATATGCCAATATGGATATCAAATGAAAGGTATTTTCGACCGTATTCCAAATATGGAAATCTCAAGAAGGGTTGCCACCTAGGGTTGCCACCTTACTGCATTTTATTTATCTTTCTCTATATCTCGGGAACTGCTTAACCGATGTGGATAAAGTTTGACATTATAGATGGTATGATTCATGCTAAGATTATATTATCTATCTAAATTTTTTTAAATATTGAGAAGAATATGCCAATATGGCTATCAAATGAAATACCTTTTTTTTACCTTTTCGACCGTACTCCAAATATGTAAATCTCAAGAAGGGTTGCCACCTAACCGCATTTTATTTATTTTTTACTATATTTCGGGAACCGGTCGACCAATTTGGAAAAAGTTTCGCATTATAGATAGTATGATTCATTCTAAGATTATATTCGTGGGTGTTTCCATGTGAGCCTGTTCACAGGGTTGCCACCTATCTCATTTTTTTTTAAATATTGAGCAATATATGTATGCCAATATGGGTATCAAATGAAAGGTATTTTCTGTCGCATTTCAAAAATGACAATTTCTAGCAGGGTTGCCAGCTAGGGTTGCTCCCAAACCGTATTTTACTTATTTTTCCTTATATCTCCGGAACCGCTTTACCGTTTTGTATTAAATTTGGCATTGTTAGTTGTATGATTCATTCTAAGACTATATACATGGCGGTTGCCCCTTGGGGCGGTCAAAAGGGTTGCCACCTGTATATTTCTTTATTAATATTGAGCAAGATATGCCTATATGGGAATCAAGTGAAAGGTATTTGCGAACGTGCTCCAAATATTTAAATTTCAAGCAGGCTTGCCACCTAGTCTTCCTAACTTTCATCGTACAACTCTCTTTCCTATCTCCCTCCCTTTTGCTCTTCATTGCCCTCTTTCCTTCTACCACGCCCCTCTTCCTCTATATCCCATTTGTATTGGCCCCTGTTAATTTAGGCCTAATTCTACCCATGTACAAAATTTTATGTAAAACTCACCATATATAAGATATTTTCGTTTCCCTGGTCCACTTCCCGGAAGTAAGATATTGTGAATCTATACCATTCTCGAATACATCTTATTCATATTTCGTTATTTCTGAACTTAAGAAGTTAACTTTTTTCACGTGTACTGGCTACACGCGGTTTTTTTTTTCCTGCGGCCACGATGGAATTTCTCCTATATAATAATAAATATTATTGACGTTATGGATAGATTAAATTTCTGCAAAACAAATTCTAATCAACTCTACTTTTTTTATTAGAAAAATATTAGAATGGAATATAAATGAATTACTGAAATATGTAAATTGCAAAAACATAACTTTTTCAAACTTCCTCTTCCAGTATTTTGATACTGAGGTCAAAACGTGTAATAATGAAATATGTAAATTGTAAAAACATCACTTTTTCAAACTTCCTCTTCCAGTATTTTGATGCTGAGGTCAAAACGTGTCTTTCGTAAACTTGCTTGGCAATATTGTTTGGCAAAGAAAATTGCCATGTGTAAATGAAGTAAGACATTAAGAAATTCAAAACCGTTTGGAACCGGTTCCTGCTTTTGAAACGGTATCGGTTTCGTTCTTTTTCAGATCCAAATAACGGTTTCGGTTTTGAAAAATGTATCGGTTTTAATTGGTTAAGGTTACGGTTTCGGTTTCAGTCCTTGCTCCATACATATCAAATTTTATATACCTTAGAATTGTGGTTATTGCAAAAAAGGGAGAAAACTTTTGAACATTGCGCATTTATATATAGATTTTTTATTCAAAACTCAGGTTTATAATGTAAGAATGAATTAATTGTAAATAAAACTGTTTTTTGTTATAGATTTTTTAAGTATTTGTGTATGTACAATGTATTTAATAAGATTAAAAAAAATGTTTTTTTTTTCGGTCTCACCCCCTGAAAGTTAGGTATTGATGAGATAATAAGCCTTGCAAAAAATTGGCACTGTAACCGTTTGAGAAAATTTAAAACAGAAAAGATAGAACTGTCAAGTTCGCTATTCCTTTGGTTAATATACTTTGGATAAGGAATTTCTTATGCAATTTCTTAAATTAATTTTCTTGATAAACGCAACTTTTTTGAAAAAAAAAAAATGTCCCGTCCCTACAAAAATTATTGGACCATGTGTTCCAATTTTGTGATATTGGAGTACTCCAATTGTAATCCTTTGTAATGCCTCAGCGGACTACCTTCAGCTTATTGAAAGCCGATCATTGCTCGTGCTTTATCGAAAAAATTGACGAAACCAGCGCTCTGACAGAAGCCGATCCAAGGAGTACCTACATTGCAAAGTACTCTGACTGTAGGTACTCCTTGCGAAGGTTGGAGTAGGTCCTGTTCTGGGATATCGCAATGTTAACTGGATCAAAAGTTTTATATGAAAAAGGATTACATTTGGAGTACCTACTCTGATACGACATTGAAGTATTCTGTAGATATCGAACTGAGTACTCTCGATTTATGCAGGGGTAGTCATAGTAAAATTAGAATAGTTGTATCTACTTTACGGGACATTGCGGTTTGCGTTATCATCTCAGTAAGCTGAAACTGTTAGATACAACCATTTGTCGATTTTGCGAACTGGACGATGAAACGCCGGTTCATATACTCTGCGAATGCATTGCGTTAGCAAGAAAGAGTGTTTGCTACCTAGGAGGGGTAACTCTCAATCCGCTCGTGATATAGAATAAAAAAAACCTGAGCAGGTGCTCAAATTTATAAGGAGCCTCCGCATACAGCAATAAGCTAAAAGGTCAAAAATAGATTGTGTAAGTGGTTGCGGTTAAAAAGGCCCTGTAAGAAAAATAAAGATATACATCATCATGACAGACATATCACAGTTAACATAAAATACATTTTATGTCTTATATGGAGGTTTAATTTTAAGATGATGAAAATGCCATTTTAAAATTTGAAAATAGCGCACATAGGTAGATTTCACCTATTTAGGCGGCCATAATTGGATTTTAGAAGGTTGGCACAACTTCAAAAAAATAATAATTCAACCACCTAACTTCAATTCCATACCTACTTTGCGTTAGCTATCAGGTGGTCAAAACTTAGCTAGTTGTAAAACGCAAAGTATAAATATTTTTTAATCGCTGTATGTTTAACGTTAATATTTACCCCCATATTCATAAAAAATAAAATGGGTTTATAAAGCTTTTTAAAATGGCATTATGGGGTGTAATCGGGTGTGGTTGCTGTGTGACCTTGCCCAATCCCGACTCTTACGTCCTCGTTCGTACACTCTGGGCAACGTGAGCTATCTAGGCTTGCGGCAAAAAGAGAGGGAGCCCCGGTGGGGCCACTCTGACATACTTGGTTTAAGGGCTCACCGAGGTCTTTTCGCAGCGTCTGTTCACCATGAGGTGCGGCTGTAAGCGGGCGTCTGACTTGTAGCAAGCGGCTCGCTGTATAAATGTGTAAATCTTCTCCAAAAACCCCGAAACGGGTTGTGCGCTGGGTTTGGGACCCGCCACGTAAAAAACCAACTCCAATGAAAACAAAGACAAAGCCTCGGATGAGAACCCTGTTTAATGTTGAAGACCCGGCAAAACGTTAGGGCATGTACTTGGAATGTCCGGATCCTTTCAAGGGATGGTACCGCTGCCCGACTGGTTGATGTCCTCGTAAACGCAAAGGCTGACATCACCGCTCTGCAGGAAATGCGATGGACGGGACAAGGAAAGACAACCATCGGACCTTGTGACGTATACTATAGTGGCCAGACACGCGGCAAAGCGCGTGGTGTAGGATTCGTGGTGGGAGAGAGACTAAGCCGCCAAGTACTAGCGTTCACTCCTGTGAACGAACGTCTCGCTGCGATCCGCATCAAGGCGATGTTTTTCAACATAACATTTATCTGCGCCTATGCGCCGACTGAGGAGACGGACGACGCAGAGAAGGACTCCTTTTACGATAAACTTGAACAGACTTATTATCGCTGCCCCCAACATGATATCAAAATCGTGCTCGGCGAATTTAATGCCAAGGTGGGCAAGGAAGGAGTCTTTGGTCCTACAGTTGGAAAATTTAGTCTCCACGATATAACATCACCCAACGGCACTAGGTTGATTGACTTCGCCTCTGCTGGCAAAATATGGTCATCAGTAGTACTAGGTTCCAGCATAAACGAATACACCAAGCCACTTGGCTGTCCCCTGATCAAAGAACAAGAAACCAGTTTGATCATGTCATGATTGACGGCACAAATAGCTCCACCGTTCTGGACGTGCGTACACTTCGTAGTCCCAATATTGACTCTGACCATTATCTTGTCGCAGCCAAGATACGCACACGCCTCTGTGCAATGAAGAAAGTGCGCACAGTAACGGAAGGAAAGTTTGACGTCGAGAAGCTGCGCATGACACAGACAGCTGATAATTTCACAACTCGACTCTCACACCTGCTAGCAGAGGGCAACCCTCGACCTAACGATGTAACCGAGCAATGGAAGCATATCTCTCACTCATTGCGTACCGCCGCTGAGGCTACTATAGGGTTCCAGCGAGCCCGCAAGAACAACTGGTACGATGAGGAATGCAAAACTGCCTAAAAAAGAAGGACGCTGCCTACAAGGAGACGTTGCGAACGGGCGCAACCCGCAGTGTATGGCAACAATATCGTGAGGCAAAGAAGGAAGAGAGACGCCTTTTCAGAAAAAAGAAAAGTGAGGCCGAAAGGCGTGAGTGTGAGGAGCTTTAGATGCTGGCTGACAGGAATGATGCCCGAAAATTCTATGAAAAGATTCGGCAGATGACGGAAGGTTTTAAGACCGGGGCAAGCTCCTGTAAGGACAATTATGGCGACCTGGTAACCGACGTACAAAGTGTACTTAAATTATGGAGGGAGCACTTCTCCTCACTGCTACATTGAGAGGGAGACGTCGAACCCGATACCCCAATCCCTGACGATGGAAAAGTCGTCCCACCACCTGACTATGATGAAGTGAGGATAGCTATATCCCGGCTCAAAAACCACAAAGCGCCTGGAAAAGACGGACTACCCGCCGAGCTGTTCAAACACGGAGGCGAAGAGCTGGTAAAAAGCATGCATCAGCTCTTATGCAGAATATGGACAGACGAGGGCATGCCTCCGGATTGGAATTTAAGTGTGCTTTGCCCAATCCACAAGAAAGGCGATCCCGCTAACCGCACCAACTACCGCGGAATCAATCTTCTTAATGTCGCATATACGGTTCTTTCTAGCGTGTTGTGTGAAAAGCCCATCGTAGACAAACTGATTGGACCTTATCAGTGTAGCTTTAGACCTGGTAAGTCTACCATCGACCAGATTTTCACGATACGCCAAATCCTGGAGAAGACCCATGATAAAAGAATCGACACACACCATCTCTTTGTCGATTTCAAAGCCGCTTTTGACAGCGCAAAAAGGAGTTGCCTGTATGCCGCCATGTCTGAATTTGACTTCCCTGCAAAGCTTATACGGCTTTGCCAAATGACGTTGAGCAATACCAACAGCTCCGTCAGAATCGCGAAGGACCTCTCTGAGCCATTTGAAACCAACCGAGGCTTCAGACAGCGCGACTCCCTTTCGTGGGATTTCTTCAATCTGATGCTGGAGAAGATAATTCAAGCAGCAGAGCTAAACCGCAATGGTACAATCTTTTACAAGAGCGTGCAATTTCTGGCGTATGCCGATGATATTGATATCATTGGCCTTAACAACCGCGCCGTAAGCGCTGCCTTCTCTGGACTGGATAAGGAAGCGAAAAAAGTGGGTCTTGCCGTGAACGAGGACAAGACGAAGTATTTGTTGTCATCAAAGAAAGAATCGGCGCACCTGCGCATTGGTAGCCATGTCACTGTTGATAGTTACAAATTTGAAACTGTGAGGGACTTCGTCTATTTGGGAACCAGTATCAACACCGAAAATAATATCAGTCTAGAAATCGAGCGGAGAATCACTCTTGCCAACAAGTGCTACTTTGGACTGAGTAGGCAATTGAGAAGTAAAGTCCTCTCTCGAAGAACAAAGACCGCGCTCTATAAGTCTCTCATCATACCTGTCCTGATGTATGGCTCAGATTCATGGACAATGTCAAGAGAAGATGAGATGGCCCTTGGAGTATTTGAGAGAAAAGTTCTCCGGAAGATTTATGGTCCTTCCGTGATGCCAATGGCCAGTATCGAAGGAAATTTAACGATGAGCTGTACGAGCTCTACGCAGATCTGACCATAGTCCAGCGAATTAAAGCCCAGAGACTCCGCTGGCTTGGCCATGTTATGCGAATGGACAAAGAAGCTCCAGCACAGAAGGTTTTCCTATCATCGCCTGAATTCGGCAGCAGAGGAAGGGGGAGGCCTCGACTGAGATGGAAACAACAGGTGGAGGATGACTTGAACTCCCTTGGGGTTTCCAATTGGCGTCAGTTATCGCTAAAAAGGAATGACTGGCGTGCTTTGATATGCAACGGCCAAAATCGCTTAGGCGGTTAAGCGCCAATAAATGATGATGAAAATGACATTTCTATACAAATTTTGAATAACAAGAGCATAATAAACCTTTTATATATTTTATGAATAAGGGGGTTAGTGTTTTAAATTACCGAATTGAAAAATTGTGATTTCTTATGATATTTTAGGTAGATATTAATATTTTTTAATGGTGCTTGTGATTTTTAAAAGGGGAAAAGGCACTAGTGGTCGGACACTTAACTTTTTTTCGTACTTCAAAAAATAAATGTTCAAAAATAGTTAATTAGGTTTTAAATTATTTTAGATTGATTAAAAAATGTCAGTTTGCGCGAGTGCTCGGACATTTTTTTTTAGTTGTCGGACACTTTAGCTATAGTGTTCGGACACCGCAAAAGTCAGTATAATGTGGTTTTGAAACCAAGACGTTAATTTATTGAGAAAACGCAGAAAAAAGTAAAAAACAAAAATTATTTTAAATAAGCAATCTTAAAAATAAAAATTAATATGTAATTTAGGGGTGTTCAAAGTACTCAGCCGATCTTTATGAAGTTTCACAGTAGATTCTTCGGCTCACTGGCTATAGTATATGCTATATATATTTTTGGAAAAGAAGCGGGACACGACCCCAGAATATATGTTAGCTCCGAAGATTTTTGTTTCAATTAAGATTCAAATTAGATTCAACCAAGATTTCACAATTTTAGATAAGTGGGATATGCCACGCCCAAACCACAATTTCACTACCGATCTCCTATAATTTTTCACAATAGATTCAGGATTATGCTACTTACGATACAGCATATATCTATGTAGGTTTGAAAACTGAGAGGTCCACTCCCCCAGGGCTATATACGTAAAGCTGAAATTCAAACGGAGTAAAATAAGATAAGACAAACAAAACAAAGACATACATAGAAGTAAGTGAATTAATGGGGGCAGCTCTTTGAGAAATGTGGGGACTAATCAGAGGATAATCATCTAAAAAACAAAAGCCGAGCTTGCAACCAATGTTTTTTAAGCCCTACATCCTTTGCAGGCTCATCCCTTGCAGAGAACGATACTACTCTGACTACGTACAATCGTGCAAAGAATAGTCCTTACGGAGTGTCGCAGTACTTCAAAGTAATTGATCTCGGAGTACTAAATTGCTTTGCTTCTGAGTACTCCATGGAACACCTAATGGAGAATCTTTCCAAAGCTCCCAAAAACTTCTCCAAGGACTACTCATAAACAAAGCAGGAGATGAAGGAGTTTTTTCCTTAAAATAATCGTCCCCGATTCTACACAACACTCGATCATATAAGGTATACGTACATATTGCTATTTAATGTGGTCTTCCTCAAACACAGAGTGATTTTCTGAGCTTCTTTGAGAGCAGACATCATTCTGTCGAACAATAGAGATCTGGGGGTTAAGATATAACCGAAGTCAAACATGCCTCGGTTAAGAGGCGACTAAAAGCCACAAAGGGTTATGACTTGAAACTTTATGGCAAGAAAGAAGGATTTGCAATGACCTAGATGGTTCAACTTATGATACCTAATCGCTCCCGCTACAGTCAGACAAATACCTCAAGGTGCTAGTATCGGAGCGTACCGATATTATAAAAGAACAAATCAAAAACCCTTTGGTATAAAGCTAAGGTACTTTCGATAACATTCCCCAAAACCTGCGGGGAGTGCTTTTATCGATGCCAACAAGAAAAGCAACATATAAAACTACATTTAATTATCTGTCCGAGTACTAAAATTCTCTTCTTTTTGCAGTTTTCAGTGCTCGGACAGGCTGTACGATTACTGAATTCAACAGAAAATATGGAGTCAGTGCTCGGACACCCATTTAAAAAATAAACCTTCTATCTGGAAATAAAAAAAAATATCTTAAATGATAGCTTACCTTGTTTATAAATCACTAATAAATTTTTTTTTTTAATTTTCTACTTAAATTTGTCTGTTAAATCAATTTAGCTGCACGGTCTTCACTAACCAAAAACATACAATTACTCCACTCGCGCAAAAATACATTTTCAAAGGAAATCTTGGTTTGAATTCTGGATTATGATGCTGAAATATCAAAGAAATTTTGTAATTTTTTGTATGTAGTAAATATTACGGTTTTCTTATTTTAAGAGTACAAAACCAAAAGTGTTCCACTACTGGGGTGTGTCCGACCACTAGTGCCTTTACCCTCGTTCCAAATGAATAACTATAGCCTACTTTATTTGGGATATTAAAATTTTATTTTTTTTTGTTTTCAATAAACTTGCCACGTGCATAAAAGTTAGCCGCGAATACTTGCGAATTGAGGGTATAGTTATATATTACTACATGCTTGTTTAAAATTAATAAAAAAAAAATTGTAGCATTTGTTTTCAATTCTAAACCAATTTCCCTTAATGCCAGTACACCAGGCACTAGAAAAATAACTCGCATATATCTCTACAATCAAATGCAAGTACTGAATTAGACATCTTTGGATGCAAAATTAGATTTTATAGAAAATAACCTGTTGTCAAGCTTTTTCTGCTGACAATATCATGAAAAATATATTCATTCATTTATTCATATTCATTTTTTTCTTTAATGTTGTTGGTTGTGCACAGGACTTAAGCCTTTTAAGCACATATTATTTTATACAATATTAATTTGGAAAATTTTAATTATTATATTTAGCCTAAAACAGATAATCTAATCGTATTAACAATTTTAGCAGAATAAACTTACTTAGATTTACATAGTTAAGATGTGTAAAAGGAAAATAAGTACTTGAAGAAGGTGAAAAAGAGATATAAAATGCAGAAGTTTAAAGTATTTGGAAAAAATTTAGAACCTCCAATTTAAAGCGTCTATCATTCTTAATTAATTTTAGAGATGCTGGCAGAGCGTTCCACATCTTTACTACACTGACAAAAAACATTCTGAATGATGCAAGATATGTGTGTCTTGGTACAATAAGGTTACGGGTTCTTACTAACTGCGCAAAAGTTATTTTATTGTAAAAATATCCCGGATTTTTAATATGGATCAATTTGTGCAAAAGTAAAAGGTTACGATAGTTTAAGAAAACAGTGAGTCTACAGTTGAGTATATATAATCGGAAATGTGATCGAACTTACGCTTCGAAAATACGTATCTTGTGCAATTATTTATTGCCATTTGCAGTTTTCGTTCGCTCGTACCATCCAATCGTCCATAAACATTTGCAAAATAAGAAATAAGGGGCACAATAAATATTTTTACCAAGCGCAGTTTCGTGTTTTGAGGCACGAAGTCCGCGATACACCATAGCTTTCTAAGTAAAAAGTAAATCTTTCCCAATGTATAGTTTATGTGATCCGTACATTCTAAACCTGAGTTTATCTTATAACCAAGACTTGTAATAACATTATCAAATTTTATAGACATGCCTTCGAGCTTGCAACCAAATTAGGAGAGATGCATATAGCTTTGGTTTTCCCTGCATCCAGATTTAGGTTATTATGCTTTGCCCAGACTGAGATGGAGTGGAGATCTTCATTTACTCTAGCTACCAAGTCTTCAGAGAGACCAACAGGGCGTGATAAGTATATTTGTGCATCATCATCATATAAATGACAAAATACACTTTTACAGCAACGCACAATGTCGTTAATGAATAAATTAAACAAAATTGGGCCTAGTACAGATCCCTGTGGGACTCCCGAGTGTAGTTTCTTTAGCTCAGAACGTACATTTTTAGCTACAACTTTCTGCCAACGATTAAAAAGATAACTTTCCATTATATTCACAGCACTATCGGAAAACCCAAAGTATTGCTTTAGCTTAAACAAGAGTATTTTGTGGTCCACTTTGTCAAAAGCCTTGGGAAAATCCAAAAGAGCTAAGATAGTCAGCTCACTCTACGAAATCTGGTCTGATATCCTCAAAAACTTTCATAACAGCTGTAGCACAACGACCACATCTATATCCGGACTGATTTGCAGGCAGGAGCTCATTTTTGTCAACATAACTCATTATTTGCGACACCATAAGCTTTTCCAGGACTTTAGACAGTGCGGACAATATACTTATTGGACGGAAATCTGATGGCAACGCAACTGAATTCTTTTTGGCAATTGGCGTAACTTTGGCTATTTTCCAGGTATCCGGAAATGTTGAGCTTGTTAGGGAAAAGTTCAAGATATGTGTGACGATAGGGAGTACATATGAAATGATTATCTCTAAAAATTTTAGACTTATTGCCAGCTTCGCCGATTGCATTCGATTTAATGGAATAAATGCATTTAAGCACATCTTCCTCTACTACGGTCGAGAAAATAAATGCTTTGTCAGGTTTGAAAAGGAAACTACGGTCCAGTTCGAATTCTCTATCACTTTTTGCATTTTTGGTAGCAAGAGTTGCACAACTCCTCGCAATACTATAAATTTCCCCGTTTTCAGGTGTTGGGTTGCGTTTCCACCGATTATATAATTTGTTACGAGTCGTAATCGTGCTTAGAACTTCTCCCTTGAACCATGGCTGTTTGTTTGCACGAATTTTTGCAGCTTTCACAGGAACAAATTTATTGAAAAGGTATTTTACCAGCGAAGTAAACCTGTCTACCTTTTGGTTTATATTAGAATAAAACCACACACTATTCCAATCGAGCTTTAAAGGTCCTATAGTAGAATTGTAAGTCGGAAGTTCTTTTTTTTCGACATTCCATATACAAAATATAAGTGTTAGTTTTCGTCAGACACAAATTGAAAGTGTTGTTTTCGGTCAGACCCAAAAAAAGTGTTAGTCTTCCTACAGAATTTGAAAAGTGTTAGTTTTCGTAAAAAATTTGAAAAGTGTTAGTTTTGGTATGGCACGTCGAAAAAAAAGAACTTCCGACTTACAATTCTACTATATAAAAATATATTTTAATATACATATCGTCACCTTAGTTCACAAAGGTCCTAACTGACATAAAAAAAATTTTACAGGAGAAGCAAAAAACAAAAATTTCTTTACATTGAACACATGCAAATATAGCTTTGTAAATTTGGAATATCTCCGTTATTACTGCTAGTAACTCATTGAAATTTGTTGTGAGTGTGTATTTTACTACATTAGAGTTAAATATGTAAAAAAGTCATTTTCGAGAAGTGTGTCAATTAGGGCCTTTGTGAATTAAGGTAACGATATGCTCTATATAAAATAGGGTTAAAAGTTAAAAAAAAAAGTTACTTATTTTGGGTTGGTTGGGTAAATATCAAGTCTCAAAAATTTGTTTAACTGGCATTTTTATACCCAGCATGCTAGTACTAGTAAAAGGATATTATAATTGTGTCCGGGTAGAACGATGAAATTTGGCACAAAGCATACTAGTATCGTTGAAAGTATACCAAATTAAATTGGATAAAATCACCCTCCAACCACGCCCACTTTCGATATCGAAGATTCCCTAACCTAAATTGACCTAATTCGGTAACGGAACTTGCTAAAATGATATAATTTGGCAGGATGAACCCCTAGTCATTATTTTATGATTCTTTGATAAATTTTTAAAAGTAGGCGTGGCACCGGCCACTTTTAAGGGAGGCATTTTTGAAAATTCGACTGGTCATAACTTTCCAACTGATGAGGGTAGAGTCCTGAAATTTGCCACAAGGTACACTACCATTATTGGGAGTATATCTGATGAAATTGGCCGAAATCGCTTCCCGACCACGCCCACTTTCGATATGGAAAATTTCGAAAATCACATGAAAGCTTAGCCTTCATAAAGACACAAACAGTTTTTACAATGCTATCTAATCTAATCTTGGCTTGCGTCATTAATTGACGCTTAACCGCCGGGCGATTTTGGCCGTTTCGTATCAAAGCACGCCAGTCATTCCTTTTTTAGCGATAACTGGCGCCAATTGGAAACCCCAAGGGAGTTCAAGTCATCCTCCACTTGTTGTTTCTATCTCAGTCGAGGCATCCCCCTTCCTCTGCTGCCGAATTCGGGTGTCGATAGGAAAACCTTCTATGCTGGAGCCTTTGGGCATTAATCCGCTGGACTATGGTCAGGTCTGCGTAAGGCTCATCGAAAAATTGCCTTCGATACTCGCCGTTGGCATCACGGGAAGGACCATAAATCTTCCGGAGAACTTTTCTCTCCAATACTCCAAGGGCCATCTCATCTTCTCTTGACACTGTCCATGATTCCGAGCCATACGATGAGAGACTTAAGCCTCAATTACATAAAGCTTTATTTTGACTTTACCTCGAACTTTGACTTTGACAGAAAAGTTCAATATACGTATTTAAAAGAAGCATGGCAAATAGAAGACCTCAAAGTTGAAGCAAGGTTGAAATTTGGCAAACTCTCAAATTTTGCTGGCTTCGACAATCAGATGTTGATGACTTTGCTTTAATTTAAGAATAAAAAGTTGGAGGAAGTAATAATTTATTCCTTTTTTCTCTATTAAATTAATAAATTAAACAAAACACTCTGAATTCGAAGAAATAAATAACGAAAACAAATATATAAAAGAGAAGCGTCAAAGCGTTCATTGTAGCATACCTCTGAAGTTGAGCGCATAGATTTGAGGTTGCAAATGTCAGGCGAGGTTAAGAAAGCTTTATGTAATTGACCCTTTATATAGCGTGATCTTTGTTTGTCGAGAGAGGGCTTTACTTCTCAATTGCCTACTTAGTCCAAAGTAACACTTGTTGGCAAGAGTGATTCTCCGTTGGATTTCTAGACTGATATTGTTTTCGGTGCTAATTATGGTTCCCAAATAGACGAAGTCCCCCACCGTTTCAAATTTGTAGCTATCAACGGTGACTTGGCTGCCAAGGCGCAGGTGCGCCGATTCTTTCTTTAATGACAGCAGTTCTCATTCACCGCAATGCCCACTTTTTTCGCTTCCTTATCCAGCCCAGAGAAGGAAGCGCTTACGGCGCGGTTGTTAAGGCCAATGATATCAATATCATCAGCCTACGTCAGCAATTGCACGCTCTTGTAAAAGATTGTACCATTGTGGTTTAGCTCTGCTGCTCGAATTATCTTCTCCAGAATATGGTTGAAGAAATCGCACGAAAGGGAGTCGCCCTGTGTGAAGCCTCGTTTGGTTTCAAATGGCTCAGAGGGGTCCTTCCCGATTCTGACGGAGCTGTTGGTATTGCTCAACGTCATTTGACAACGCCGTACAAGCATTATATAACAATTTTAAGAAGATATAGGCAAAAAATATTGTTGGCCGCCTAAATATTTAAAAATCTACCTATGTGTGTGATTTAACCCATTTACACAATTAAAAACTTTCGTTATTTATTTTCAGAAAAAATCTGTGGAATAATCCGCTATATTGTGGTATAGGTACCTACTATTTTCAAAAATTTAGAAACATTTGGCCCACTATCCTTTTTTTGGTCCTTTGTCTCAAAATTATTGGTACAAGATTTGTTTTAGATGTGACAACCATGGTGTTGGGCCAGCAGCAATTTTCGCCTACTTACATCTTAGTTCTAGTCCGGTAATACGTGTTAATCACCGGTAATGTAAATTTTATGAAAGTTTCACAAGCTTTTCTAATTTTCCTTGTTAGGGCTATCTGAAAGTATTGCTATCGAAATAGCAAAATAGGTAGTCGATAATCCACAAATAAAATGTACTAAGTAATATTATTGAGAAAACTGAAGAGCACAATATATATGTATAAGAAGCACTTATGTATTCCAAATTACCATTCAAAAATAATTTTCGGTAACGAGATTCGCAGCTTGCAATGTTACCAGTTAAAACAGTTCAAACCAACCCATCGAGAAATTGGTTCTTACACATCACATTTTGTAGCATTAGGAGATATCCATTAGATGTTCGCTAGACGTATATACACTATTTTCAAACTCACCGTTTCTATGTGGATGTTCCAAGAATTCTGGTAATTGTTAACTGCACAATAAATATGGTTACTTTAAATTTTTTTACATTCACTGATTTCTATTAATATATGAAAGTCAAAAGCGGTTATCGTTATCTCAATTATCAGAAGAATTCGGATTTTCTTAATATCCACTTTAGGTTTCACCGCGCTCTTTTATAGGCACAAACATCTATTTTTGATATTATTTCCAACCAAAGTTATATTTTTATGCTATTTTGTGTACATTAAATGTAGGCACAACTTGTTAAAACGATTGTTCCTAATTCAATGGAACTTATGTACTTAATGACACAGTTTACTTCGCGAATTTTAGAATAGGTAGAAGTGATGCAAAAACTGCTAACTGCTTTACATACTTCATACGTTTACCTAACCGTTGTTGTCTTGTTCGCTTGCTCAAAGGATGTGATTGCGTTTCCGTTCATCTGTTGTTTGCAAACCTTTGAACATCAGCAAGGCGACAAACTGTCGCGAATATAAATGCGGCTCAACAACTATGAGCGCGAGTGAGACTATAAACGCGAATGTCGCTGAACTGGACTTTGAGCGGCGAAGATTAATTCTAGCGGCGAAAGGATTTGAAATTTGCAGAAATTTGCCGCCACCGCTAGTGTCCTCGTACCAAGCACTATATACTGTGATAGTATTAGTGCTTAAGTGACCATCGTACGCATAACGGACGTACATATCTACCGCTATGGGCACGTGTATTGTGTTTTGAGTATATGTACATACGAACGAACATAAACGTACGTACATATATAATGCATGGAAATGTATACACGCGGAATTAATGTGAATTTGAGTGTATGTAGTTGCGTGCATCTATGGGTTTTCGTTTCGTGTCTTAGGCATTTGGTCAGTTGCGCGCGCTCTTAAACACAACGGACAAAAACAAAGTTAAAAGGAAACCACACCACCAATTCCAATGGCAGTCAAAAGTATAATGATTAATAGGCGAGCGACGCGCAACGGAGGCGAGCGACAAAGATAGCATGGGACTGTCAGTTATCACTCAGCAAGAAGAAGATGGTGAAAAAGGCAAGCCGCTAACTATATCATACAATCTCGCGTAGTATAATACCTACGGTCAGAATCTTGCTGGTGTATCCTGCCAACGATACACACATTCAAACTCACAAATGTTGGTTATACATATTCACAAATTTGTAAGTATGTTGAAGGTATCGTTAATATGCATGTGGATACATACATATATGTACCTGTAGCCTCATGCATGAATACCTTTTCTAAATATACATATAGGTATGTAGATGAATGTTCCTACACAAATAATAAACTTGTGTATGTATAGGAACATGTGCGAATCCGTGAAAAAGTATGTATTGCGAGTCAACTCTTATTTGTATATTAGGTCGCATGCACCCGGCAGTTCAATACCAAACTAGTGAGTATAGGACTAGATCACAACTAGATTTTTTGACTAAAAATCCTTATAATAGTTTACTGAAATATAATTAGTTATATGTAAGAGAAAAACTTTTTCCCAACCCTTTAATTTCTTAGCGGATCAGCTAAATCTTTCAGATACTTGGGTACCTATTAACATAGACTGAAATGTCCCGTCTAGTACCCAGTAAGAGTTCTTACGACTTGCCAACTTTGATTAATTGGCTCTTTTTAGGCATATAAATAAGACATTATTTTATTTTCATGTTGGATATGGAATAAAGCTAAGTAGCATTTTGATGATAGTTAACTAGTCCAAATTAGTTGGCACTATCTTGGCTTAGTTTTCTTTGTCATAATCTACCGTTGAAATAAGTAAACAAGTATTAGAAGATTGCAGTGACGCAGAATGCGTTGATAATACATATAGGGATTGAAAGCAGCCAATGTTCTATTAAGATTTATGGAATATTATCGGTGATTTCCGGCTGTTTAGCGGTATTCTAATATTCACGAAGGGGAAAATTTGGGTCAAAAGGGGTAAATTTTGCATATTTTTCCTATAAAATGCATTTAAAAAGATACCTTAAAGGTCCGAATCCGCCCATAATTGGCTGAGTGATTAAAGTTTTCCACAAACCTAAACCTCGAAATAAGGAAAAAAAAATAGCATTAACTAAACATCTTATTATTTAGATTGCGTTGGCTGCTTCTTCATTTGAAGTGCTTGATTTTGAAAAAATATTTTTCCACGCTTAATTTATATGTATATAAAAAGTAGACTTTTGGAAGTTTTCCAACCAGGTGCTCCAGTAAATTTTATTATTTTTTCTAAATATTTTGACCAATGTCTTAAGGCCCAATTACATAAAACTTTGACAGATTCGCGCCTCGTTTTTGATCATTGGCCAAAAATTTTTCTTCGCTTTACGCTCCACAAAATTTGTATGAAAGTGGATCCTACAGAGTTTTATGTAATTGTCTAATGTATTAGATTTAATTTTTATTTTACATAACTACATTAACTTTCATTATTTATATTTATTTATTGAAGTCTATGAAATACAGGTTTCTTAGAGACTAGAAGCTATGTGCATCATATAATAAATTATTTATTTATTTATTTATTAAAATGTTTTTATTAGGTCGTTTTCGTCGTTCTTGTGCCCGGATTTTTGCATGCGATTTTAAACTAACTTCCTGTTGTGCCAGGGTCTTGAAATTTGTACCACAGTTCAGGTCGCGATGACAATGCAATATTATGAAAACAAAAATCCGATAGGTGGCGCGGGGGTCGCTATATTTCCAAAAATCGCATTTATGGTGCGATTTGGAACATGTATTACTACCATGAAAAGAAATATTTTCCAAAAAAAAATCCGCTAGATGGAGCTGAGATCGGGGTAATAAAAACTGAAAATCAAAATTATGGACAGATTTGGCTAATATTTAGCGTGTGTATTACTTAATCAATTTCCAAATGTTTCAAAAAAAATTGGGCCCGCTTGGTGGCGCGTGAGTCGCTCTATTTAAGAAATGCGAAGGTCTGTTTTCGGTGTCGTTTAATTCGTTTTTCAACGAACTTCCCGTTCAGTTAGGATCTTGAAATTTTCATCATCGCTTAGTTTTATACCCCAATGCACTATAATAAAAAAATAATTCCGATAGGTGGCGCATGGGTAGAGATATTTGAAAAATTTAATTTACAGAGATTTTGCTTTCGATTTTGAACTAACTCCCCGTTGAGCTGGGGTTTTGAAATTTTCACCATCGATCAGGTTTTACTGACAATGCATTATACAAAAAAAAAATCTAAAATATTGCTTTATTTGCAAAAATCCAATCATCACCCAAGTTTAGTCGTTTTTCCCTATTGCCATAGAAAGAAGATTGGAATTCGCCGCGTGGTGTATTCCAAAAGTACCTTTACTTACTACGCGGCGAATTCCTTTACTCTTATGAGCATTGTCTATTGATATGCAGATGGCACTGAGCATTTTATATTGATATGCAGATGGCACTGTAGTGTAAGCAACGCAGTTGTATATCTCGGATCCAAACTTTTTGCAAAGGGACAGGCCTATGTCGCACTAAGTCGTGTGAGATCGTTAGATGGCTTGCAAATTGATGAACTAGATTGCTCTAAACTTTCTAGTAGTACGCCATGCAACGAAGATGCAATGACGGAAATGCGCAGAATGAGAAATTTATTAGATGCATCGCCTTGACTTATTTTATATCGCATAAAAAATGTTAATAAATTTACAATTATAATAGAAAATTGATTTTTTAAACCTGGCATGCAATATTCGATTACAATCTCAATTAGGCAATTTTCACAAACTCATAACTAAAAAGCATAAAATAAAAATAGAATAAAAAAATATTTTTAATTTAAAATGTTTTTAAAATGAACTAAAAACTGCAAAATAATTTCTCCTCTGCCTAAATAGATTTTTCACCACGTAGAGTTTGTCCTGAACATTTATGAGTGATAATTCTTATAGGTATTACAGTACATGGCAAGATTGAAATCTATAAAAACATTTGGCGCTTGCTATATGGTGAAAAGATGATCTTTTAGGAAAGCTCATATCGGTAGTAAGATTTTTAGAAACTTATGAGAACCATCTACATATTTGCGCAAAATTTAATGTTTTTTCTGCCGTCTGATTACTTTCTCAATTTTGTCTTCTGAATTTTGACTTCGGAATTTTTACTTCTGAATTTTGACTTCTGAATTTTTGATTTCTGAATTTTTACGTCTGAATTTTAACTTCTCAATTTTGACTTCTGAGTTTTGACTTCTGAATTTTGGCTTTCTGAAAAAAGGGTTCTGACTAATGTTTTCTGAAAAAATGTGTTTCTGAAACGCCTACGAAAATGATCATTATTTCAACGCTTATAAAAAAAAAAAAAAAAAAAAAAACTAATGGCGACGATATACCAACAGGTTATCATAACCTCTAACGAGATTTTTAGCCGAGCTTCTCTTTCCAACTTGTGGTGTGTTGCTTTTGAGTGTTTCCTACAAGTTGGCGGGACCTACAGTTTTTTGCCGACTCCGAACGGCACTTGCAAAGCAAATGAATTTTTTGCTGAGAAGCTTCTTATGGCAGAAATACACCCGGAGAGTTTGCCAAACTACTGCCGAGGGCGACCCCGTTTAGAAAAATTGTTTTTCTAAATAATTTTTGATGTTACTTTTGCCGGGCATCGAACCGCCGCGACTTGGTGTAGAAGGCCGAACACTTAACCGCTGCACCACGGCCGCCGCCAAACGCTTATACCTTTTAAAAAACTTATTTTTTAGATTCCTTAATCTTTTCAGGTCTTTAGAATACCACGGTCGTTTAGAGGTTTTACTTCTATGCCTTGGGATGTGACTTAAGCAAATATCAGATATTGTTGCCTTATATTGTTGCCTTGTTGTCGGCAGGCAAAGTACAAACAACACAGCTCAAATGATAAATTTCTCTTCACTCCTCACACTGCACCGAAGTTTGGGCGCGCTCAAATTTATTACCACAAAAACAAGGCATAATAAATCAAAAATTAAACTATGATAAACCTAGAAAAAAAATTACAGACTTAATGTCACTAGCACAATTTTATTTGTAATTGTAATTGCACAATTTTATTTGTAATTTGAATTGTTAGCGACATCAAATAAAAGCACAAGCTAAGAAAAACACTTAGTGCGCAGCGAAAACACGTCTGTTCATGACAAAATTATTTTTACATAAGTAAAACAATTAATATTTTTGTTGTTTGGCCGTCGGTAAATATAAATATTTTGAAGTTTTTGAGCTCAAGGCCGGTTATTAAATAAAACAATCACAAATTGTTTTAATTATTTATTTTTGTCAATATTTCGTCCTCAATCTGAGGACATCTTCAGGACTGAAAAAAGATAACAATTTATACAAATATTTAGCACGGAAAAAACTACATAAATTTTAAACTACATAATTTTGGACATACATATGTAACTTACATCTTTGATGGTTTATTAAAGACTAACAATAGCAAACAATTGTAAACTAAAACAAGTGATATTTTTGAGACCAACTAATCTGTATAAGAGAATGTAAAAACAAAGAGAAAAGAAGAAAACTCCGTAAAGGTAAACAAAAGTTGTTTGATAACAACAAATATACATTAAACAAAAAAAAGGTGTACAAAACAGTAAGTTGACTCACAGTAAACAGTAAGTTTCGTCTCTCATCTACAACAACACTGCAATGCTGAGTCAACTTACTGTTTTGTACACCTTTTTTTTTTGTTTAATGTATATTTGTTGTTATCAAACAACTTTTGTTTACCTTTACGGAGTTTTCTTCTTTTCTCTTTGTTTTTACATTCTCTTATGGAGTGTAATGGGGTGTGGTTGCTGAGTGACCGCGCTCAATCCCGACTCTTGCGTCCTCGTTCGTGCACTCTGGGCAACGTTGAGCTACCAGGCTCGCGGCAGAAAGAGAGGGAGCCCCGGGGGGGCCACTCTGACATACTTGGTTTAAGGGCTCACCGGGGTCTTTTTCGCAGCGTCTGTACACCAAGAGGTGCGGCTGTAAGCGGGCGTCTGTCTTGAAGCAAGCGGCTCGCTATATAAATGTGCAAAACTTTTCCCTCCCAATCCAGGGTGTTATGCGATACCGTGCCCATTGGACGTTTGCAGCCGGGAGGCAAATCGTGGCTGTAGTCGAACGGAGCCTCACTGATACCGGGCCGCCTCAGGGAGTAACTATGGTCTTACCGCGGTATGGGGCTCTGCCGCGGCGGACGACACACTTCCCCTTACACTACCCTTGACCCTAAGCTGGCCTTGTCCGGCGAGGGGTCGTACGAACAAGATGAAGAACACACAAAATACAAAGCAATTAACGACTTCGTTTACTCCGCAGCAGAGAAGAACTATGCTGGAGCAAGCGAAAACACAACGCCGGAGGACAAACTCCGCCTCAAGGTTAACTGGGAGGCCGACAACGATGGAAACTACGGGTCAGTCATCCCCCAAACTGCTATCAAGTAAGAGTGACTTGATGGGAGCAAGCAACAGTGCGGCTGCCTACGCAGTCAAGCAGAAAACGGCGGAAGCTAAGCTTCCATCAAGCGCTGGTACGAAACCCAATCTCTTCACATCTGGGGCAATGGTCTCACGACCTGGTTTCAGAGTTTCGAAAGAGAAGGACGACGCCGTAAAGGGAGAGACCGCGATGGCAACTACGAGTCTGAATCCCCCCAAAGAGGCATCTCCCCGACGCTTTGCGTACTGGGATAAAAGAAAGGCCGCAAGGATCCTTAAAAGATATGAGGGAGCATCGCAGGAGAAGCTGTCGCCGGAAGAAAGGAAGATGGTGGAGGAAGCGAAAGCTCTGATACCAAATTTCCAGAGGCCCTATGTGCCTAAGAGGGTGAACGGTAATCCCTTCAAACGCCAGAGATCGGACGGAGAGGTAGACCCCCATCCGAAGCGGCATCAGGTCAACCCCGTAGTGGGAAAACTCAGCTTTGCTGAAGTAACCAAGGACAGAATCCTTATAGGTTTCATTGACCGAGGTAACGACCGTTGGTCCATCCCCAAAGACCAGTGGCTGTATGTCCGGAATGAAATGGGCAGGGCCCTCCTCCACTTAATGCGTGAGTCTCCGGGTAGTCCGCCGCGAGGTACTGACGCGGGCTGGCACCAAGGTCAGATCAAAATATTCGCGTGCGAGGATGCAAGAACTGTCGCACTGTATAAGGCAGCAGTTGCAAGACTGGGTGAAGTCTATCCAGGGGCAAGACTAGATGTCGTCGACTGGAAGGACATTCCTGCTCGGCCAAGGGCAAGGGCATGGATTCCTGCCGTCCCTGCAGAACCCGAGAATATTCTTGAGATGCTGCAGGTCTGGAATCCGTCTCTCCCGACGCAGGATTGGGGCGTCAATCTGGTCGATGATGTGGTTGGGCCCAATAGACAGGTGGTTATCACTCTGAATAAGGAGGCGCTCGAGCCCCTTAAACGGTGCAACGGACGAGTGCATTACGGCTTGGGTCAGATCGTGATCCACGTATACCGTGGCGATGCACAGCGCGCTGCTATTCCGGACGCTCCGGAGGACTCGGAGATCGAGGCATCGGAAGGGGAAGCAGAGGAGTCCGACGCGGAAAGTATGTTATCCGCCACGTCAAATTGCGATGGTGCTGCGAACAACTCGGCGATAGAAGAAAGCCTGCTTGACGAAGAAGGCCTCGACGTCACGATCGTGGCTAAACCTGAGCACACTAACGTTGATGCTGCTTCAGACAGCAGGGTTCCCGCCACGCCAAATCGTGCAGGTGCTCTGAACAACTCCTCGTTGAGAGACAGCCCCCGGAACAGGCCAGACCTCGACGACACGCTGGCGGCAGGGATGTCTGAGCTCTCTCATGTTGGTGGTGCTTCAGATAAATCTGCACAAATCTAAAGCAGCCTCGGCTGTTTTAAGCAGTCGTCTTTCTAAAGGCGACGTAGACGTGGTCCTTATCCAAGAGCCCTGGGTCAATAGCTCTAGGATCTGTGGATTGGGGACTAAGGGGTACAAGCTCATCCAAGCCAATGATGAGGGCAAGGTCAGAACCTGTATTTTGGTAAAGTCTGAGCTAAACACCTTTCTATTACCCAACTACTCAAATGGTGACGTTACAGCTGCCAGCTTAACAGTCGGCAGCACCAGCCTAACGATGGCGTCGGTCTATATGCCCTATGACGCCGAAGAACCTCCTCCACAAAAGGAGGTGAAAGATCTGGTGGATAATTTCTGTACGGGCCATCTTATTATTGGAGCTGACGCTAATGCTCATCACGTCCAGTGGGGAAGCTCCGATATTAACGCTAGGGGCGAGTCTCTGTTTGACTACCTACTAACAACTAACCTGGTGGTTTGTAACGTGGGTAACGAGCCTACTTTTATAACTAAAGCTCGTAGGGAGGTTATAGACCTCACTGTTTGTAGCGAAGGTGCTTATGAGTGGGTCAGAAAATGGCGTGTTCTTGATGAGCATTCATTTTCTGACCATCGGTACATAGAAATTGTGTTAGACTTTATTGTTGAGCAGCCAGTCATGAAACGAAATCCACGCAACACTAACTGGCAGCTACATAACCAAATATTAGCTAGGGACCTACCAGTATTACCTCCACAAGCCCCCTCATCAGTGGGAGAACTGGATGATCTGGTAACGACCTTTACAACGGCGCTCTCAAATGCCCTAGAGCAGGCTTGTCCAGTACCAAAACCACGCGGCAAACATAGACCCCACTGGTGGTCTTACGACCTGGATTCGTTCCGTATATCATGCAGGAAGCAATTTAACAAGGCCAAGAGCATCGGTACGGAGCCTGAATGGCTCGAATATAAAGCTAAACTGAGGGCCTATAAAAAGGCTCTAAGGCAAGCGAAGAGAACTTCGTGGAGAAATTTCTGCACCGGGGTCGAAAAAGTCGATGATACAGCGAGACTCAGACGAGTGCTATCAAAAACTCAAACAGCCATTAGCTATTTACGGAAGCCTGACGGATCTTGGACCAGCACGGAAGGGGAAACCCTGGAGCTGCTCCTGAACACACACTTTCCGGGGAACTTGTATGATGCACCTGTAGCATCTGCAACAAACCTGGCGGTAAACATACCCATTACGGAGGAAAGGGTAAGGTGGGCAATCAAAAGCTTTGAGCCGTTCAAGGCAGCCGGGCCAGACGGGATTTTCCCCGCACAACTTATAAACACGCTGGAAATATCAGCTAAATGGCTGGTAGTTCTCTATTCAGCCTGCCTGGCTCTTAATTACATTCCGTGCTCCTGGAGAAGCGCCACGGTAGTCTTTATTCCAAAGGCTGGGAAGGCCTCACACTATGAGCCTAAAGACTACAGACCGATCAGTCTCTCGTCTTTTGCACTTAAAACCTTCGAGAGGATAATTAGCGATTATCTCTCCTCTACTATTGATAGCAACCTTATTTCTAGCTATCAACATGCATACACCAAAGGTAAATCAACGGAAACTGCGCTCCACAGCCTAGTCTCTATTGTTGAAAAATCATTGCATGAAAAGGAGTACTGTCTCGTGGCCTTTCTGGACATCGAAGGGGCTTTCAACAATATAAGGCCGGAGGCTATTAACACTGCTTTAACAAACCTGGGCATAAATAGGTCTCTTATTGGACTAATTGATCAACTACTAAAGGGAAGGAAAATAGTTTCTTCACTGGGAACAGTTGATCTTTCACGCTATGTCACAAGAGGAACGCCTCAGGGTGGTGTTCTCTCCCCGCTCCTATGGAACCTCACCGTAAACTCGCTGCTACGAGACACAAGGTGGGGGGGCGGGAAGATAGTGGCATATGCAGACGATTTAGCTATTGCATATAGGGGCAAATTCCCACAAACCCTGTGTGACTTGATGCAAGTAGCACTGCGAGAAGTTTCTTCATGGTCCTCTCGCTGCGGACTTAGCATCAACCCGGGAAAGGTGGAGCTTGTCCTTTATACCAGGCGGTACAAGATACCACCGCTGAACCTACCAGAACTAGATGGCGTGCGCCTGAACTTAGCTGATAAAGCCAAATTCCTAGGCACAGTTCTAGATAGAAAGCTTAACTGGAAGGAGAATGTCATCCAGCGCCAGAGGAAAGCGTGCATTGCACTTTACACGTGTAAAAGAGCCATTGACAAAAAATGGGGGCTCAGCCCCAAAATTTGCAGATGGATCTACACTGCGATAATCCAGCCAATTATGCTGTATGGAGTCGTGGTATGGTGGCCTGCGCTAGGAAAGGCAACAAACCTAAATCTGTTAGGAAAAGTCCACAGATCGAGCATGATCTGTATAAGCGGGGCGTTAAGAACAACGCCCAATGAAGCTCTCCAGGCCATTCTTGGCTTTTTGCCACTCGATCTGGAAGGGTACCGGGCAGCAGCGGCATCGGCTCTGCGTCTAAGGGAAACGTCCGTCTGGGGCGCAAGCACTATTGGACACTCCTGTATTCTAAGATCTTACAGCTTTCTCCCTCTGAGCACAGATCGGTGTGCGACCACAACAGTCGGAGATTGTTGTTTTAGAATAAACATTCCCAGCAGGGAAGACTGGGAGAACATAGATCGGTGTCCCGCTACTAATGGCGGCACTTTTATATACACCGACGGCTCGAAGTTAGACGGCAGAGTCGGAGGAGGGGTTTACTCAAGGGATTTGGACCTAGAACTCTCCTTTAGACTACCTGATCACTGCAGCGTCTTCCAGGCTGAAGTTTCTGCAATCATGGACGCCGTGACTTGGATAGGTAAACGCACCATCGGACAGGATATCTGTATTTTCAGCGACAGCCAAGCGGCCATCAAATCCCTTGGCTCTTACTCGTTCAACTCTGAACTGACGCTCAGCTGTCGTCGATCTCTTCAAGAGATGGCCCAACAGAACCGCGTGAACCTCACATGGGTCCCGGGACACAGGGACATTGAGGGAAACTGTAGGGCAGACGAACTTGCCAGGCAGGGCACGACCAAGCAGATTCTTCAAGATAAAGAGCGCATAGGTATGCCGTTTGCCACGTGCAAGCTAATGCTGAAGGAGCATACACTCCGCGAAGCCAACGAAAGATGGCTACAAGCCCCAGGGTGCCGGATATCCAAGCAAACCTGGCCAAAATGCGATCTTAAAAGATCTAGACACATATACGCCCTAAAAAGGAAGGAAATCTCCATATTAATAGGTGTTTTAACCGGGCACTGCCTTATTGGTAGGCACGCAGCAAGGCTAGGCGTTCCCTACCGACGATGCTGCAGGAGTTGCAAAGATGATGAGGAAGAGGAAACGGTGGAGCATCTCATCTGCAACTGCCCGGCCTTAAGCGGAGCGAGAAGGCGCTCTCTGGGAGTTCCCTTCCTGGTTAGCTTAAGCCAGGTCGCGGAGCTAGACATAAAGGACTTGATGGCCTTCATCAAGTTATCAAAATGGTTCGAGGAGGGGTAGCGGTGTCGGTTAGGAGTGTCAGTCCCGGGTTTCGGCTATATGGAGAGTCCCAACAGCACTGGGATTTTCCATATGGCCGGGCCCCGGGACTGACTTTCCTAGTGTTTGGTGGTATCACAACGGGCCTTTTATTACTGGCCTAGGTGTGCCTTTGCGGCAGCCACTTCTACCTACCTACCTACCTACATTCTCTTATACAGATTAGTTGGTCTCAAAAATATCACTTGTTTTAGTTTACAATTGTTTGCTATTGTTAGTCTTTAATAAACCATCAAAGATGTAAGTTACATATGTATGTCCAAAATTATGTAGTTTAAAATTTATGTAGTTTTTTCCGTGCTAAATATTTGTATAAATTGTTATCTTTTTTCAGTCCTGAAGATGTCCTCAGATTGAGGACGAAATATTGACAAAAATAAATAATTAAAACAATTTGTGATTGTTTTATTTAATAACCGGCCTTGAGCTCAAAAACTTCAAAATATTTATAAGTAAAACAATGTAAGAACTCAAAAGTATATTAAAAAACTGAATGCAATATGTTAATAAGTTCATACTTAGATATTGAGAAGTCAAACGAAACAGAGTTCGAGATCCTGTTAATTTTATTGATAGCTCGCGCAATGGGAGCGTTTCGAGAATAATCAGTTCTAAGAATTAATCCGACCGAGAAGATAAATTATATTCTATGTCACCACTAATAATATTGAAAAAGAAAGATAGTGAAAGAACGACTCGTCTTGTCTCTAGCGTTTTCAAATTGATTAGAAGTAACCGCGTTATAAGTAGGCATCGGCTCAGCGAGGTTTAATAAGCGTAACGCAAACCTAAGAAATATTTTTTGGACCCTTTCAATTCTATATATTGCAGAAGTATGGTATGGTCTCCATATTATAGCGCCATATTCCAAGTTTGACCGAACAAAGGCTGTATAAAGCAATTTAAAGGTATAAGGATTCGAGAATTTCACACAATTACGTCTAATAAAGCCTATGTGGATATTAAAAAGAAAAATTATACCAAGATCCTTGGTTTCTTCTAAAGAATCTACAACAGAGTCATCACCCATATAGGATGAAGGCGAAACATTTTGAATTTTCGCGTACGTTATTTTGAAGCACTTTTTTATATTTAAGGAGAGGTGGGAATTTATGCACCAGACCTGCAGTTTATCAATATCTACCTGAACCTTATTAATGTCGTCAAGATTTTTAATATTAGAATTTATTTTTAGATCGTCAGCATATAAAACGTATTTAGCGAAATAAAAGCAACTGCTTATGTCGTTTATGAATAAAACAAAGAGCAGTGGGCCCAAAATTCTTCCTTGTGGAACGCCCGAGCACGCTATAAAATGTCGAGAGTTGGTGTTATCAACAGTAACCACACATTACCTATTAGATAGATTAGATTTTATCCACTTAAAAAAAAAAACAGAAGGAAATCCCAGGTGTTCAAGCTTACTAATTAGCACCACGCGTGATACTTTATCGAAAGCCTTGGAAACGTCAGTGTATACGCAATCAACTTGAAGACCAAGTTGGAAAGACTCAAAGCAGTATTCACTGAATTCAGTCAAATTCGTTAATGTAGAACGACTTCGAATAAAGCCATGCTGAAATGGGGTTACTTTTTCGTGATTGTGGACAGCTTGAAATCGGACGATAATTACAAACATCATTCTTGTTCCACTTTTGAAAGTAGGAGTAATGCATGCAATTTTCCAATCATCCGCAAAATAGCCTGAAGCCAGTGACATATTAAAAACAAGTAAGGAAAGCTGACTTCGGCTGTGCCGAAGGCTATATACCTTTCATGAATAAGCGTCACGATTTTCACTGTTCGATCCCCAGTACAGCCTGTTTCAATTTAACTATATTTACTATACACATTACACATCTTTGTTATAATTTAAAAAAAACTTACAAAATAATAGGATCCGAGTTATCGGAACAATCGATTGTATGGAGGCTATATATTATACGTGTTCAATTGTACTGACTTACACTATACACATTACATATGTAGAAAGTACTAAAGGTGAAATATTTTACGTTCCTAACTTTTTAAATGCGGAAGTATTGGCCAAAAAACCTTATATCGGAACAACCGGTTGTATGGGGCTAAATATATGTTATATTTACCCGATCTTCTTGATTTTCCTCTACACACTACATAAATTGAAAGTACTCAAGTTGCAAAATTGTATGTTCCTAACTTTTTAATTGCAGAAGTTTTGGCCAAAAAAACCTTATATCTGAACAATCGGTTGTATGGGGGCTATATGTTACATTTGCCCGATCTTGTTGATTTTCACTATATACACTACATAAATAGAAAGTACTCGAGATGCAAAATTTTACGTTCCTAACTTTTTAATTGCAGAAGTTTTGGCCAAAAAACCTTATATCTGAACAATCGGTTGTATGGGGGTATATGTTACATTTGCCCGATCTTGTTTATTTTCACTATATACACTACATAAATAGAAAGTACTCGAGTTGCAAAATTTTACTTTCCTAACTTTTTAATTGCAGAAGTTTTGGCCAAAAAACCTTATATCTGAACAATCGGTTGTATGGGGGCTATATGTTACAGAAGTTTTGGCCAAAAAACCTTATATCTGAACAATCGGTTGTATGGGGGCTATATGTTACATTTGCCCGATCTTGTTGATTTTCACTATATACACTACATAAATAGAAAGTACTCGAGTTGCAAAATTTTACGTTCCTAACTTTTTAATTGCAGAAGTTTTGGCCAAAAAACCTTATATCTGAACAATCGGTTGTATGGGGGCTATATGTTACATTTGCCCGATCTGGTTGATTTTCACTATATACACTACATAAATAGAAAGTACTCGAGTTGCAAAATTTTACGTTTCTAACTTTTTAATTGCAGAAGTTTTGGCCAAAAAACCTTATATCTGAACAATCGGTTGTATGGGGGCTATATGTTATACTGGTCCGATCTTGTCAGTTCCGACAAATGATTCCTATATTACAAAATGGTGGCCACATACAAAATTTCAGCCAGATATCTCAAAAATTGAGGGACTAGTTTGCGTTCAAACAGACAGACGGACAGACGGACATGGCTAAATCAACTCATCTCGTCATCCTGATCATTTCGGTATACTTATTGATGGGTCTATCTCTTCTTCTTCTCATATTTACAAACATCGGACCAAAGTTATAATACCATTTCATGTTCATGAAAGGTATAATAAGTGTAAGTGGCAAAATTAACGTTGGCACGTTTTTGAGTAGAAAAACCGAAATCCCATCAATATCAGTTTTTTCTGAAGGCTTGAGACCCATTATTCCATTTAAAATATCCTCAGATGAAAGTCTAAGAGATCCAAAATTTACGGAAGAAACATTAACTCCAGAACCAGCCACGAATTCGGAGTTACTATCATCAAATATAAAATTAGAGCTAAAAAACTTCGCGAAGAAAAATACTGCATCAGTTAAGTTACTAGCAGATTCGTTCTCCAAGAATATAGCAGATGGAATACCAGAGATAGATTTTTTCACACAATAACGTAGAAAACTTCAACTTTGAACGTGTTCAAATAAATGTATTGTTATCCTTTTGCTTGACTATATTCATTAAATTTTGCACAGTAGGTAGGTACTGCTGGGATCACTTTAGTCGCATTTTTTCATGAATTCGGAACTCTTTGCGGTTATTTGATTCTTTCCACTTATTTAATAAATTTATTTCGAGTTTCTTTCCATTGCACAACGGGCTGAGTTTTTTTTTTTTTGCATAAATTCTGAATTTCCAAATAAAGTATGAATATACATTCCCAATAAAGAATGTGAAGTGTATCTAGAAAAAGTATCCGCTAGGTGGTGCTGCTGTCGCGATATTTACATAATATAAACCAAAATTTCTAAAATCGATATTTCGTCACCCTGAGAAAACGTAAATTAAAATGAGACAACAAGTACTATAATGGGAAAATATAAATTACAATGAGAAAAAGTAAATTGTATGGGAAACTGGAGTACCTTTGACACCTTTTATTTAAATAATATTTCTCGAAATGTGTTTAAACTAATTAAAAAAGAATGCAAAAACTTCAACAGAGACGGACGTGTTACATTTGCGCTCCCCTAAAATCTTTTTAAAATCTATGAAAATCGGGTTTAAAACCTATAAAAAATCATAATTATTGCTTTGCGATTGGTAGTTGCATCCGTTGATGTGAAATAAAAAGAAAATTATTGTGGAAATTTGGAAAGACAGTGACTTTCTTGAGTGGTGGCAAATAATACAAAATGCAGCCATCGGAATGCAAAGAGTGCAGAGGAAAATTAGTACAAATAGACGAGTCCATTCTATGTTCAGGTGGCTGTGGGTGTTTTTTCTATATTAAATGCAGCAAGTTAAAAAGAAGAGAAACTGAATTGATGAGTGAGAATGAAAACATTAAGTGGTTTTGCAATCAATGCACATTAAGTAGCACAAACACAAAGTTTATTGAAATTAAACATTTGATAGAAAATGGTGGTCAAAACAAAATTGGCAAAGAAGAGTTCAAAGATATTGTTGAAGAAACAATGTCTCATAAGATTCAGCATTTGAAACAAAACTTGACTATAGAGCTTAATAAACTGCTTGAACATAATGTTGACATTAAAATAAATGAATTCCGAAGAGAAATGCTCGCGGAGTTATCAAAAACAGTTGAAAACAATAGAGAAACATCAAGCGAAGTTTTGGCGGGAACTAATGTAAACAACAACACCGCAAACGAACAAGTGTCTTATGCACAAGCAGCCAAACAGGGAGAAAATATGATTTTTATTAAACCGAAAGAAAAACAAACATACGAAAGTAGCGCTTAAAAAATGTATATAACCAACAGAATGTCATGTAAAAACAGTGAAGGAGATTAGCAACGGCGGAATAGTAGTGCAATGCAAGAATAAGGAATTTTGCGAACTAGTGCAGAAGAAGATATCGGAACAAATTGGAAGTGAATTTGAGATGGAGAAATCTAAAGATAAGAGAGGGACTAGTAGAGTGCATTACAAAGCAAAACCGCATATGTGAGGGTAAAGAATTTAATGTTGTAAAATTTTTTGAAAACTATAGTCGAAGAGAAGAATGTTTTAATGCCCTTGTTGAAACTGATATAGAGACGTTTGAAAATATAATAAAACAAAAGAGAATTAATATAGAGTGGGACTCTTGCATTACTGCTGAGTATGAAAGAGTGTTTAGGTGTTTTAAATGCTTGGGATTTAATCATAAGACGGCTGATTGCATTAACAACAAGTAAGGAAGTCTAAGTTCGGGTGAACCGAACATTTAATACCCATCGTTCTATCCTGATCAGTTTAAAAGTTGCGACCAGTCAAATTTTCAAAAATGCCTCTCTTAAAAGTGGGCGGTGCCACGCCCACTATAAAAATTTATGGAAAAATCATAAGAGAAGGACCTGGGGGATTCAGCTATAAAATTATATCATTTTAGCCATCTCAGCTGCCGAGATAAGTCAATTTGTGTGATTTTCGAAATTTTCGATATCGAAAAAGGGGGCGTGGTTATCATCCGATTTCGCCCATTTTCAATAGCAACCTACCTTGGCCAGAAAGAAAGTAAAGTAAACTGCTTGTATGTATGTATGTATGTTTATTTGAATATTTTCCTGGCACAACAATTTAACAAAATTATTCTTACAGTGCCAGTCAGGACTAGTATAATTATAATCGATTTAAAATTAAATGTAAAATTAAATTAAATTTGAAGTAAAAATTTAAGTTTAAATCAAAATTAAATTTAGTAAGTAAAAATAGATAACAATATTGGAACTTAACCTAAGGAGTAAGGTATGGAAAAGAGAAACGAAGGGAGGATAATTAGACAGATGGGTAGTAGTGTAGAATTGTGAACGATAGAGAAATGAAAGATAAAGCAGTAAAGGAGTAAAGGCAGAAACTACCTATCGTCATCCCCAACGCCATACCCACAACGCTAATCAGCCGCGCCAACCACCCTTTGGAAATCAATATAAAAGCGTATAATCGATTACATTGATTTCCATAAGTTTGGATGGAACAGCTGTCCAGCGCTATGGGCGTGGCGCTAGCATAACGATAACTAATTCCGCCTAAAATCTTAGTAAAAATTTGAAAAAGCCTACTAGTTATTATAAAAGCGTATTAAACATTCTTTAAAATGCTGTGCATTGGCAATCAACTTTAGTCGAGCTGGGAGAGAGTTCCAAAGACGGATCGATATGATGTAGAATTGCCGCTCGGACACTAGCATACGGTACTTGATGTGTGTGAGAAGCACCGACCTAGACGACTGGAGAAAAATAAGTCTACTATAGAGATAAAGAGGTTCCTTCGTATAAATGATTTTGTGAAGAGCAGTTAGCGTTCTCACTTTTAGTAAATTATCAAAAGAAATGTTTAGCAACTTTTTAGCGTAGAATGAGACGGGGTCAAACCTTTTTAGGCCAAATACATATCTAGCAATGTTGTTATAAACAACATTTAATTTCATCTTGCTTACATAGTCACAACTTGAAAAAATCTCACAACTATATAGGAGCGTAGGTATTAAGTACGCTTTCGCTAAAAGTAGTCTTACATGCAGTGGAGTGTAGTACTGTGTTAACCATAGTGTACGGAGCATACCATACACTTTTCCTACTGTGCGAAAAATGTGATCTTTCCATGTCAATGTTTTGTTAAATACTATACCTAGGTTTTTTGCTGAATCAACGTATTCAATCACTGAACTCTCAAAAGTAACTTTGTCTAAGCCATCTGTATCTAACAGCTTTCTACAAATAACAATACATTTAGATTTTTTCGGGTTGAGACATAAGCCATTCATAGAAGCCCACAAGCCAATTTGTTTCAAATCATAATTTAAATTAGTAATACACGAGCTGATGCGATCACAAGGGCATCACATATATAATTGTACATCATCAGCATAGATATGAACGCTGCAATACTGAAGAACATCGGGCAAGTCGTTTATATATAAAGCAAATAACAGAGGCCCAAGGATTGAACCTTGAGGAACACCTCTTGAGACGCTCAAAAAATCAGATTTTTTACTACCGATACATACGGCCTGAGTTCTGCCGCCAAGGTATGATCTGATAAGATCAGTAGAATGGTTGGAAAAATTAAAAAGATTTTGAAGCTTCTGGCAGAGCAGGGCATGGTCGACAGAATCAAACGCCTTCGAGTGATGAAGAAGTGTTAAAAACGCAGTCCACTTATCATCAACTCGCTCACGGATGTCTTCTATCACAGATAATAGTGCTGTCGTGCAACTTCTCTTACATCTGAAACCCGACTGACAGTTAGAAGCTTGTTGTTCTGAACATATGTTGTAATTTGCCAATGTATGATTCGCTCGACAACCTTCGACAGAAACGGTAAAATGGCTATAGGTCTATACTCGTTATTCGACTTCCGGATTGGGATGACTTTAGCAGCTTTCCAGCATGTCGGGAAAACACAGGTCGTCAGGATTGAGTTGATCAAATATGTTACATAGGGAAGTATGTTAGGGAGGATAATTTTTAAAAACTTAACTCAACGGAAACTGCGCTCCACAGCCTAGTCTCTATTGTTGAAAAATCATTGCACGAAAAGGAGTACTGTCTCGTGGCCTTTCTGGACATCGAAGGGGCTTTCAACAATATAAGGCCGGAGGCTATTAACACTGCTTTAACAAACCTGGGCATAAATAGGTCTCTTATTGGACTAATTGATCAACTACTAAAGGGAAGGAGAATAGTTTCTTCACTGGGAACAGTTGATCTTTCACGCTATGTCACAAGAGGAACGCCTCAGGGTGGTGTTCTCTCCCCGCTCCTATGGAACCTCACCGTAAACTCGCTGCTACGAGACACAAGGTGGGGGGCGGGAAGATAGTGGCATATGCAGACGATTTAGCTATTGCATATAGGGGCAAATTCCCACAACCCTGTGTGACTTGATGCAAGTAGCACTGCGACTTAGCATCAACCCGGGAAAGGTGGAGCTTGTCCTTTATACCAGGCGGTACAAGATACCACCGCTGAACCTACCAGAACTAGATGGCGTGCGCCTGAACTTAGCTGACAAAGCCAAATTCCTAGGCACAGTTCTAGATAGAAAGCTTAACTGGAAGGAGAATGTCATCCAGCGCCAGAGGAAAGCGTGCATTGCACTTTACACGTGTAAAAGAGCCATTGGCAAAAAATGGGGGCTCAGCCCCAAAATTTGCAGATGGATCTACACTGCGATAATCCAGCCAATTATGCTGTATGGAGTCGTGGTATGGTGGCCTGCGCTAGGAAAGGCAACAAACCTAAATCTGTTAGGAAAAGTCCACAGATCGAGCATGATCTGTATAAGCGGGGCGTTAAGAACAACGCCCAATGAAGCTCTCCAGGCCATTCTTGGCTTTTTGCCACTCGATCTGGAAGGGTACCGGGCAGCAGCAGCATCGGCTGTGCGTCTAAGGGAAACGTCCGTCTGGGGCGCAAGCACTATTGGACACTCCTGTATTCTAAGATCTTACAGCTTTCTCCCTCTGAGCACAGATCGGTGTGCGACCACAACAGTCGGAGATTGTTGTTTTAGAATAAACATTCCCAGCAGGGAAGACTGGGAGAACATAGATCGGTGTCCCGCTACTAATGGCGGCACTTTTATATACACCGACGGCTCGAAGTTAGACGGCAGAGTCGGAGGAGGGGTTTACTCAAGGGATTTGGACCTAGAACTCTCCTTTAGACTACCTGATCACTGCAGCGTCTTCCAGGCTGAAGTTTCTGCAATCATGGACGCCGTGACTTGGATAGGTGAACGCACCATCGGACAGGATATCTGTATTTTCAGCGACAGCCAAGCGGCCATCAAATCCCTTGGCTCTTACTCGTTCAACTCTGAACTGATGCTCAGCTGTCGTCGATCTCTTCAAGAGATGGCCCAACAGAACCGCGTGAACCTCACATGGGTCCCGGGACACAGGGACATTGAGGGAAACTGTAGGGCAGACGAACTTGCCAGGCAGGGCACGACCAAGCAGATTCTTCAAGATAAAGAGCGCATAGGTATGCCGTTTGCCACGTGCAAGCTAATGCTGAAGGAGCATACACTCCGCGAAGCCAACGAAAGATGGCTACAAGCCCCAGGGTGCCGGATATCCAAGCAAACCTGGCCAAAATGCGATCTTAAAAGATCTAGACACATATACGCCCTAAAAAGGAAGGAAATCTCCATATTAATAGGTGTTTTAACCGGGCACTGCCTTATTGGTAGGCACGCAGCAAGGCTAGGCGTTCCCTACCGACGATGCTGCAGGAGTTGCAAAGATGATGAGGAAGAGGAAACGGTGGAGCACCTCATCTGCAACTGCCCGGCCTTAAGCGGAGCGAGAAGGCGCTCTCTGGGAGTTCCCTTCCTGGTTAGCTTAAGCCAGGTCGCGGAGCTAGACATAAAGGACTTGATGGCCTTCATCAAGTTATCAAAATGGTTCGAGGAGGGGTAGCGGTGTCGGTTAGGAGTGTCAGTCCCGGGTTTCGGCTATATGGAGAGTCCCGACAGCACTGGGATTTTCCATATGGCCGGGCCCCGGGACTGACTTTCCTAGTTTTGGTGGTATCACAACGGGCCTTTTATTAGTGGCCTAGGTGTGCCTTTGCGGCAGCCACTTCTACCTACCTACCTAACACATATACCATCAAAACCCATAGCATTAGACTTCACAGAGAGTATGGCTTGCACCACGTCACAATCATCAACACGAACAAAGTCAAGAGGACTAACATTTATGTTGTTACGAACACAATAATTAACAATACTGATATTAAGGGGAGGTAAAGGCAGGTTAACAAAGTTAGAATTTAAATCATTCACATCGACATCAGGGAGGACAGATGACTCTTCTTTGGATTTACCTATCCCAATTTCCTTTATCTTTTTCCATGTTTCCTGTGAATTCACAGCAGAGCTAAACCTATCCTTGTAATAATTTTCCTTAGCCAACCGAGTGGCTTTGTTTACAGCGAGCCGGGCGGCTTTGAAGCAGCTATGCGTTTCCTCAGTTTTGTAACGTTTCCAGCGGGAGTAAGCATAGTTACGCTGGTGAATTAAGTGACTGAGGTTGGCGTTAAACCAAGGACAAGTTTTGTGCCTAGCTGATTTGAGTTTTACAGGAACGTGGTTATCAAAGAGCCAATTTATTTTGCTTTGGAGGAACAGAGTCTGATCATCAACCGATGCCAACGTGCGAATCACACCCCAATCAACTGACTCCACTTCTGCAGCAAGGGAACTGTAGTCTATGTTTCTAAAATCACGATAAGTAAACGAATTTGATTCACATGAAGTTTGAAAATCATAAATTAAAAATATAAGATATAAAATTGGCTATAGTGGAGAAATTTCTGAAGATCATCTACGAAGAATACATCAAGCAAGGACGAACTAGAGTTAGTAAAGTGAGTTGGCAGTGTGGAGTTGGTTGGAAAAAGCCCTAGAGATTCCATACTTAACTTTAAGCTGGAATCCACAAGTAGGTTGCAGTTAAAATCTCCGGCGATTGTAATATTATTATAACTTATAAGTAGAAGTTGTAGGAAGTCAATGAAACCGCTGAAGTTTATTTGGCGATTGGGTCGGTACACACAGCCGATAAGGAACTTATTGTTATCTTCGGAAAACACCTCAACGAACACATATTCGACAGAATCACCAGGATTAGAACTACAACACAGTTTACAAGACAAACCACATTTAACATATATAGCAACACCACCACCGTGACCACTTCTATCTACCCTAAAAAGTTGGTATCCATTTAAATTCACCAGGTCATTAGTATGGTGTGACGTGAACCATGTTTCGGATATACATATTAAATCAATATCCGAACCTTCGCACAAGTATTTCAATTCGTCGAGTTTTTTGTACAAGCTTTGTGCATTGATGTGAATAATTTTAAGTCCTTTAGCTCGCTTGCATACAATGCGCAACAGCGTACGTAAGTTGTCTTCGGAACTTGGCCATGAGTTATTTAGAACCATCATTAAGATAAAGTAAATGCGCCGCACTGCATTTAACTAATAAAAACTTTGTAGACATTACAGTCGAAATAAGAGTAGAGATAAAAAGAGAGAAGAAATAGGTAGAATAGTAGCAATAACATGGGACATGATTAAAAATATAATTAAGAACACCCTTGGTGCTCATCGGCAACAGCATCGGTAGGTCAGCGCCGCCATCACGAAAGGGATTTCCGCTTCCAGGATCACTTTGAAGCATATCTTCGAGATACTGCAAGCTAGGCACTTTTATTGGGCTGTCGTTGGCTTTTCGTTTTATGTGAACGACGCCCCTTATAGTGAAAGCCGAAAAAACTTTTTTCCTCTTCTTAAGGCGAATTGCTGCTTTAAATATATTGTAATTTGATTTTGTGAGCGATGCGTTAACAAAAATTGGTGCTTCAGAATTTATGCCCACATGTACTAATTTTAAACTTTTATCATTATTATTTTTATTTTTATGGCGCCTGAAATTCGCAACGGATTTAAGTAGGTAATTTCGATCTGCTGGTGAAAAGAACTTAATTATAACAGCCGGATCTAACGCTCTGTCGTGCAGCTTACGTGGCCGAAAGATGCCCTTTAGGACCGGTGGCCGTATGTTCACAGTCGAACAAAGGGAGTTAAAAATGTTTTGCAGGTCCTCTCCTTCCTGAAAGGGAATTCCGGTGACGTTGACCTCGCATGACGCAATTTGATTCTCCATTTGGTCTTCTTGCTTTAGCAGATTTTCTTTCAGGGTGGCTATATCACCTTCAAGGCGCCCAATATCGCCAAGCGCATTTTCAAGACGGGTGACTCTTTCGCTCAACACGCTCAGATCCTGCAGCAACTCTTGCTTCAACCCCGCAAATTTATCCTCCAATTTCTTGCACACAAAGGCAATTTGTCTCCTCTCAGAGTCCATAATTTGTTTACACAACAAGTCCGTGTATTTGACAAAACGAGCATCCAGGGTGCGAATTAGACTGGGTGATGAGTCACTGAAACGTGAGGCTCTGGTTGCACTTTCGCCTCCAAACTCGGTTTCATCCTCGCAACGACGCTTACTATTGTTTACAGACATGTTTTCGTTATGAGTAAAAATACCTCAGGTGAGTACTCGAAAATAACGGAGTGGCAGCACGAAAATAGATGGATAGATTTGTAGTAGTGCTAACAGATGGTAGATGGCGCTGCGTTCGGTAAAGTCTATATGTGTGTATGTATGGTGTTGTGGTAAATGCAGCAAGCAAACAATTGCAGGTGCACCAGTTGGCAGACTTCCTCACAAATAATATTTCAGATTGGCGGAGCACAAGATTTTAGGTGTCAGGTATAAAAACTACTTTGTTCAATGCAAACAAGTAGAGATCACCACAGAACGTCTCAGCAAACTAATTTAAATCAAAATATTTAAGCGGACCGCGCAAAAGTTGTTTTCACACACACCAAGGTTGCCAGATATATTATAATAAATATTTATAGTATTTTGAGTAATAAAAATGAATTAGAAAAGGTAATTGAACAAACAAATCCATCAATAATATTATGCGCTGAAATATGTACCACAAATCACGTTACAAATCAAGAATTGATCATACAAACATACTGTGAGGAATTCGATGATTCCTCGACTATTTTCCCTGAGTTCGATCACTGTACGTTAAATAAAACACTCAAATTCTGCTTAATAAATAGTACGCTTTATTCACTACTAAAAACCGTAGTACAATATCGCGGGTTAATTCACTGTTCAGTACTTCACTGTACAACACTTCAAAATAAACTGATTGATGTGCGTTGTCTTTGCGCGGTTTATATACCCCAGCTGCAGTCTGCTTCATAACCTAGAAATGTCTACACATTTCTGGGTTATTCGTGCAACAGTGCTCTCGAAACGTTAATCTATCGTCATCTCCTCTTTATGTCACATTCGCAAATATGCGAACTGCCTCTCCATCTCTCGCGCCATGTACCTAAAGAGCTGTAGTTGGGGTAGTGACGCTAGTGGTGGAAATACGCTAGAGTTGAGCGATTCTTGAGAACATTCGCCACACTGCCCCCCACCTAAGTCTGATCGTCCCGATCAGAAACATTTCCCGATCCAAACGTTGCTAGTCTCTGCAGGTGATCCACCTTCATTTTGTTTCGTGGTCTTCCAACAGTTTGTATGCGGTAGACAACATCATTTATCCGCTTTATGAATTTAGATGGGCCTTCCCAGTTACATTACAGTTTTGGGGACAAACCTTTCTTTCGTTGTGGGTTGTATAACAGCACTAGATCCCCTTCTTTAAAACCTTTCGAGTTGATTGCTTTGTCGTATATGGCTTTCATCTTATCGCTCATGATCTTCGTCCGTTGTCTTACAAGGTCGTGTATTTCTCTCATTTCTTCTTCCAAGATGCTAGTGGATTTCCTGGCATCTATTCCTTCATCAGCATTAATCCCAAACTTCAAG
Organism: Campiglossa producta; assembly: GCA_964058755.1. Classification (NCBI taxonomy): domain Eukaryota; kingdom Metazoa; phylum Arthropoda; class Insecta; order Diptera; family Tephritidae; genus Campiglossa; species Campiglossa producta. The sequence continues at coordinate 94,455,956 of CAXKVI010000001.1, forward strand.
TCCGCTGGAAACCGAAGATCATTCCCAAAAATTACTTTTGCCGGAGTCTGACCCGTCGTTTCATGTATTGCAGAGCGATATGCCATCAGGAACAAGGATATGTGAGTGTCCCAATCTTTCTGGAACTTATCCACTACTTTCCTCATGTGCTCTTCTAAGGTTCGATTGAAACGTTACACCATGCCATCTGACTGAGGATGTGGGTGTTCGCGTTTTCCGAATACCCAATGTCTTGCATATTTCAGAATGTAACTCCATGGGTACACCAAACCTCGCTACCCAATTGTTAATGAACACCTCTGCAATGGTTTCTGCCTCTTGAAATAGTCCATAACAACTAGTACGTATTTGTTTCCGAGTTTGCTAGTAGGAAATGGACCAACTACATCCATGGCAATCCTCTCAAACGGTGCACCGGTATTGTACTGCTTCATCTGTCCATGGCTTCTTGACTTCGGACCCTTTGCTTTGATGCACACCTCACAGTTGGCAATCCACTCCGCGATCGACTGCCGGCAACCAACCCAATAGAATCTCTGCTTGACTTTCTCCAATGTTTTTGTGACTCCTAGATGACCTCCACTTGGACCACTATGTAGCTCATTCAAAATATCAGAGATTTTCTTCCTTGGGACAACTACCAGCTTCCGAGCGCATTGACCATCTTCGCTTTCCCATACTCTATGAAAGCAACCGGATACCAATTTCAAACTGTTCCACTGTGCCCAATATGACTTGACAACTCTATGCTGACATCTCCTCTCTTGTTGGTCGTTCATTTTGCTCGATCCCCTGTATCACACGTACCAGATCTGGATCCTCTAGCTGATACTTTCTTAGTTGATCCATGTTCCATTCGTCCGTAGATGTTATAGTCATCAGCCGTACATCTATAACATCTTCCTTGGCCTCAGCTTTCGAACAATGCTTGCATTCCAGGTTACATGGTCGCCGGGACATTGTATCAGCATTACCGTGGTTGCTGCCTTTGCGATGCTCTATGGAAAAGTCATAACTTTGTAGTCGCTCTATCCACCGTGCCAATTGACCTTCCGGATTACGGAACTGCAAGAGCCATTTCAACACTGCATGGTCTGTCCTGACGTGGAATCGCTGTCCATAGAGATACTTGTGGAAATACTTGATGCACTCCACCAATGCCAGTAGTTATCTCCGTGTTACAAAATAGTTCCTTTCGGGCTTCCCAATTGTGCGGCTATAGTACGCCACTACCTTCTCCTGCCCATCGACAATCTGTGACAAAACTCCTCCAATCGCATAACCGCTCGCGTCTGTATCCAAAATAAGTGTTGAGCCTGGGATTGGATACGCTTACATTGGGGCAGTGCACAGCCGTTCCTTAAAGGTTTGGAAAGCCACTTCATGTTCCTTCTTCCAATCAAATGACATATTCTTCCTGGTCAACTCATGAAGGCTACTCGCTACGCTGGCGAAATTTGGTACAAATCGGCGATAATACGTGCACAGTCCAAAGAAACTTCGTAACTCATGTAAATTGTTCGGTCAATTGTTCAATCTTTTCTTTAGCACTGCAGATGCCATCCGTAGTTACCTTGTGACCTAAATAACTTACTTCCTTCCTGAACAATGCACACTTTTTGGGACTCAATTTCCGACCGGCACCAGCTATCCTTTGGAAAACTTCCTCCAGCTTTTTAAGGTGTTCCTCAAAGCTTTTTCCAAGCACGATGATGTCGTCCAGGTACACCAAACATGTTTTCCAATGCAGTCCTTTCAATACTTGGTCCATGAGTCTCTCAAAAGTAGCTGGAGCGTTACATAGTCCAAAGGGCATTACCATAAATTGTCACAGCCCCTCTCCAACGCTGAAGGCTGTCTTTTCCTTATCCTCATCTTTAACCTCCACTTGCCAATAGCCGCTTTTCAAGTCCAGTGTAGAGAACCATTTCGTACCAGATAGTGAGTCCAGAGTATCGTCAATTCTCGGTAATGGATAGCTGTCCTTTTTCGTTACGTCGTTCAGCTTCCGCACAGAGCCAAAAAGTTCACCTATAATCAAAGAGATCGACGTCTAAAAACGCTTTTTGGCCGGGGAGAGCGAGTGGGGACAGGTAGGTAGGTTGAAGTGGCTGCCGCAAAGGCACACCTAGGCCAGTAATAAAAGGCCCGTTGTGATACCACCAAACACTAGGAAAGTCAGTCCCGGGGCCCGGCCATATGGAAAATCCCAGTGCTGTCGGGACTCTCCATATAGCCGAAACCCGGGACTGACACTCCTAACCGACACCGCTACCCCTCCTCGAACCATTTTGATAACTTGATGAAGGCCATCAAGTCCTTTATGTCTAGCTCCGCGACCTGGCTTAAGCTAACCAGGAAGGGAACTCCAGAGAGCGCCTTCTCGCTCCGCTTAAGGCCGGGCAGTTGCAGATGAGGTGCTCCACCGTTTCCTCTTCCTCATCATCTTTGGATCTCCTGCAGCATCGTCGGTAGGGAACGCCTAGCCTTGCTGCGTGCCTACCAATAAGGCAGTGCCCGGTTAAAACACCTATTAATATGGAGATTTCCTTCCTTTTTAGGGCGTATCTGTGTCTAGATCTTTTAAGATCGCATTTTGACCAGGTTTGCTTGGATATCCGGCACCCTGAGGCTTGTAGCCATCTTTCGTTGGCTTCAGCATTAGCTTGCACGTGGCAAACGGCATACCTATGCGCTCTTTATCTTGAAGAATCTGCTTGGTCGTGCCCTGCCTGGCAAGTTCGTCTGCCCTGCAGTTTCCCTCAATGTCCCTGTGTCCCGGGACCCATGTGAGGTTCACGCGGTTCTGTTGGGCCATCTCTTGAAGAGATCGACGACAGCTGAGCGTCAGTTCAGAGTTAAACGAGTAAGAGCCAAGGGATTTGATGGCCGCTTGGCGGTCGCTGAAAATACAGATATCCTGTCCGATGGTGCGTTCACCTATCCAAGTCACGGCGTCCATGATTGCTGAAACTTCAGCCTGGAAGACGCTGCAGTGATCAGGTAGTCTAAAGGAGAGTTCTAGGTTCAAATCCCTTGAGTAAACCCCTCCTCCGACTCTGCCGTCTAACTTCGAGCCGTCGGTGTATATAAAAGTGCCGCCATTAGTAGCGGGACACCGATCTATGTTCTCCCAGTCTTCCCTGCTGGGAATGTTTATTCTAAAACAACAATCTCCGACTGTTGTGGTCGCACACCTATCTGTGCTCAGAGGGAGAAAGCTGTAACATCTTAGAATACAGGAGTGTCCAATAGTGCTTGCGCCCCAGACGGACGTTTCCCTTAGACGCACAGCCGATGCTGCTGCTGCCCGGTACCCTTCCAGATCGAGTGGCAAAAAGCCAACTTAGAATACAGGAGTGTCCAATAGTGCTTACGCCCCAGACGGACGTTTCCCTTAGACGCACAGCCGATGCTGCTGCTGCCCGGTACCCTTCCAGATCGAGTGGCAAAAAGCCAAGAATGGCCTGGAGAGCTTCATTGGGCGTTGTTCTTAACGCCCCGCTTATACAGATCATGCTCGATCTGTGGACTTTCCCTAACAGATTTAGGTTTGTTGCCTTTCTTAGCGCAGGCCACCATACCACGACATAATTGGCTGGATTATCGCAGTGTAGATCCATCTGCAAATTTTGGGGCTGAGCCCCCATTTTTTGCCAATGGCTCTTTTACACGTGTAAAGTGCAATGCACGCTTTCCTCTGGCGCTGGATGACATTCTCCTTCCAGTTAAGCTTTCTATCTAGAACTGTGCCTAGGAATTTGGCTTTGTCAGCTAAGTTCAGGCGCACGCCATCTAGTTCTGGTAGGTTCAACGGTGGTATCTTGTACCGCCTGGTATAAAGGACAAGCTCCACCTTTCCCGGGTTGATGCTAAGTCCGCAGCGAGAGGACCATGAAGAAACTTCTCGCAGTGCTACTTGCATCAAGTCACGCAGGGTTTGTGGGAATTTGCCCCTATATGTAATAGCTAAATCGTCTGCATATGCCACTATCTTCCCGCTCCCCCACCTTGTGTCTCGTAGCAGCGAGTTTACGGTGAGGTTCCATAGGAGCGGGGAGAGAACACCACCCTGAGGCGTTCCTCTTGTGACATAGCGTGAAAGATCAACTGTTCCCAGTGAAGAAACTATTTTCCTTCCCTTTAGTAGTTGATCAATTAGTCCAATAAGAGACCTATTTATGCCCAGGTTTGTTAAAGCAGTGTTAATAGCCTCCGGCCGTATATTGTTGAAAGCCCCTTCGATGTCCAGAAAGGCCACGAGACAGTACTCCTTTTCATGCAATGATTTTTCAACAATAGAGACTAGGCTGTGGAGCGCAGTTTCCGTTGATCTACCTTTGGTGTATGCATGTTGATAGCTAGAAATAAGGTTGCTATCAATAGTAGAGGAGAGATAATCGCTAATTATCCTCTCGAAGGTTTTAAGTGCAAAAGACGAGAGACTGATCGGTCTGTAGACTTTAGGCTCATAGTGTGAGGCCTTCCCAGCCTTTGGAATAAAGACTAGCGTGGCGCTTCTCCAGGAGCACGGAATGTAATTAAGAGCCAGGCAGGCTGAATAGAGAACTACCAGCCATTTAGCTGATATTTCCAGCGTGTTTATGAGTTGTGCGGGGAAAATCCCGTCTGGCCCAGCTGCCTTGAACGGCTCAAAGCTTTTGATTGCCCACCTTACCCTTTCCTCCGTAATGGGTATGTTTACCGCCAGGTTTGTTGCAGATGCTACAGGTGCATCATACAAGTTCCCCGTAAAGTGTGTGTTCAGGGGCAGCTCCAGGGTTTCCCCTTCCGTGCTGGTCCAAGATCCGTCAGGCTTCCGTAAATAGCTAATGGCTGTTTGAGTTTTTGATAGCACTCGTCTAAGTCTCGCTGTATCATCGACTTTTTCGACCCCGGTGCATAAATTTCTCCACGAAGTTCTCTTCGCTTGCCTTAGAGCCTTTTTATAGGCCCTCAGTTTAGCTTTATATTCGAGCCATTCAGGCTCCGTACCGATGCTCTTGGCCTTGTTGAATTGTTTCCTGCATGATATACGGAACGAATCCAGGTCCTAAGTCTATGTTTGCCGCGTGGTTTTGGTACTGGACAAGCCTGCTCTAAGGCATTTGAGAGCGCCGTTGTAAAGGTCGTTACCAGATCATCCAGTTCTCCCACTGATGAGGGGGCTTGTGGAGGTAATACTGGTAGGTCCCTAGCTAATATTTGGTTATGTAGCTGCCAGTTAGTGTTGCGTGGATTTCGTTTCATAACTGGCTGCTCAACAATAAAGTCTAACACAATTTCTATGTACCGATGGTCAGAAAATGAATGCTCATCAAGAACACGCCATTTTCTGACCCACTCATAAGCGCCTTCGCTACAAACAGTGGGGTCTATAACCTCCCTACGAGCTTTAGTTATAAAAGTAGGCTCGTTACCCACGTTACAAACCACTAGGTTAGTTGTTAGTAGGTAGTCAAACAGAGACTCGCCCCTAGCGTTAATATCGGAGCTTTCCCACTGGACGTGATGAGCATTAGCGTCAGCTCCAATAATAAGATGGCCCGTACAGAAATTATCCACCAGATCTTTCACCTCCTTTTGTGGAGGAGGTTCTTCGGCGTCATAGGGCATATAGACCGACGCCATCGTTAGGCTGGTGCTGCCGACTGTTAAGCTGGCAGCTGTAACGTCACCATTTGAGTAGTTGGGTAATAGAAAGGTGTTTAGCTCAGACTTTACCAAAATACAGGTTCTGACCTTGCCCTCATCATTGGCTTGGATGAGCTTGTACCCCTTAGTCCCCAAACCACAGATCCTAGAGCTATTGACCCAGGGCTCTTGGATAAGGACCACGTCTACGTCGCCTTTAGAAAGACGACTGCTTAAAACAGCCGAGGCTGCTTTAGATTTGTGCAGATTTATCTGAAGCACCACCAACATGAGAGAGCTCAGACTTCCCTGCCGCCAGCGTGTCGTCGAGGTCTGGCCTGTTCCGGGGGCTATCTCTCAACGAGGAGTTGTTCAGAGCACCTGCACGATTTGGCGTGGCGGGAACCCTGCTGTCTGAAGCAGCATCAACGTTAGTGTGCTCAGGTTTAGCCACGATCGTGACGTCGAGGCCTTCTTCGTCAAGCAGGCTTCCTTCTATCGCCGAGTTGTTCGCAGCACCATCGCAATTTGACGTGGCGGATAACATACTTTCCGCGTCGGACTTCTCTGCTTCCCCTTCCAATGCCTCGATCTCCGAGTCCTCCGGAGCGTCCGGAATAGCAGCGCGCTGTACATCGCCACGGTATACGTGGATCACGATCTGACCCAAGCCGTAATGCACTCGTCCGTTGCACCGTTTAAGGGGCTCGAGCGCCTCCTTATTCAGAGTGATAACCACCTGTCTATTGGGCCCAACCACATCATCGACCAGATTGACGCCCCAATCCTGCGTCGGGAGAGACGGATTCCAGACCTGCAGCATCTCAAGAATATTCTCGGGTTCTGCAGGGACGGCAGGAATCCATGCCCTTGCCCTTGGCCGAGCAGGAATGTCCTTCCAGTCGACGACATCTAGTCTTGCCCCTGGGTAGACTTCACCCAGTCTTGCAACTGCTGCCTTATACAGTGCGACAGTTCTTGCATCCTCGCACGAGAATATTTTGATCTGACCTTGGTGCCAGCCCGCGTCAGTACCTCGCGGCCGACTACCCGGAGACTCACGCATTAAGTGGAGGAGGGCCCTGCCCATTTCATTCCGGACATACAGCCACCGGTCTTTGGGGATGGACCAACGGTCGTTACCTCGGTCAATGAAACCTATAAGGATTCTGTCCTTGGTTACTTCAGCAAAGCTGAGTTTTCCCACTACGGGGTTGACCTGATGCCGCTTCGGATGGGGGTTTACCTCTCCGTCCGATCTCTGGCGTTTGAAGGGATTACCGTTCACCCTCTTAGGCACATAGGGCCTCTGGAAATTTGGTATCAGAGCTTTCGCTTCCTCCACCATCTTCCTTTCTTCCGGCGACAGCTTCTCCTGCGATGCTCCCTCATATTTTTTAAGGATCCTTGCGGCCTTTCTTTTATCCCAGTACGCAAAGCGTCGGGGAGATGCCTCTTGGGGGGGATTCAGACTCGTAGTTGCCATCGCGGTCTCTCCCTTTGCGGCGTCGTCCTTCTCTTTCGAAACTCTGAAACCAGGTCGTGAGACCATTGCCCCAGATGTGAAGAGATTGGGTTTCGTACCAGCGCTTGATGGAAGTTTAGCTTCCGCCGTTTTCTGCTTGACTGCGTAGGCAGCCGCACTGCTGCTTGCTCCCTTCAAGTCACTCTTACTTGATAGCAGTTTGGGGGATGACTGACCCGTAGTTTCCATCGCTGTCGGCCTCCCAGTTAACTTTGAGGCGGAGTTTGTCCTCCGGCGTTGTGTTTTCGCTTGCTCGAGCATAGTTCTTCTCTGCTGCGGAGTAAACGAAGTCGTTAATTGCTTTGTATTTTGTGTGTTCTTCATCTTGTTCGTACGACCCCTCGCCGGACAAGGCCAGCTTAGGGTCAAGGGTATGTAAGGTGGGAGATGTAGGCGCCATCGATAAAGCAACTCATATCCGGGCGCCATAGGAAGTAGACATAGTGGTTAACATTAACAGTGTTGGTTCTGACTGAGTAACAGCGTGCGCAACAGAAGTTGAGTAATTTCGGCTATGGGAAGTTTATCCGTCGAGGATGAACACGACACAAAGCAGTGGGAACAGTTGTCAACAGAGTAACAGAAGTGAGACTGGCACCATGGCTCTGGGTGTTGCTAATTCGCCTCGAACAGAGAGATGGATTGCGTTGCAACGGTTACGGCACGACGTATGAGAACAAGATATGGTGTGGTATGTGGGCGAAGAAAAATTTATACCAACAATAGCCTAGAAATTAGCTCGAAAACAATTTTTTTTGGAAGATAAATAGTTCGCAAACAATTTTTTTTGGAGGTACGTGGCGTGATCCTGGGTGAAACCGAGCTTAGGCGGAAAATTTTAGAAGATCGATAGGACAGTTGCTGAAAAGGTTCGAAAACGGTGAGAAGTCCGGTCCGGGAATGGCGCGCGTAGTAAGTCGCACCGACTAAAAATAAATTAAAGTTAAAAGATTAAAAATTAAATTAAAGCTTAAAATTTAATAATTAAAAGTGTGAAAAATATATGAATTATGTACACACTCACATATATTAAATCGCTTACGTTAATGAACAGAGGTGCAAGTTGAGTTTATCTTATAATGATAGGTTCCTGTTAGGGAATACAGAGACAGGGAATAACATGAATTTTTGTAATAAATTTAAGATGAATGTTGAGAAGAAAATGATGGCTTAAATTTATTTTGATAGTTGCTTGTGGAGGCAGTGGTGAGTATTACTTAGGGCTAAAAGACCCAACATTCATATTCTTTTAGCAGGTTGGGTGGGTTATGACGGCGAGGCAACAACATCTATAGCTTCCCACCATGCGGCCAGAAGATCGAAACCCGAGGAATGGTATGACAACGATAAGGTTCAGGTTAGTAAAATTTTGAGTGCAGTTTTTTTTTTGTGGAATTTTTCTTAGCTTGTTTTACAATCAACCTTCGGTGGTCCCAAAATCATTTTTTTAAACCTCTGGTTGAAATTTTTTTTGTGTAGCCGAGAAAAAGTCTGCGTAGGAGCAAGTTCCCACCCTCATTCGCTGAAGGCTAGCTGGTGCCAGCGACCAGAGTATCCGCTCCTTAACCTCTATAACTACTCGGAGGACCATGAGTTCGAATGGTTGGCGTTTAGTAAATGGTTGAGCTTAGGACCGGAAGGGCCAAAGCTCCCAATAAGCCGGCAGTTCTAATGGTTCATTACAGGTAGTGTAAGGGGAAGTGTGTCGTCCGCCGCGGCAGAGCCCCATGCCGCGGTAAGACCATAGTTACTCCCTGAGGCGGCCCGGTATCAGTGAGGCTCCGTTCGACTACAGCCACGATTTACCTCCCGGCTGCAAACGTCCAATGGGCACGGTATCGCATAACACCCTGGATTGGGAGGGAAAAGTTTTGCACATTTATATAGCGAGCCGCTTGCTTCAAGACAGACGCTCGCTTACAGCCGCACCTCATGGTGTACAGACGCTGCGAAAAAGACCCCGGTGAGCCCTTAAACCAAGTATGTCAGAGTGGCCCCACCGGGGCTCCCTCTCTTTCTGCCGCGAGCCTAGGTAGCTCAACGTTGCCCAGAGTGCACGAACGAGGACGCAAGAGTCGGGATTGAGCGCGGTCACTCAGCAACCACACCCCATTACACAAATTTGAAAAAATTTGTGCTAGGAAATCTTCTAAATTTTAGCTTGAATTTCTTCTCAAATTTATTGAAAAGGAAATCGGCTCAAAACAAGGAGTTAGCTTCTTATTTATGAATTTTTTATGTACTTTTGTCAAAAGTTAGAAGAAATCTGCTTGTTTTTATGAGAAAACCTGTTTAAATTAATTAATGAGAACATCCTCTTATTTTCTCTAGATTCATATAGAATTTATTGAAAAGGAAAACTATATATATTTAGAAGATCCCTTATTAATTCAAATTCAGGTATGCCTTCTTCAAATGTGTAATTCGACGCTACCAAGCACAAGCACACGATAGCATCATGGTAGAGATCTCCGTTCAGCAGTTAATAATTCTTAGTACGATTCGCGGTGAAGGCAATAAGGCAAGTGGACATGTGGTGAGGCAAAAAGAACAAATGTGTAATTAGACGTTGGCAAGTTAAGTATACGATGGCATGGTAGTGTAGATTAGACTAGACTGACTAGACATCTGGGTTGAGCGTTCATTTTTTTTTTTAAATTAGAAATATTAAAAAGGAAATCTTCTTAATTTTATGTGATTATCTACTCAGTTTTATTAAAAAGAGACACCCAGTCATAATAAGACGGGCATCTTATTGGAAAAATATCATAGAGAAATCCTTCTGATTTAGAGGACATTTTATGTGACTTTTTGCTCTGTGCGGTAATCCACGCAGAACCGCATTTTGCTCTCACTCATTTCCGTTGGCGTTTGGCCAAGGGAAGACTTCGGGGAACTTGGCGGATTGGCCTCTCATCACCGGTATCAATTTGATGCTTTACAACATTGATTCTACCTGGCTTGGAACTATCCTTGTCAAATATGCTCGAGTACTTGAGTAGAATTTGTTTCGCTTTGTTTTGGTGGTCTTTTTCGAGCTCCACTGTCCATGCCGTGATATCATCCGAAAGAGCGATATTTCTGCTAGAAATATTTTCCTGGAGCTGTTCACAATTTATAACCACCTCCACTTCCTGACATTGTCCCAATATAGCTCCGTTGGAAAGCTTGATCGGCGATCGGAACTCATTTAGTACTCTTACCGGTATACGTCCATCTTGTTTTGTCATAGCCAGTATTTTTCCTACTAATATATCCGTCTTTGATTTGTTTGCTGCCTCGACAACCCCCAATTTGTTTGTCCCATAATCTCCATCAATCCTTGCCCAAACGAATTCGGTGGAATTTGTTGGCTATCTTCCACGAGGACCCGCTTACTGATATACTTGTTCTCGTAACCAAAATTGAGTGGTACATCCATGTTTTTATAGCTCATAGTCCTGTTTTGCATGTCGATCTTGATGCCTTGGTTGCTTAAGAAATCCACACCAACTATGATCTCATCAACAATATCTGCCACTATAAAATTATGCCCTTGCGGCTGACTCTCTTTAGTTTAACGGTTAGTTGGATTGGGAGACTTGCTCATCTCCTTCAGCCTTCCGCTTACGTCCGCTTGTATTATTGGAATTATTGGAGCCAGATCCAGATCCACAATAACGTACGATATGACCAAGCAGGTTAAACTCCTACATATCCAGACTGAACCCTGATGTGCCGAATGTATGTCCGACATGCGGCTCGTCCCCTCACAATAACAATCACTTATTTTTTTGCTCTTCTGACCCCACTCTTCTAACACCCATCTCTCTTTGGTCCAACCCTATTGAAACTGCTAGTTTCCTTCGACTCCCGTTAGAAGATATTGATGACAATTCAGGTTAAGGAAAAATACGCGTTGGGCAGGACAACATATCGTTACAACAACAACAACATGACCAGGTTTTCCGCACTTGAAGCACTTAATAGCCCCTTCATTTTTCTGTTGCTTCCCGTTTAATGCTTCTAGGATTTTGTCAATTTTTTCGGTCCAGTCTGGCGTCTCCACTTCCATACGGTGAGCTTTGTACGTGGGTTTACTCAAAAGCGAGGCTGTTTCTTGTGTTAGAGCATGTTATACCGTCTCCGCAAATGATCTCTTTGGATTGGCATAAGCTCGCTTGGCGGCTCGCTTTGTCTCCACATCACGTATTCCATTTATGAAGCTTTAGATTTTTACCCTTTCGATGTATTCCACGGGTGCGTCTGCGTTTGCCAGATGGGCTAACCTCTCGATATCCGATGCAAACTCCTGCAATGTCTCATTAGTCTTCTGGAAGCGATTCTGTAGCTCTATTTCATGTATCTGCCTCCTATGCTCGCTGCCGTAACGTCTTTCAACGGCTCCCATCAACGTTTCATAGTTGTTTCTTTCAGCGTCCGGAATAGTCTGTAAGATTTCGGCTGCAGGTCCTTTCAGTGACACAAATAAAGCAGCGACTTTGTCTTCAGCGCCCCAGTTGTTCACAGCTGCTGTCTTCTCAAATTGTAGCTTAAATACCTGGAAAGGAACAGAACCGTCAAATAAGGGGGTTTTTACCTTGGGTACGCTTGTTGAAACACTTGGACGACTCAGCTGCAACTCCTGGATACGAATTCTTAACGCATCCACCTCGGCCTCGACTTTCTCCTCAAGCTGCATTTTTTTTATCGTCCTGTATTTTTAGCCGTGATGACATACGTTCTTCCTGCTCCTCCAGCTGTAATGCTCCTCAAGTTGAGCTGAGATCTGAGATGTCATGTATGTCCTCTGTTCTTCCAACTGAGATGCCATGTGTAAATTCTGTTCTTCCAACTGAGATGTTATAAGTGTCTCCTGTGATTCTAATTTTGTTGAAATGTTCGCCGACAACTGAGACAATGCTGCCAATAACCAGTTTGTGTTCACATTTTCCTCTGTATCCGGAGTATCCCTCTGCTCTTCCATTTTGGTCGCTCCCTCTTCTGAATGATGAAAAACATGATTGTCAACGTTGACTCCTTCCGCTTCCATAGCTTCACGAAAACGTGATTTAAGCTCTGCTTTATTGCCTGCTGTTGTCAGTCCACGACGTTCCAACTCATTTTTGAGTTGCTGGATCTTCAATTCGCTCAACTTTGCCATGTCCTTGGTATCCTTGCAATATATTTGCTATCCTTACAATGTCCTTGTTATCCTTGCTATTATAACTACAGGAGTTATAGCCCAAAATCCGTTTATCGGAACAATCGATTGTATGGGAGCTATGTGAAATATTTATCCCATCTCGATGATTTTCAACACCGATATTTCACATATAAAAATAGCAATACCTCCAAAATTTCACGTTCCTACGTGTTTAATTACAGGAGTTATAGCCCAAAATCCGTTTATCGGAACAATCGATTGTATGGGAGCTATGTGAAATATTTATCCCATCTCGATGATTTTCAACATCGATATTTCACATATAAAAATAGCAATACTTACAAAATTTCACGTTCCTACGTGTTTAATTACAGGAGTTATAGCCCAAAATCCGTTTATCGGATTAATCGATTGTATGGGAGCTATGTGAAATATTTATCCCATCTCGATGATTTTCAACATCGACATTCCACATATAAAAATAGCAATACGTCCAAAATTTCACGTTCCTACGTGTTTAATTACAGGAGTTATAGCCCAAAATCCGTTTATCGGAACAATCGATTGTATGGGAGCTATATGTAATATCGGTCCGATCTTGCTGGTTCCGACAAATGATTCCTATATTGGGAAATGGTGGCCGCATACAAAATTTCAGCCAAATATCTCAAAAACTGAGGGACTAGTTTGCGTTCAAACAGACAGACAGACAGACAGACAGACAGACGGACGGACAGACGGACATGGCTAAATCAACTCATCTCGTCATCCTGATCATTTCGGTATACTTATTGATGGGTCTATCTCTTCTTCTTATCATACTTACAAACATCGGACCAAAGTTATAACACCATTTCATGTTCATGAAAGGTATAAAAATAGTAATAAATGGTCAGTTATATCATAATGAATCTGATATTGCGAACGAGCTCAATACATATTTTGTACATATGTAGATAGCATCACAGACATTTGCAGCGACATTCAAGTAGTTGATAGAGATGTCAATATATTTAATCAGTTGAGTTGTGTTTTTAAGTTTGACCCTGTTAGTAGGTTTGACATCGAAGACTTAGTGAAAAAGTTTAAATCGAAGATAGGTGGGAAAAAGTTATTATCAGATGGTGTAATCAAAGATGTTGTACTTTATGTAGGCTTTTTCTATGCGCAAATAATTAATGAAAGTGTGAGTAGTGGCATTGTTCCTTCCATGTGGAAAACTTCTACTATTGTCCCTGTAATAAAAAAGTTAAAAATACGATCAAAGCAGAAGAGTTACGATCAATAAATACATTGGCCACTGACGAAAAAATTTTAGAACTTGTTGTAAATAATCAACTAGTGCAATATTTAGAAACCAATAATATACTCATACAGCAGCAATCGGGATTTAGACAAAAGCACTCGTGTGAAACAGCCTTAAACATGGTTATAGCTGAATGGAAAGAGGAACTTAATGTGGCGAATGTTATCAAGAATCGCTCATCTTCCACCACTAGCGTCACTACCACAACTACAGCTGTTTAGATACATGGCGTGAGAGCGACAGAGGGAGAGGCAGCTCGCGTGTTTGCGAATGTGGCACAAAGAGGAGATGACGATAGATAAACGCTTCGAGAACACTGTTGCACGAATAAACCAGAAAGGTGTAGACATTTCTAGGTTGTGAAGCTGCTGTCTGCTAGGGTATATAAACCGCGCAAAGACAACGCAAATTAATCAGTTTATTTTGAAGTGTTGTACAGTGAAGTACTGAACAGTAAATTAACCCGCGATATTGTACTACGGTTTTTAGTACTGAATAAAGCGTACTACTTATTAAACAGAATCGGAGTGTTTTATTTAACGTACAGTGATCGAACTCAGGGAAAATAATCAAGGAATCATCGAATTCGTCACAATTGGTGTCAGAAGCGGTATTGTTAAATAAATACAAGGACATTGAAAAGGATAACAAGGACATTGAAAAGGATAACACGGACACTGAAGAGGATAACTAGGACATTGTAAAGGTAACAAGGACATTGCAAGGATATGGCAAAGTTTAATGACTTGAAGATCCAACAACTCAAAAACGAGTTGGAGAAACGTGGAATGGTAACAACAGGCAATAAGCCAGAGCTACAATCACGTCTACGCGAGGCTATGGAAGCGGAAGGAATCAACGTTGACGATTATGTTTTTCAGCTTTCGGAAGAGGGAGCGACGAAAATAGAAGAGCAAAAGGATACTCCGGATTCAGTGGCAAATGTGGACACAAACTCGCTGTTGGCTGTATTGGCTCAGATGTCGACGAATATAACATCAAAGTTTGAAGAACAGAAAATTTGCATGGAGGAAACGAAGACGCACATGGCATCTCAAATATTGCAGTTGTCTACACAGCTGGAGGAACAGGAAGCACGTATGTCCTCAAAACTAGAGGCGCGCATGGACGAGAAACTAATGCAGCTTGAGGAGAAAGTCGAAGCCGAGGTGGATGCGTTAAGAAACCGTATCCAGGAGTTGCAGCTGAATCGTCCAAGTGTTTCCACAAGCGTACACAAGGTAAAAACCCCATCATTTGACGGTTCTGTTCCTTTCCAGGTATTTAAGCTACAATTTGAGAAGACAGCAGCTGTGAACAACTGGGGCGCTGAGGACAAAGTCGCTGCTTTATTTGTGGCATTGAAAGGACCTGCAGCCGAAATCTTACAGACTATTCCGGACGCTGAAAGAAACAACTATGAAGCGTTGATGGGAGCCGTTGAAAGACGTTACGGCAGCGAGCATAGGAGACAGATACATCAAATAGAGCTACAGAATCGCTTCCAGAAGACTAATGAGACATTGCAGGAGTTTGCATCAGATATCGAGAGGTTAGCCCATCTGGCAAACGCAGACGCACCAGTGGAATACATCGAAAGGGTAAAAATCCAAAGCTTCATAAATGGAATACGTGATGTGGAGACAAAGCGAGCCACATATGCCAATCCAAAGAGATCATTTGCGGAGACGGTATCACATGCTCTAACACAAGAAACAGCCTCGCTTTTGAGTAAACCCAATACAAAGCTCATCGTGTGGAAGTGGAGACGCCAGACTGGGCCGAAAAAATTGACAAAATCCTAGAAGCACTAAACGGGAAGCAACAGAAAAATGAAGGGGTTATTAAGTGCTTCAAGTGCGGAAAACCTGGTCATATTGCACGTTATTGTGGATCTGGATCTAGCTCCAATAATTCCAGAGACTTCGGCAATGCTTGTGGACGTAAGGGTAACGCTGGAGGAGATGACCAAGATGAATGCCCTATAGTTTCTGTGTCGCAGGTCGGAGGGAAAGCAAGTACTGTTACTGTTAGAGGTTTCTTGGACGGAAAAGAGCGGTTATTCACTGTGGATACTGGCGCATCTCATTCCGTCATTAGAAGTGACTTGGTCCAAAAGAGAGTACGACCATTGCAGGATGCAAAGTTGCGGACAGTAACTGGTGAAAGTAAGCTGGTTCATGGAGAAGTGCGGTGCAAAGTTGCGATTGGGAATGCGACTACATACCACAACTTCTTAGTGGCAGATATTGTGGACGAAGTCATCATTGGCGTCGACTTCTTGGCTGTGAGAGACATTCACATGAACCTGAGAAATAGAGTTATGAGATACAATGGCCAAGAAGTACCTCTGATCTTTGGACACAACATTGACACAACATTGGGTATTACACCAAAGGAGTTTCATTAGAGATGAAGCACAAGGACACTCGAAATGCAAAGGTACCTCCTCGACCAATGGCTTCGATAGACAAATGCCTACTTGAGAATATTTGGAGAAGTCAACAGGAAGATTCAGATCTGGCATGCGTGATCCGAGGGCTTGAGCGAAACAAACGACCAGCAAGAAAAGAAATGTCAGTGGCGAGTCCAGTTGCCAAGTCATATTGGGCACAATGGAACAGTTTAAGAATGGTATCCGGTTGTTTGCATCGAATATGGGAGAGTGAGGATGGTCAACGCGCTCGGAAGCTTATAGTTGTTCCAAGGAAGCGGGTGTCTGATGTTCTCAGGGAAATGCATAACGATCCAAGTGGAGGTCATCTAGGAGTCAAGAAGACCTTGGAGAGGATTAAGCAGACATTTTATTGGGTTGGTTATGGTCAGTCGGTAAAGGAGTGGATTGCCAAATGCGATGAGTGCATCAGAGCAAAGGTGCTGAGGTCCACGAGTCATGGTCGAAGGAGGCAATGCAACTCAGATGCACCGGTTGAGAGGATTGCCTTGGATGAAGCTGGTCCATTCCCCAGAACTATAAGCAAAAACATGAAAACCAGGTACGACAAAGCAATGGAAACAGAAGGGTTTCTGGAAGGAGATTTAGTATTCCTTAACAGGCCACAACGGAGGAAAAGTGTGTCTCCCAAAGTTCAGTGCAACTGGGAAGGACCATACAGAGTTGTGAAACGGATCAACGACGTTGTTTACCGCATACAGGCTGTTGGAATGCTACGGAACAAAATGAAAGTGGTTCCCCTGGAGAGACTAGCAACGTTGGGATCGGGAAATGTGTCTGATCGGGACGATCAGACTTAGGTGGAGGGCAGTGTGGCGAATGTTATCAAGAATCGCTCATCTTCCACCACTAGCGTCACTACCACAACTACAGCTGTTTAGATACATGGCGTGAGAGCGACAGAGGGAGAGGCAGCTCGCGTGTTTGCGAATGTGGCACAAAGAGGAGATGACGATAGATAAACGCTTCGAGAACACTGTTGCACGAATAAACCAGAAAGGTGTAGACATTTCTAGGTTGTGAAGCTGTTGTCTGCTAGGGTATATAAACCGCGCAAAGACAACGCAAATGAATCAGTTTATTTTGAAGTGTTGTACAGTGAAGTACTGAACAGTAAATTAACCCGCGATATTGTACTACGGTTTTTAGTACTGAATAAAGCTTACTACTTATTAAACAGAATCGGAGTGTTTTATTTAACGTACAGTGATCGAACTCAGGGAAAATAATCAAGGAATCATCGAATTCGTCACATTAATAATAAAAAGTCGATCATAGCAGTATTCATCGATCTTAAAAGAGCTTTTGAAACTATAGATCAAGGCGAATTCATACAGGTGGTTTCGGGAACATATATGTATTGAACTTTTTTTATTTTCAGTCGAAAGGGTAATGTCAAACTCAGCCAAATTCCAAGGCGAATTCGAATTGACGTTGTTTGTTTACATTTGTATTCGCATTCTGATTGGCACGTGTTTTTCGTAAAAATATTGAGTTTATTTAAAATTAAATAAGTTTTGGTGAAGTTTTCAGAATGGTTAAATGTGCGATTTGTTTAAAACAATTTGTGCGGGGAATTGGGACATTTTACAAGGTGCCTCTTGATGAGAAGAGACGTCTTTTGTGGCAAAATAACTGCGGGGTGCTTTTGAGATCAAAAGATCATATTTGCGCAGACCATTTTTTGCGCGAAGATATAATTTGTAGTGGAAAACTGCCGAGATTGTTGCCAAAAGCAGTTCCCCATCCGTTGATGAGAGTTGCTCCATTTAATTGCGCACCGCCTATACAACCAGCACTAAGTTCAGAATGGTGCTATAATCAGTAAGTAGTGTTATTATATTTATATATTTATTATTATTATTGGGTCTTTATATATGGAGACCTGATGTATCTAGGCCTGCTCAGGATTCGCCAGATTTATGCGTAACAGAGATAGCTCCGATGGTCGTAGATAGCTACAACATCAGCACCAACAACAACATAGACAGTTTATTGATTGTGGAAAATGTAGATTCCCAAACACAAACTTCTGGTGTGCTTCTTGAAGATTCTGCCACCCAAACAAGGTAAGTGATTGTAAAACGAAACTGTGCCATGAATTTTAATATTTTGATATACCTATTTTGAAACTTCCTTGCAGTTGTTTAGTTTTCGAGGCTCTTATAAGTCCCGAAATATTAAATTTAAGGTCAGAAGTGAAAAGGCTAAAGGCGGAAAATAAGGATTTGAGTCGTAAGCTCAATGAATCAAATGTAGTGCTTGGCAATTTCCGTAATATATTCACGGAAGGTCAAATGCGAAAGATGGTTGCGCCAGGTATGATTATTTGTTCTTATTATTTAAGTATGTGACTGAATCTCTTCACATTTACTTAGATAAAAATATACATTGGAGTTGGCAAGACATTTCGAGTGCGGTTTGTCTGCACGCGGCAGGGCCGAGAGCTTACCACCATCTCTATGACAACGGCTTCCCACTTCCTAGCGTGTCAACCTTACAGCGCTGGTATCGCAAAACGGACATAAGTGAAGGTCTCTTGGCTGCATCATTTCAAGCGTTGAGTAACATGTCTGAACTTAGTGATGATGACAAAATATGTGTTCTCTCTTTCGACGAAATGAAAGTCGCCGAAGCGTTTGAATTTTATGAGCCTGGAGAGCAAGCACGAAAGCAAGTAAAAATGGTGCAAGTGGCGATGGTCCGCGGATTGCTAAAGTCGTGGAAGCAGCCCATTTTTTATGCCTTCGACACTCCTATGACCAAAGACATTCTGTGCTCCATTATTATAGCTTTGAAAGATATAAACTTTGAAGTGGTAGCTATTGTGAGCGATCAAATCGCACATTATGGTGGAAGTCGCTCAAAACAACCATAGGTAAAATTAACATTTTAATTTATTTTACTATGTATATTAAGTCCTTTTCATGTTTTCGGGAATCTTCCAGATAATCTAGAAACTTGTCACTTATTGTTTTCAGATGATCCATGGTTTCCACACCCGTCGGACCCTTCGTTGAAAGTCTATGTATTCTCAGATCCACCGCATCTGTTGAAATTGGTGCGAAACCATTACATAGATGACGAATTCATCTGGAACAACCAGCGGCTGGGTACCAGGACAATTTGCGATTTGCTAAACCACACTTCTAGCTCGGACGTGTCGATAGCTTATAAGATATCGCACGACCATCTAGGAGTGAAAGGAGCAGGTAATTAAAGCTCTGTACGGAGAGTTCTTACGGCAGCTGACCGCTTTACTGCTGTAAAACTACATTTACAGTCTTAGGGCCGCTTTCACCATCTGCGGTAAACGTTTACCGACAGTTTACACGACAGAAGTCGTTCGATTATCTGTCAAAAAAGTTTTGGTTAGCGTGTTGGTAAGCGTTTACCACAAATGGTGAAAACGGCCCTTAAAGTTGCAGCTTTACTCGGATAACAATTGGAAAATTATGACAGAAGCTACAACTAACTACTTTGTATACTAAAATTAACCTTGATTACAATACTACGTATATACAATTTCAGCACGTCAAAAAGTGAAAACAGCAGCGCAATTGTTTTCCAACTCGGTTGCGAGTGCAATTCGTCGGTGCCATGCGCTAGGATATCCGATGTATAATGCGATGCAGACTGATGACTTTAATCAGCTCGTAAATGACTTGTTCGACGTTTTGAACTCGAACATGGGCACCTTTGCGTATCCGGGAAAGGTATCTGTAGTGACTGAAATTAAAAAAAAGTTTCTTATTGCTTTTAAATTTAAGGAACCCTTCGGTAGAGATCTTTCCAACCAAATGGATATTTTAAACCGCATGAACGAATTCATGTCGGTGCCCATTATCCCAGGAAAGAACTGCATTCAGATATTTCAGAAGGGAATCCTAATGACCAATAGGGCGTTGGTTGGTTTGTTTAATTATTTAAAAAATATACTATATCACGCCGATAGGATATACGCGTTATTTCTATTTTATATTTCTTTTCAGCGCGAAATACGGAAACATTGCGAGGCACGGGAAACGTTTCAAAAGAAACGACCGAATGGACGGCCCCTCAAGGAACATCAACTCCTTTGAAGGCAAGTACGAGCGCAAATTTAAGTGCCAGCGTGGTAAGTAGCGCAAATGAGAGCAGCAAAGCATTGAGTGGTTCAGCTGGATCGAAAGAAAACGAAGAACCTGACGATGAAGATATAGGTGATGTTGTCAGCGCTGTAGACACATCATTTTCGGACGATTGCGGCGTTTTGAAGGAGGACGCTTTGTCATATATTTCGGGGTATATGATAAAAAAATTAAAACTGGAAGAGCTTCAGGATACTCGCCCATCTATCGGCTTTGTGGATGAAATAAGCAAAGGGTTTTTAAAAAAGCCATCTCCACATCTTCTACACGGAGTGAAAGCGATGGAGAAAATATTTGAAAAGGTTAATGGGTCAGAAATCTCCACCAGAAAAAACCTGCATAAAAGCTTAATAAGCAGTAGCGCTCATGTTCGTATCCGAAGCTTAAACAGGCGGCTTAAGGTGCAAAAGGCAAAGCAAAGGCTGGTGGGGTTCAAAAAATTCTTAAAAGTCAAACTATAAGTTTTCTAATATACGCGTGATGTCAACCTATGATTATTGAAGATTAAAAAAGGTGCAGTCTTTATAATTATAATATTTTATCAATATTTATAATTAAAGTTCCGAGTGATTTAAATGCTGAATAATGACTGACTTTATTTGATACGATTCAATGTTTACAAAGTATATGAATGGTGAAAAAGAGAAATGTCAAATAATATTCAAGGTTGCATAGACACATGGTTGTATTATGAAGTACTTATTAATTCGAAAGTTTTAACTGTGAGCTACTTCGCCTCCACAACACCCCCTCTCGAAGTAGAGAACGTTTTCCTCATGAGCTGCGTTCTACAAGACCCAAATTGGATGAACAGATGTTGTGCTTCATTTGCGTAAGGCCCTTAGTAAGCATGTCCGCTGGCATTTGTTGTGTTGGCATATATTTTATAGTAATCGTTTTATCTTGCACGCAGTCTCGGATAAAGTGGTGACGTATGTCAATATGTTTTGTTCGAGGGTGGAAATTTGAAGACGTAGTTAACTTTTGAGCGCTCTGATTATCATTAAATAACTCTACGCTGTCGCAATCAATTCCCACTTCTTTTAAGGCAGCTTTTAAGTATAGAGCTTCCTTAGCAGCCTCAGTTATTGCAATGTATTCCGACTCTGTACTTGAAAGGGAGACGGTACGCTGCTTACGAGCTTCCCAGCTTATAGACGAACCGGCAAAAATAAATGCGAAACCGGTATATGATCGCCTATCCGCTGAATTTGCGCCCCAGTCGGCATCGACAAGGCCGTATAACTTCGCGCCTGTCTTTTTGTACAGTAAGCCTTTCTCTAATGTTCCTTTGATGTAGCGCAGGATTCTCTTTGCCGCCTTCCAATGCTCTTCGGTGTAGTTGCTGTTAAACTGACTCATAAAGTTTACAGCAAATGCTATGTCCGGTCTCGTATATACTGCCAGATACATCAATGCGCCGATTAGATTTTGATACGGATACTTTGCCATGATTGCCACGTCTTTTGTTTCGGGCGTAGTGAGATTACAATTCGTTTCAATTGGCGTTTTCGAAGGATTGCACTCCGTCATGCCGAACCTGTCCAATACTGATTCGGCATATGATCGTTGTGATAAAAATATTGCGCTCTTATCCAGGCTCTGACAAAAGTCTATACCTAGACATCGGTTGACCCTCCCGATGTCCTTCATGTCGAAATGCTGTGAAAGTGTTATCTTTGTTTCTTTTAACCAATTGTCGTTGTTCGATGCTAGTAGTAAATCGTCCACGTATATTATGACCAACATAATGTCATCGCCTTCACGGCGCACATAGAAACATGGATCGAATTTTGTTGCTTTTAACCCAATATTGTTTAGAGTAAATGATAATTTTTGCTACCACATTAACCCTGACTGCCGTAAACCATACAGTGCCTTCGATACCAAACACGTAGGGTTGCTTTGTTGTAATGATACTCGCCACTCTTCCGCTGTTTGCTTAATCTCGTCGCAATGCTTTGTCAAACCTTTAAGCCGACGGGTTGACCTCGTTTTATTTTATTTAATATGCTCATAAGCAGATCAGGAACGTCCATGTAGATTTTCTCATCCAGATCCCCATTTAAGTATGCGGTGACAACGTCCATCTGGTGTATTGCAAGGCTCTTTTCTGCAGCCAACGCCGTAAACAGTCGCACTGAAGTTGATCGTATGACAGGAGATGAGATGTCATGAAAATCTTCGCCTGGCCGTAGAGCGTAGCCCTTTGCTACAAGTCTAACCTTCTTTAAATTATCATCTTTAGTACGGAATACGAATCTATTGCCAATAACTTTACGGTCTGAAGGTTTTTCAACAATCTGCCAAGTTTTGTTTCGAATGTGCGCCAAAAATTCGTCTTCAGGCGCCTTCAGCCACATAGACGAGTCATCAGATTTCAGCGCTTCTGCCAGAGTTTGGGGATCGTCAGTGGCGAGGCCAGCTGACTCCTCTACATCGCATTCAAAGAAGTCATCTGAATCGACATCGTCCCCCTCTGAAACAGTGCCATCTACTGTTGGATGATAAGCTTTTCGTGGTCTTCCTCGCAGACCAGTGCGCACGTTTGTTGGCCGACCTCTACCGCGTCGAGCATTACCAGCACCTACATCAACTATAGGCACATCTACCGATTCTTCGTTGCCGTTTTGTATGATCGCATTGCTATCTAACACAATATCAATTGTACCACATTCACCAATATTTTCGCTATCGTTATCGGATTTAAAGTCTTCAAAAGTCCCTTCAATAAATTTTACATCTCGGCTTATAATAACGCGCTTCTTGTTCTTCGAATATAACCGATAAGCCTTTGAATCGTCTGAGTAGCCCACGAATACACACGGCTCCGCGCGAGAGTCGAATTTCCCTTTCGCGGGGTTTTTATTTAAAACATACGCTTTCGTACCGAATATTTTCATGTACGCTACTGTAGGATTTCGATTTGTCCACGCTCGATATGGCACTTCGCCCGTCGTTCTTGTTACGCAACGATTTCTTATAAAGCACGCTGTATTCACTGCTTCGGCCCAAAACGACGAAGGTGCACTTGCATTTTTCATCATGCACCTGGCCATTTCAACTAGGGTTCGATTCTTACGCTCCGCTAAACCGTTCTGTTGCGGAGTATACGGTGCTGAGAGACGACGTTTGATTCCGCACTCACTAAGAAAATTGTTAAATTCTTTGTTGCAGTACTCGAGCCCGTTGTCGGACTGCAACGCTTTAATTTTCTTTCCCGTAAATGTTTCAACTTTAGCCTTGTACTGCTTGAAAGCATTTAGCACATCTGACTTGTTTTTTATAAAAAAGATCTCGCACCACCGCGATTTTTCGTCTATAAATGTAACGAAATATTTTGCGCCACCGACCGAGCAATGTCTCATTGGCCCGCACACGTCGCTGTGTACTATTTCGAGTAAGTCGTTTACTCTATCCGTAACAGATTTAGGAAAGGGCGCACGCACTTGTTTCTCACTAGCACAGATTTCACAGTCAGATAATTTATCAGTTTGTTTGAATTTTAAACCATACACCGGACCGTTTGCCATTGATTTCAAATCGCGCTCATTTACATGGCCCATTCTGTAGTGCCATAAATCGATGTCGCTTTTAATGTTCGCCAAATTCGCGAAATTTGTTGATGTTTTTAAATAATACAAATTTCCAATTCTATCGGCCTCCAAAACTACCTTATTGTCATTGTTTATAACCACGGCCCCGTTCTTTTGAAATTTCACGGTATAACCCTTGTCTGTAATTTTAGCAACCGACATTAAATTTGTACGCAAATCAGACACATGCAAAACGTTTTCCAAGTCCAAATCGATTTGCTTTCCCCGGACGTCTGCCTTCGTACACACTTTACCGACGCTTATTTTTGTCGAACAATTATTTGCCAAATTCACTTCATCATTTACTGGTTTTAGGTTTTCAAATATGTTTACATTTGCACTCATATGGGACGTGCAGCCACTGTCGATGCACCATCTCATATTTCCTACAGGGACAGCAAATGCCTTTTCGACCGTATTCAATGTCATTTTTGCTTTTTCGTTCGATTCTTCACTTACGCGCGTGTTTTGTTTTTCTCTGTTTTTACAACCCGGTTTACCGCAACGATAACATTTTTTTATTTCTTTTGATTTATCCGAATTCCGATCGACGTGCCCTTGATTTGACTTTTTCTTTATGTAAAGTACATTATTTTCTTTCTTTTCTTCCTTCGATTTTCGCGACTCATACTCTTCGAGTATTTTCACACGAAGCACCTCAGCCTTTGGTAGTTCGTCTCGCGTTTCTACAGCACATCTAAATGTTTCGTACGACGGTGGCAGACTATACAATAACAAAATTGCTAATAACTCGTCACCAATAGGGACGCCTATTTCTTTTAGCTTCGCGACTGCGTCGAAAAATGAATTAAGATGATCTCGAACTTTCTCGTCTTCTGTCATGCGCGACAAAGCTACACGTTTAAGTAATGTCGCTTTTCTGGCTGGGCCTTTAGATTGAAATGTCGATTCCAACCTCAACCAAATATCACGTGCATTGATGCACTCTGTAATTTGCCCTAACTCTGATGGTGCTATAGCCAAAGTAATGTCCGCTGATGCCTTTTGATCAGCAATTTTCCATTCGACGAGTTTTGCATCGTCAACTGGCCTTGCAATAGAACCATCCACGTAGCCCCACAAATCATTCTTGATTAGTATTGCTCGCATCTGCAATTTCCAAGAATCGTAATTATCCGCGTTTAGCGGCTCGATTCTTACAACACCAGCCATTATTCTTTAAGGTTTTTGGCTTTCTCAAAATAGATAACACTTGTACACTTCACTTGTAATTATACAGTCGATTACACTTTTGGGCGCTGGGTCCATAACCTAAAGTTCCGAGTGATTTAAATGCTGAATAATGACTGACTTTATTTGATACGATTCAATGTTTACAAAGTATATGAATGGTGAAAAAGAGAAATGTCAAATAATATTCAAGGTTGCATAGACACATGGTTGTATTATGAAGTACTTATTAATTCGAAAGTTTTAACTGTGAGCTACTTCGCCTCCACAACAATAATAGTCATTATTTTATATTATTTCAGCATTATCAGTTTCATACGAATACCACGCAGCACAACATTGAAACTTAACAAGCCACCTCGGAGGTGGAATATTAACGCCGATACAAGAAACCGCCCTTTTCAGGGCTACTAAAAATACCAAAGAGACAATTTTGTTCTAAACTATATTATTCTTGTAGTATACTTGAAAATTTTGTTCCTCTCCACACATAAATGTCTTGATTATTCCTTTTTCTGTTAACTTTTTCACCCATCTCTTTATTTATTTCTTTTCTCTTTTCGTTTCATTCCTCTTTCCTTTCTCATTCTAAATTAATAAATTGTAAGCCAAACATTAGTATGCAAAAACCAAGCCAACCTAAAAGAAATCGGTATTTAAATTGTATAGTAATGTATTTTATTAATAGTCGTATAATACAAGCAAATCATTCAATAACCAAAAACGAAACATACTTGTGTATTTTGATTTTGTAAATATTTAAATTTATTTACCCGCCTGGCCAACCACATCAATAGCGACACCAACACGTACCGGTACTTGTAGTTGATTTAATTTTTCATCGGATGTAATTAGCATACGCGCCTGCATTGCTGGCACCAACGACTACAACAAATAATGAGAACGTCCCAATATTAATGTTTTGACATCCAATAAAGAAACCAAAGTTGCCATTAGACCAGATACAGCCATAGGATTCATTAATTGGCGATCGCTATGGTATGGGCTGAGCGTCAATGTGCCTTTGCCCAAATGTGTTAAACTTTGTGCAATACGCACCATAAACAAATTGCTTGGATCCTTTGAATGATATTGCGCCAATTGACGTAGCATAGAGGCTAGGCGTGCATTATTGGTACCGGCGCCAATTAAACCCATAGCAAATATGGCGTTGTGTGCCACTTCAGCATCGCTATCGTGGGAGAATTTACTTAAAGTATCGAGTATATTCAGTTTTGGGTTCGATGCAGAGATTAAGCCTAAAGCAAGGGGTACAGCACGACGTATACATGGTTCACAATAACGCAGTAAATTGCCAAATGAACGAAAAGCCATTTCAGCGCCAATATCTTCCCCCATTGCAATTAAAGCGATACCCAATACGGCAACGGATTGTGTAGCAGAGAGATCTTTCTCTTTTTCCTTCTCCTTAGCTTTCTCCTTTTCCTTCTCGGCGGCCTTATCCTGTAAAAAAATAAGAAAAGAATTTTGTATAATGTTACAACATCGCATTAACAAATTAATTTACCTTTTCCTTATTCTTATCCTTCTTGTCTTTTTCGTCAGCACCATCACCATTCGTTGATTCATAATGGTCAGAACAAATATGCAATAATTGCTGTATTTTCAATACATACCCGCGTACCCGCATACGCGCAAATATGCCCATGACCTCTACATTGGCGACATTCTTGCCACCAGTAGCAAATACAGTTTTTAAAGTATCTATAACAATTGCACGATTAGAGCCAGCATATGCAATACCAAGACCAAGTATAGCGCCGATGCGCATTGATGTATTTTGATTATAAATATAATCGGAGAGTAGCGCATGTGCAGGATCAACCTCATTGCGTATGCCACAATTGACAATACCACAAGCAAGTAAAGCACCCGACTTTATATAATCATCGGTAGAATATAGATATTTATCAATCATAGTTAAACCACCATCAACGTCCCACAACAGAATGAGTCCAAGCGAAGCTGTAGCTGAAAGCTCTTTATTCTTATACAACCATTTGTTGCCATCTTCTGAGAGTAATTTGTCCACACGAAAACCAGCATTCACAAATCCATTAACAAAGCTGGCAGCCAAATTTTGCTTCGCCGAATCGACCTTATGTTAAAAAAAAGTACGAGTTCTAAGATAAATTTTTAAGTTATGGATATATTAAAAATTAAATTATAAATACTTACTTGTATAGAGGCAAAACGAGTGCGAGCATTATCCAAATGTGATTTGTATATATCCTCTAGTGTCTTAGCTTCCATAATATCCAATTCACGTGCCAAATTCAAGAAATGCTTATTCAAATTGGCATTTGACATAATCTCCATTAGATCATCATAGTCTGGCATAGACTCCTCCAATTCGAGACATACTTGTTGACGTGCCAACATGAAAGCCAACTGTTTTTGCATAGCCGAGTCCTTGGGTTCTTTGAATATTTCCGTTATCTTATCCATATCGTTTAACATGAGCGCCAAACGCAAAGATTGTGTATGCTGGTTAAATTTGCGTGCCAATTGCAATGCTGTTTCCAAAATTGTAGTATTATCTGGCTCCGGTACATATGGGTAGCACGATTGTAAGTACAAACATACACGTGGATATGCCGACTCATCGACATATTCGTGCAACAAATGTAAATGCATGCATCTGCCTCGGCATTATGTTCCATATTGTAGGGTATAATTTGCTTGAAATTCTCCAGAAGTATCTAGATAATGTGCTGCTATTTCATCAGATAAATGACGCACATATTCATGACCCCATTCACCAATTTTTTGTGAACGATCACAAAGAAAACTATAAGCCAAACAATCCTTGCCACTACCCATGGTCATCGAGAGTACGGATATGATGTCGGCACATACTTGACGTGTCTGCTGATCAGGCATTTGCTTGTATACAGTTTTCATGGTCTCATAATGAGGACGCATAAACTTTAAATGGTTTCGGCACCGAAGTCATGGACGTGGTGGATGCGCGTATTAACTTGGCCAACATTTCAAGGGCTGGCAAGTACAATGCCTTATCAGGCTCTTGTAGACGATTTACCAACATTTCCAGATCTTTTTTTACCTCGGCGGCTGACTTTTCTTCCTTCTTTGTAGCAACCTATTTTGATACTATTGTTTAAAACTGTAGTTTGCTATTTGTGTGATTATAAGCTTTATTTAATAATATTTGTTACAATTGTTGGCAGTGATTTACATTGCGCTAAAAGGCGAATTCAAGTTTTAGCAATGGCGCTCAAGGCGAATTCATATTTCACCCCCAAGGCGAATTTGCATTTTGACAGCTCGCATCCGATTTACAAAAACAAAATACATGGGAAATTTACCGAAACCACCTTGTATATCTGCCTTGCTATAGATCAAAAAATATTAGTCGATAAACTATTAAGTATTGGTATTCGAGATGTGGAATTAGTTTGGTTTAAAATTTTTTAACAAATCGATCGCGAAGGACAGTCATTGGTTCTACGTTATCTGAAAAAGTCGACGTCAAGATTGGCCTACCCCAAGGGTCCGTTCTTGCCCCAATTTTATTTAATATTAACATTAATGATATAAATTCCATCTTGAAATTTAATTCTATTAAACTATTTGCTGATGATGCGCTTATCTCAATAAATGAAAAAAGCGAGAAGGAGATAACAGAAAAACTACAGAGTGATTTAAATACCCTTTATATTTGGCTTTGTGCTAATAGGCTAAAAATTAATATCAAGAAAACTAAATATATGGTAATTACAAGGAAAAATATTGAGGATCTTGAGCCCATAAAAATAAATAATAACGAGATTGAAAAAGTAAACACAATTAAATACCAAATCCAAAAAGACAGCAAATTGAAATAAATTTGACTCGCATATTGATTATACAATTAGCAAAATAGCAAAAAAACTGTGGTACATGCAGAGAACTTGTAAAAACTTAAGTAACCATTACAAAGTAAAAGTACACAGATCAATAGTTGAGCCTTATTTTATCTATTGCTCTACAATTTTCTTTATAATGAAAGATTCTCTAATTGAAAAGCTACAAAAAATGCAAAATAAAGCTATGCGGGGGGATAGCCACTTCATTTAACCTTTATTTTAACAGGAGGATAAACTGGCTGATAAATTTATAGTGAGCGTCAAAGTTGACGGCTAGTCGTGAAAACGGCCCTAAAGGTCGCAATATGCTTATTTTTTCATCTCGGACACAAAACCCCCGCATATGGAACTCTTTGCCTTTGCGGACTTTATATAAGGCTCCACTTACTCACGCTCACGTGAGCGAAGATGAGTATAGCTCGCTTATATCGTTAATTTAATCCACAAAGACCCTAACCAACAAACGAAAGATTTGCCAGAAAAAGTAAATTGGTGAGTTAGTACTAAAGTAAAGGTCTTGCCATTTCCACACCACCTATGAGGTAGGCAATTGAAGCATTGTCGGGAATAACGTTTTAAGTCACAAAATTTAAATTCGTCAGGAGAGCCAAAAAAGGCTTAAGTAATAACTTTTTTAATTTACTTCTTTCGTTTTCTTAACTTTTACTTTTAGGGACATCTTTCATATTATCAGTTTTGTACCTTCCTTATAATCTTCCAAAATAATGTATGTCAATTTACATTCCTCTACTATTTCTATGTGTTTTTACAGTTATGGCGTGCACAATTTTTGGAAATTTTTTTATCTGTACAATGCAATGTAGAGCAATACAAAAGGTTGTATGCAACAAAACCGGTTTTCAAAAAAATTGCATTTAGAACATCATTCCCGATAATGCTTCAATTGGCGCGTTACCGAAGTTAGTTTTGGGTGCTCGGTTCCCCAGTAGGCCTATATCACCCATATAAATATATAAATAAATAATAGTAAACATGTGTATTTCAGTTCAGTAATTCATTTTTGCTTATACCTACATACATACATACATATATACAAAGTGAATAAAAATTTAAATATCTATTTACATTGTTCAAAATTACAGGCTTTAAAGGTTAAAAAAAAAAATATTGTAAAAACTATATCTAAATTTAAAGTATTATATCTAAACTTAAAGATTAAAATCAGAAAAAAATAAAATTCAGAAAAATTCAAATGTGTTAATACTGAGCTTACAAACATTAAATATGTCTTGGTCGTAACTGACCGACTTTTTCTAGGCCCTGGTCGTGCCCGAGAGTACCCAACCAAAGATGGTACTCTGAGCTAGCAAAGAGCCAAAACTATTGGGCAATATTCCCGGCATAATAATGCCCGCATATACGTCGGTGCCCAGGATAAGGCGAACCGGAGCCGCGGTAAAAAAAATTGGGGTCAGCTAACTGTATATGGACATAGGGTGTCGCGATAGCGCTGTCTACGCTGATACGTGGGGCCATCCGTCGGAGGCTCTCTACCACGGTCGCCTGTATTGTGATTTGTTTGTTTTGTCCGTGTTTGCCTCGGATGCGAAGCAAACATCCCACATGTCCGCCGATGATGCCAGTTCGAATGCGTAATTTTTGCGCTAGATCTGCCTCGATGAGGGTCGTCGGGGCACAGGCGTCTATGAGGGCGCGTACATGTTGCAGGTTTCCAATCTGATGACCGCGGTTGGCGGAATCGCCACGGTGAGACTAAGTAGAGCAGTTTCTGCTAGCGTTGCCGTGAGTCGACTTCTAAAAGTCGAGGTGGCCCGGTGGTGAGACCTAGATAAGGCGCTGCTCGCTGTAAGTATGCCGAGAAGATCTAGTTTCCGCTCTGCGATCGCGTGAGTCATGTCGGGCTTTTGTATTGTTGAGGGTGCATTCGGAGTGCAGGCGAAGAGGCCGTGTCTCCGCTCTGTGTCCGTTGCATTTTGATGCCATTTGGGATCGCTGGAGCAGTTTCCTCTCGTGATGCAGTAGAGGTCGGAAGGATTGGGTTTTTTTGTAAGTGGCTGCCGGGCGAAGAGACGTATTCTCCGGTCCAGACTCCTCCACTTTACGGTTCTCCCTAGCTGGACGAAGAGGCCGTGTCTCCGCTCCAGAATCCGATGCGTAGAGCGAGATAGAGTCGTCCATCCGTTCCTGCGGTGATTCTAATTCTTCACTTAGCTGTTGACTCCATGGCTTACTGCGGGCTTCACTTAGCAGTTGATTGTCATCAACTTGCGTTATGTGGAGCGTAGAGTGGTGCTTTTTGGCGCAATATCTGCATCGTCCGTAACTTGGGCAGACGTCGGAACGGTGATCCATCCCCAAGCAGTTGCCGCAGAAGCGTCCGCGGATTGCTTCGTATAAACGCTGCTCGGGTTTGCATGGACCTAAATACGCGGCATTGGCGGATCGGGTGTGGTTGGGAGCATAAGCGGCAGTCGATGGTATACCGATGGGAGTTTTCGGCAGCGTGGCGTTGCATGGCGGCAAATCGACCCATTTTTTCTGAAATAAGTAAAAATTGTAATGCAATAAAAAAACCCCTTCGACTTTTAAATTTTTTAAGTTCATTTTTATAAAAGTTTTCTTTTTTAGTTATATCGAAAACAATATTAAAAAAATTAAAATGTTTTGTTGGGAAAAACTAAAAACACTTTCAGGAACTACATAAGATGCAGTTTATAAGATACACAATCAAAAACAGCTAAGTTTTAACAATGTGAGTTGCAGAGTGATTGCGCATAACTTACTTATAGCTTTCAAAACTTAAAGTGGACACATAAAAGAAGTCGGAACTACGCCCCACCCTTGTTAATTCTGGATCGACGTACTTGGTCAGCTGCGATATATCGGGTCATAGGTCAATAATCCAAAGAATTCAAATTAGGGGGTACAACGTGTAAGGGACTCTTGAAAATGCCAAGCAATTCAGATGACGAATTTTTTTTCATTGCTAAAGCCTCAATTATGTAAAACTTTATTTCGTCTTTAGCTCGGACTTTGACTTTGACCGATAAGTTAAATATACCTGTTCAAACGAAACATGGCAAATGGAAAACCTCAAAGTTGAAGCAAGGTTGAAATTTTGCAAACTCTCTAATTTTGCTTGCTTTGACAATCAGATGTTGATGATTTTGCTTTAATTTAAGAAATAAAATTTGGAAGAAATAATAATAAATTTTTCTCTATTAAATTAATAAATTTACCAAAACACTCTGAATGCAAATAAATAAATAACGAAAAAAAAAATTAATAAAAGAGAAGCGTCAAACGTTCATTTTAGCATAACTCTGAGGTTGAGATTGTAAATGTCAGGCGAGGTTAAAAAAGCTTTATATAATTGACCCTTTAGAATTACCGTCTTGCATTGATAACTTCCTGAAAAACAATATTTTTTGTGAATACCCTTCCATCGTTGGCTAGGTGACCTTGATTATTATGTTCGCTAACATAAAACTTCAAGTTGTCAAACGACCTAACTCTGCTTGCAGCCACAATCAACTGCCCATGGGTAAATACAGGGCGCTTCAACAATATCCCGACCTTCTCAAAGGTTTGACCTTGCGACTTGTGGATAGTCATTGCAAAAGACGGTATTATTGGGAACTGAGTCCGTTGAAAACTAAACGGTAGTATGGTTCCAGAGTAGGTTAATTTTATTCGTGGAATAAGAATTCGTGGAATAAAAATTCGTTTCCCTTTTGAATATCTCGTTAAAACTTCAAAATCAATGGCATTGTTATGGAGGCCCTTAACCCTCATTCGTGTACCGTTCACTTAGGCTTCTTTTGTATTTAAATTTCTAATAAGAAGCACAACACAGTTAAGTTTGAGTGATAATTATTGACCTCTCTTTCATCGTCGCAAATAACCTTATCAAAACTATTAAATGTTTTAAAAGCGCCTGGTATACGGTTCAATATGTCATTATTAACCAAGGAGCAGTCCTCATTGATTGCTGCCAAAATAACAGAGTTCACAACTCTGTCTGATAATAAATTTTCTTCTATATTTCCAAATACGTCATCAATAAGGTTATCTTCATTCCCCACTAACTGCTGCGGTATTTCAATGACATTATTTCCAAATTGTGGATAAAAAACTGCTCGACCATCACCAATTTGCTTTAAAAATTCTACGAATTGCAAAACGTGTGGCAATGCTCTCATATTTTGGGTTAATGTTTCATGATGAAATGATGCAAATTCAGCCCAGCTAACAACATAGTTTTCCACCAAAACTGCACGGGATCCATAAGGAACAACAGGTAGAATTTGTCTGAAATCGCCGCAAAGCAATATTGTTTTCCCAGCAAACAGTTTGTTTTCGGAAACGGTCAAAATTCTAAAATTAAAATTATGAAGTCAAAATTCCGGAATCAAAATTCTGGGTCGACAAAATTCTGGAAATCGGAATTCCGCACTTCCTTCGCCTTTTTTGGCTGTATTTCAAAATTCTGGTTTTTCATAATTCCGGAATTTACGTTTTCCAGAATTAATTCTGGAAATTTTTTCCCCATAATTTGAGCTAAATCGTGTATTTTAATAAATTTGCTTATATTTAAGAAATATACATTGACTTTGATTTTTTGTCATAAGACAGAAAACCAACGGAATAATTTGTCTTTCTACTCTTCCGTGTATGGAAAATAGCTACCTCGTCATGGTTGGAACAACGTCAAATGTACCGTCCATAATCCAGCAGTCGCACTCATTTAACAACTGCAGCGAAGAATTTGGTCCAAAAATAAGAGTTCTTTCGCCATAACTTTAATAACTTTCTCACTTAAAATAAATAGTTGACCTTCCAAAACATAAAGTGATAATAAAGGAATGTTTATTTTTTCAATACACTCAAAGAAAAAATCGTTCTAAAACGAACGAAACAAGTCCAAAACTGAGAACATTCGTGCACGAAAGTCTGTCAGTAACGTTTTGACTTAACTCGTGAACGATTGTTATTTTGAGAACGGATTTTTCAAGAACATGTTTTGTGTTCCATGAAC
The DNA here is from genome assembly GCA_964058755.1 of Campiglossa producta. Classification (NCBI taxonomy): domain Eukaryota; kingdom Metazoa; phylum Arthropoda; class Insecta; order Diptera; family Tephritidae; genus Campiglossa; species Campiglossa producta. Next base: position 94,489,849 of record CAXKVI010000001.1, read on the forward strand.
AGTTTAGACTTCATTTATGAACATTTGTAACTTATTCTGAGAACGTATTGGGCTTATTTTAGGAACATTTTGGGTCAAAGTAAAAAAAAAAATTATTTTTCAGAGTTCTTCTGAATAACAATTATTTCTCACGTTGTTCTGTGGTTTGCCTCGACCGGGACTAGAGCTCACACAGATTTGACTGCGGAACGCGTACTTACCTTTGGCGGCGACTAATTGCAGCTTTGTTCTATGACAGCAATGACAGTATGTATCTTCGATGTTGGATTTTTTCTGTTAAAGTTGTTTGCAGACTAATGCCTAGAAGTATGCAACGATGTTGTAACCTTTTTATTATGTGCTCTGATGATAACACCGGCCGTTCTATTTTCGACAACATCGTTCTGATGACAACACCGACCGTTCTATTTTCGATAACTTCGTTCGCGTTGCAAGAACCTGGTTGTTATTTTTAGACAGGGTGGTATATTTTCAAGACCAAGTGTTCTTTTTATAAGACAAAAGATCAAGAAAGGGAAAATCTAAAATTGAGACCTGTGGTGCTGCATTTTAGAACGGTATTTTTCCCTGAGTGTACAAGTTGGCTCTTTAAAACATTTTAAACTGTTCTGTTTTCTTCTCATTTTTAACTTAAGGGCATTTCTTGATGTTAAATGTTTAAGGCAAAATTCTGTAATTAATGATTGAAAATGCGTGTTGATAACAAAAAAAGTGCGCACTTTTTTTGTTATCAACACGCATTTTTAATTATTTATTACAGAATTTTGAATTTCAAAATTTTGGTTTCCAGAATTTCGCAATTTAGAATTTCGTTATCCAGAGTTTTGGATTCCAGAATATTGACTTCCATAATTTTGATTTCCGGTGTTTCGACTTCCGGAATTATGAATGCAGAATTTCCAAAAAAGCAGAATTTTGACCCCAACCCGTTTGTTTTTAGCACTTTCGTCGGAACATAAATCACGCAATAATCTATCTATGGCTTTCAAAATTAAAAGTGGACACATAGAAATTTCGTCGATGATTATCAGTGCAGCTGAATTTGGGTCCCGTACGATATGTCGAAAAAAAATGTCGAATTTCCAAGACCGAATTTAAAAAAATTTTAAAATACCGAAGAGATTTTTGACCGAAAAAATATGTCGAAAAAATGCAAATGACCGAAAAAGGTCGAAATTTGGATGCTTAAGTTAAAAATTCGGAAATTTGGGTTTAACAACGTGTTTTATGACAGTATACAATTATTTATCACTTCCTTACCTCTTATCAAGAACTTTTCAACCATTTTCCAATACAAAGTCTATTCAAATTTTCCCCTTGTTAGAGGTAAGAACAGAAATATTCTCAGACATTTTCGGGCTACAAATTGCACATGTACAAATTACGATTGAGAATGACTTATGATTTGTACTTGTTAAAAGCATAACACTAATCATTTGGTAATGATCATTTCGAGAAAGTTACCGTTATCTTATTGAGGTAAACTATGCTGGAGTCACCAATGGCAAAAATAAATCGATGTGTCTTTGATGCGAAGTCTATGTACATTTGTTTCGATATATATGTACATCGATGCTTAGACTTGGTTAGTTTTCTAATATGTATATATTTTTCTAATTACGTGCATATTTTTGAACAAGGAAAATATGTTGGTCCAATTTACTTTTGTTTTTGGACAAGTGAGAAACCGAAATAACGTTTAAACGTTCAAAATTTCAAAATTTCACAATTGATACATCAAATATTTACGTGACTATAAAAGTCGCCAAAAATCGAAATTTTTCTGACATCTTTAAACCGGAGATTCGTTTCTGAGAGGTTTTTGTTAATTATATTGAGAAGAGCTTAAGTGTTTGTGTTTGTAACTTTACCGTCAGGTTTTATATTTGCTTGCAAGGGTAGTGTAATTCCGCTTTTGTTCAAGACGGACGTGTTTTTGGTCGCTCTGCACTACTTTGTTTATATATTCGTAAATAGTGTATTTGTACTGCTGTTTTCAAGTCATACTTACAATATGTAAACTATTAATTTAATTAATTACCGAGTGTAGCTATTGTGCTAATTCTAAAAGATATAAATCATTAAAAAAATAAAATAAAATATCTCATAAAATCAAAGACTTTCTAAACACAAACATAGCATAAAGCAAAATTAAAACAAACAACAACAACAACAACAACATAAAAACATCAATATGCCAACATCGTCTGCTAGTGCATCTCAAACAGCCAAGCGTCGCCTAAGCAGAGATTCGCCTACCGTTAAGGCTGTGAAATTGGACGGCGAAGTTACTCTTTCTGCTGTTTTTGCGAGAATTAATGAGTTGGATGAGAAGTTACAGAAACAGATGGATCATTACCTGTCGCTAGTTGAGAGTATGCCTGTGAGAATGACAGAGTTGGAGACCAAGCTGTGTAGGGTAATAGACGACGATTTGAGCACGTTGACAGCTAAAGCTGCTGAGATGTCTACTTACATTGCTACTCTGGAGGCGAATATGCGTAAGGCAGAAAGTGATATTGCTAGCCTACAACAACAGCTGGTCAATCCTACCCCGCAAAAAAATATGCCCGATTTTAGCACTGATGCTGTTGCTTTTGGTGTGCCGTATGCTGAGGGCGAGAACCTCAAGTTTATCTATAACCAAGTATGTCTGTCGATAGACTTCTTCTACAAGTCTCAACAGTGCAATTATAATCAAGTTTCACTCGCCAATTGATCGTAATCGCACACTTCGTGCGTTTACTGAGTATCGTAGGAGAACCAAATCTAACATCTCACTCTGGTCACTTGGGATTGAAGGGAACTGGCACATATTTGAGAGCCTCTCGAAGGAGACAAGAAAATTGCTTCAAGACGCCATCAAGCTGCGAAGAGATGGTAAGCTTGCATCTGTGTATACGTTTCGTGGGAATGTGCATGTCAAACAAGAGAAGGGGAAAGACAGCGTATCCACGAGAATCACAAACCAAGATGAGTTGGCGCAGTTTCTTTAATTGTGTGTTTTATTTGTTAGTGTTATGTTTATTCTTCGTTTTTATTGTTATTTTTGTAAAGTTAGCACATCTTAGTTACTTTTTCTTTTCTCATTTTTCGTTAAATTTTTACTTTGCTTTTTTGTGGTTGCTTTTGTTTAATTTTATAGCACTGTGTCATGATTTTTAACAACAACAGCACAACATCTAGCGTTGATGAGTGTAGCCCAGCGATGATAAATATTTTATGCAATCAGCAGGAAGGCCTAAAAATTGTTGATTTCAATGCGCGGAGTCTAAATAGTGAAAAAATGGACTTGGTGAGAAGGGTGTTTGAGTTTTCATCTGTCGACGTTATATGTGTATCTGAAACATGGTTTGGGCATGACGTTAGTGATGCGCACTTCGACATATACAGCTTTAAATTATTTAGAGCTGATAGGATAGGCAGAAAAGGCCATATATGTTAAAAACCACCTAAAAACAAAGTTTATTGCCCAGTCAACGGTGAATGCCGTAGAATATTTATTTATTGAATTGTCCGCCCGCTCGTCTAGAACCCTGTTGTGCTGTGTATACAATCCCAATAAATGTAGTAGTTTGTGTGACTTTTTCGGTTATATGTCCTCTGTTTCTACTGACTATGACGATATTATTGTTTGTGGTGACTTTAATATTAACTTGTTAAGATCTGATAGCTACAGTTCTCGGTTAGTCGAAGATGTGTCTGGTGTTGGTTTGTCTTTTGTAAATTTATCTGTACCCACAAGGTACGGAAATAATTGTTGTCCAAGCCTACTTGACTATTTCATTGTATCTGACCTTTCCATCGCCTTAAAATTTGACCAAATAACGTTCTTATCGGATCATGATTTGATTTTCTGCACACTTGACATTCAGGTCGACAGAAATGAGCCTATCAATACCTATAGCTTTTTAGACTATCGATCTCTAAATGTAAATACCCTCTTCAGGGACCTTGCAAACATAAATTGGTCCACCTGCTGGGGCCTCAGTTCGGTAAATGAAAAGCTTTCGTTTCTTAATAGCACTATTCTGCAAATGCTGAGTGCACATGTGCCAACAAAAACTGTTGTGAATAGAACGTCATCCTGCCCCTGGTACAACAATAGAGTTCGAATGGCTATTAAGAAGCGAAGCAAAGCTTAATCGAAATGGAAAAGGGTCCGAACTGAAACGAACTGGAGTACATTTAAGGTTATACGAAATGAAACCACGCAAATTATAAGGCACGAAAAGCAAAAATATTTCGGTAAAAAGCTCTGCCCGTCCCTACCTAAAATGTCTTGTGGCGTAACCTGAGAACCTTACGTGTTCGTGTTCGTGATAATCCCGTTTGTACGATCAATCCTGATACCTTAAATGCAGCCTTTGTTAATTGTTCCCCCTCCCAATAGATCAGTTGTTTGAGTTTCGTGCTGTTTCGGAAATAGATATTGAGAGAAATATATACAAAATGCGATCCAATGCCATAGGTGAGGATGGCATCCCTATTAAATTTATAAAAACAATCCTGCCATTTATATTGCCCACTCTAACGCACATCATAAACCACAGTTTCACAACCTCTTGCTTCCCCAATGCTTGGAAAGTCGCCACTGTGCTCCCCGTAGCCAAAACCAGATCGCCCGCCAGCCCTACTGATTTTCGACCGATCAGCATTCTGCCTGCTCTGTCAAAAGTAGCTGAGTCGATTATGTCTGAGCAAATTTATCGTCATATCAATGAATTTAATCTCTTGTCGCGGTTCCAGTCTGGGTTTAGAGCCAAACACAGTTGCTCCACAGCCATGGTTAAAATACTGGATGACGTTAGACTTGCTTTTAACTCCTGTAATTATATTTATTTATTTAGTCTATGATTTACAAACCTTACAGACTGAGAAATGAAAGAAGAAAAAAAAAAAAATAATAATAATTTATAAATTTTACAACATTTTAAGAATAGTACATATACAGAGTTTCTTTAAATACAGTACGATTAGCAAAGATATCTATAGTTATTTCTCTATATAATAAATTAAATTCAGCTAATAGCCTGACAATTGGTTCATTTTGAGCATACCTTGTTTTACAAATATCAACAACAAACAAATCATTATGCCGAAGATTTCTTGATGGCACATTGATTTTTATGCAATGTAATAAATATGTGTAATGGGGTGTGGTTGCTGAGTGACCGCGCTCAATCCCGACTCTTGCGTCCTCGTTCGTGCACTCTGGGCAACGTTGAGCTACCTAGGCTCGCGGCAGAAAGAGAGGGAGCCCCGGGGGGGCCACTCTGACATACTTGGTTTAAGGGCTCACCGGGGTCTTTTTCGCAGCGTCTGTACACCAAGAGGTGCGGCTGTAAGCGGGCGTCTGTCTTGAAGCAAGCGGCTCGCTATATAAATGTGCAAAACTTTTCCCTCCCAATCCAGGGTGTTATGCGATACCGTGCCCATTGGACGTTTGCAGCCGGGAGGCAAATCGTGGCTGTAGTCGAACGGAGCCTCACTGATACCGGGCCGCCTCAGGGAGTAACTATGGTCTTACCGCGGTATGGGGCTCTGCCGCGGCGGACGACACACTTCCCCTTACACTACCCTTGACCCTAAGCTGGCCTTGTCCGGCGAGGGGTCGTACGAACAAGATGAAGAACACACAAAATACAAAGCAATTAACGACTTCGTTTACTCCGCAGCAGAGAAGAACTATGCTGGAGCAAGCGAAAACACAACGCCGGAGGACAAACTCCGCCTCAAAGTTAACTGGGAGGCCGACAACGATGGAAACTACGGGTCAGTCATCCCCCAAACTGCTATCAAGTAAGAGTGACTTGATGGGAGCAAGCAACAGTGCGGCTGCCTACGCAGTCAAGCAGAAAACGGCGGAAGCTAAACTTCCATCAAGCGCTGGTACGAAACCCAATCTCTTCACATCTGGGGCAATGGTCTCACGACCTGGTTTCAGAGTTTCGAAAGAGAAGGACGACGCCGTAAAGGGAGAGACCGCGATGGCAACTACGAGTCTGAATCCCCCCAAAGAGGCATCTCCCCGACGCTTTGCGTACTGGGATAAAAGAAAGGCCGCAAGGATCCTTAAAAAATATGAGGGAGCATCGCAGGAGAAGCTGTCGCCGGAAGAAAGGAAGATGGTGGAGGAAGCGAAAGCTCTGATACCAAATTTCCAGAGGCCCTATGTGCCTAAGAGGGTGAACGGTAATCCCTTCAAACGCCAGAGATCGGACGGAGAGGTAGACCCCCATCCGAAGCGGCATCAGGTCAACCCCGTAGTGGGAAAACTCAGTTTTGCTGAAGTAACCAAGGACAGAATCCTTATAGGTTTCATTGACCGAGGTAACGACCGTTGGTCCATCCCCAAAGACCAGTGGCTGTATGTCCGGAATGAAATGGGCAGGGCCCTCCTCCACTTAATGCGTGAGTCTCCGGGTAGTCCGCCGCGAGGTACTGACGCGGGCTGGCACCAAGGTCAGATCAAAATATTCGCGTGCGAGGATGCAAGAACTGTCGCACTGTATAAGGCAGCAGTTGCAAGACTGGGTGAAGTCTATCCAGGGGCAAGACTAGATGTCGTCGACTGGAAGGACATTCCTGCTCGGCCAAGGGCAAGGGCATGGATTCCTGCCGTCCCTGCAGAACCCGAGAATATTCTTGAGATGCTGCAGGTCTGGAATCCGTCTCTCCCGACGCAGGATTGGGGCGTCAATCTGGTCGATGATGTGGTTGGGCCCAATAGACAGGTGGTTATCACTCTGAATAAGGAGGCGCTCGAGCCCCTTAAACGGTGCAACGGACGAGTGCATTACGGCTTGGGTCAGATCGTGATCCACGTATACCGTGGCGATGCACAGCGCGCTGCTATTCCGGACGCTCCGGAGGACTCGGAGATCGAGGCATCGGAAGGGGAAGCAGAGGAGTCCGACGCGGAAAGTATGTTATCCGCCACGTCAAATTGCGATGGTGCTGCGAACAACTCGGCGATAGAAGAAAGCCTGCTTGACGAAGAAGGCCTCGACGTCACGATCGTGGCTAAACCTGAGCACACTAACGTTGATGCTGCTTCAGACAGCAGGGTTCCCGCCACGCCAAATCGTGCAGGTGCTCTGAACAACTCCTCGTTGAGAGACAGCCCCCGGAACAGGCCAGACCTCGACGACACGCTGGCGGCAGGGATGTCTGAGCTCTCTCATGTTGGTGGTGCTTCAGATAAATCTGCACAAATCTAAAGCAGCCTCGGCTGTTTTAAGCAGTCGTCTTTCTAAAGGCGACGTAGACGTGGTCCTTATCCAAGAGCCCTGGGTCAATAGCTCTAGGATCTGTGGATTGGGGACTAAGGGGTACAAGCTCATCCAAGCCAATGATGAGGGCAAGGTCAGAACCTGTATTTTGGTAAAGTCTGAGCTAAACACCTTTCTATTACCCAACTACTCAAATGGTGACGTTACAGCTGCCAGCTTAACAGTCGGCAGCACCAGCCTAACGATGGCGTCGGTCTATATGCCCTATGACGCCGAAGAACCTCCTCCACAAAAGGAGGTGAAAGATCTGGTGGATAATTTCTGTACGGGCCATCTTATTATTGGAGCTGACGCTAATGCTCATCACGTCCAGTGGGGAAGCTCCGATATTAACGCTAGGGGCGAGTCTCTGTTTGACTACCTACTAACAACTAACCTGGTGGTTTGTAACGTGGGTAACGAGCCTACTTTTATAACTAAAGCTCGTAGGGAGGTTATAGACCTCACTGTTTGTAGCGAAGGCGCTTATGAGTGGGTCAGAAAATGGCGTGTTCTTGATGAGCATTCATTTTCTGACCATCGGTACATAGAAATTGTGTTAGACTTTATTGTTGAGCAGCCAGTTATGAAACGAAATCCACGCAACACTAACTGGCAGCTACATAACCAAATATTAGCTAGGGACCTACCAGTATTACCTCCACAAGCCCCCTCATCAGTGGGAGAACTGGATGATCTGGTAACGACCTTTACAACGGCGCTCTCAAATGCCCTAGAGCAGGCTTGTCCAGTACCAAAACCACGCGGCAAACATAGACCCCACTGGTGGTCTTACGACCTGGATTCGTTCCGTATATCATGCAGGAAGCAATTTAACAAGGCCAAGAGCATCGGTACGGAGCCTGAATGGCTCGAATATAAAGCTAAACTGAGGGCCTATAAAAAGGCTCTAAGGCAAGCGAAGAGAACTTCGTGGAGAAATTTCTGCACCGGGGTCGAAAAAGTCGATGATACAGCGAGACTTAGACGAGTGCTATCAAAAACTCAAACAGCCATTAGCTATTTACGGAAGCCTGACGGATCTTGGACCAGCACGGAAGGGGAAACCCTGGAGCTGCTCCTGAACACACACTTTCCGGGGAACTTGTATGATGCACCTGTAGCATCTGCAACAAACCTGGCGGTAAACATACCCATTACGGAGGAAAGGGTAAGGTGGGCAATCAAAAGCTTTGAGCCGTTCAAGGCAGCCGGGCCAGACGGGATTTTCCCCGCACAACTTATAAACACGCTGGAAATATCAGCTAAATGGCTGGTAGTTCTCTATTCAGCCTGCCTGGCTCTTAATTACATTCCGTGCTCCTGGAGAAGCGCCACGGTAGTCTTTATTCCAAAGGCTGGGAAGGCCTCACACTATGAGCCTAAAGACTACAGACCGATCAGTCTCTCGTCTTTTGCACTTAAAACCTTCGAGAGGATAATTAGCGATTATCTCTCCTCTACTATTGATAGCAACCTTATTTCTAGCTATCAACATGCATACACCAAAGGTAAATCAACGGAAACTGCGCTCCACAGCCTAGTCTCTATTGTTGAAAAATCATTGCACGAAAAGGAGTACTGTCTCGTGGCCTTTCTGGACATCGAAGGGGCTTTCAACAATATAAGGCCGGAGGCTATTAACACTGCTTTAACAAACCTGGGCATAAATAGGTCTCTTATTGGACTAATTGATCAACTACTAAAGGGAAGGAAAATAGTTTCTTCACTGGGAACAGTTGATCTTTCACGCTATGTCACAAGAGGAACGCCTCAGGGTGGTGTTCTCTCCCCGCTCCTATGGAACCTCACCGTAAACTCGCTGCTACGAGACACAAGGTGGGGGGGCGGGAAGATAGTGGCATATGCAGACGATTTAGCTATTGCATATAGGGGCAAATTCCCACAAACCCTGTGTGACTTGATGCAAGTAGCACTGCGAGAAGTTTCTTCATGGTCCTCTCGCTGCGGACTTAGCATCAACCCGGGAAAGGTGGAGCTTGTCCTTTATACCAGGCGGTACAAGATACCACCGCTGAACCTACCAGAACTAGATGGCGTGCGCCTGAACTTAGCTGATAAAGCCAAATTCCTAGGCACAGTTCTAGATAGAAAGCTTAACTGGAAGGAGAATGTCATCCAGCGCCAGAGGAAAGCGTGCATTGCACTTTACACGTGTAAAAGAGCCATTGGCAAAAAATGGGGGCTCAGCCCCAAAATTTGCAGATGGATCTACACTGCGATAATCCAGCCAATTATGCTGTATGGAGTCGTGGTATGGTGGCCTGCGCTAGGAAAGGCAACAAACCTAAATCTGTTAGGAAAAGTCCACAGATCGAGCATGATCTGTATAAGCGGGGCGTTAAGAACAACGCCCAATGAAGCTCTCCAGGCCATTCTTGGCTTTTTGCCACTCGATCTGGAAGGGTACCGGGCAGCAGCGGCATCGGCTCTGCGTCTAAGGGAAACGTCCGTCTGGGGCGCAAGCACTATTGGACACTCCTGTATTCTAAGATCTTACAGCTTTCTCCCTCTGAGCACAGATCGGTGTGCGACCACAACAGTCGGAGATTGTTGTTTTAGAATAAACATTCCCAGCAGGGAAGACTGGGAGAACATAGATCGGTGTCCCGCTACTAATGGCGGCACTTTTATATACACCGACGGCTCGAAGTTAGACGGCAGAGTCGGAGGAGGGGTTTACTCAAGGGATTTGGACCTAGAACTCTCCTTTAGACTACCTGATCACTGCAGCGTCTTCCAGGCTGAAGTTTCTGCAATCATGGACGCCGTGACTTGGATAGGTAAACGCACCATCGGACAGGATATCTGTATTTTCAGCGACAGCCAAGCGGCCATCAAATCCCTTGGCTCTTACTCGTTCAACTCTGAACTGACGCTCAGCTGTCGTCGATCTCTTCAAGAGATGGCCCAACAGAACCGCGTGAACCTCACATGGGTCCCGGGACACAGGGACATTGAGGGAAACTGTAGGGCAGACGAACTTGCCAGGCAGGGCACGACCAAGCAGATTCTTCAAGATAAAGAGCGCATAGGTATGCCGTTTGCCACGTGCAAGCTAATGCTGAAGGAGCATACACTCCGCGAAGCCAACGAAAGATGGCTACAAGCCCCAGGGTGCCGGATATCCAAGCAAACCTGGCCAAAATGCGATCTTAAAAGATCTAGACACATATACGCCCTAAAAAGGAAGGAAATCTCCATATTAATAGGTGTTTTAACCGGGCACTGCCTTATTGATAGGCACGCAGCAAGGCTAGGCGTTCCCTACCGACGATGCTGCAGGAGTTGCAAAGATGATGAGGAAGAGGAAACGGTGGAGCACCTCATCTGCAACTGCCCGGCCTTAAGCGGAGCGAGAAGGCGCTCTCTGGGAGTTCCCTTCCTGGTTAGCTTAAGCCAGGTCGCGGAGCTAGACATAAAGGACTTGATGGCCTTCATCAAGTTATCAAAATGGTTCGAGGAGGGGTAGCGGTGTCGGTTAGGAGTGTCAGTCCCGGGTTTCGGCTATATGGAGAGTCCCAACAGCACTGGGATTTTCCATATGGCCGGGCCCCGGGACTGACTTTCCTAGTATTTGGTGGTATCACAACGGGCCTTTTATTACTGGCCTAGGTGTGCCTTTGCGGCAGCCACTTCTACCTACCTACCCTAATAAATATGGACAATCAATGGTCCCATTCAGAACATCACGAATAAATACCAAACCAGATATTAGTCTCCTACTGGCAAGAGTATGCAAACTGATCAATTTGCACCGAGAGAAATACGACGGAATAGGCATATCAAACCTTATGTTAAATAATGCAAATTTCAAAAACTTTCTTTGTACCCTTTCCAATCTATTGGAATGAACTTCATAATACGGATTCCAGATTATAGAAGCATATTCCAATTTAGGCCTTACAAATGTATTAAACAGTAGTTTTTTTGTGTAAGGATCCTTAAATTCAGAGCTGTTTCGCCTAATAAACGCTAGAGCGGAGTATGATTTAGGTATAATATAATTAAGATGATCAGTAAAAGTAAAATTTGAGTCAAAAACTACCCCCAGATCTTTAATTTTGTTGCTAGAGTTAATAATGGAACCAGAAATGTAATATGATGAAGGAAGTGGGAATCGAATTTTATTGTAAGTGACGGAGTAGCACTTTTCAATATTAATGGACAGATTATTAGTCCGACACCAATCTTGAAACTTGTTTACCGCATTTTGCAATATTTCGATATCATATGGGCTATTTATCTTTTTAAAAATCTTTAAATCATCGGCATAAAGCAGATGTTCGCCCAAAGTGAAACACTCAGTGCAGTCATTAATAAAAATTACAAAGAATAGAGGACCCAGAATACTTCCTTGGGGAACCCCGGATGCTGCTCTATAAGAGAAAGACTTCACACCGTCAACAACGACATAGTTTACTCTGTTTGTCAAATAAGAATTAACCCAGGATAAGAAAGAAGAATGAAAACCAAACAATTGTAGTTTATGGACTAATAGCCTGGGGGAAACTCTATCAAAAGCTTTAGATAAATCCGTATAGATGGAGTCTACCTGCAGGCCATCAGTAAAGCATGAAATACAGTAATTTGAAAAAACCGCCAGGTTGGTGACCGTTGACCGACCTGGAATAAAACCATGTTGAGATAATGCTATATATGGTTTAATAGCAAATGAAAGTTTAGAGCTAATGATTTTTTCAAATAACTTAGCAATATTAGTAATTTTTGAAATTGGTCGATAATTAGACACCTCTTTTTTGCTCCCAGATTTGAAAACAGGAGTAACAGATGTGACTTTACACTCCTCCAGAAAATAACCAGACCTAAGAGACAGGTTGAATAACAGAAGAAGCGGATCCACAATGGAAGAGATGCATTGTTTAAGAAAATAAGCAGATATTTTTTGGTCATCGACTTGCTTGGAAGATTTTAAGTCTCTTATAGCAACAAGAATGTCCTCTTCCGTTAATACTAACGATCCAAAATCAAGTGAGGATACAACTTGCCCAACACTAGAAACATTACACGGTATATCATCATCAACAAAATTAGACTTAAAAAAATCTGACGAGGACCGTTTTGAGTTTATAAAGCTCCAAAACGCCTTGGGGTTAGATTTTATATTCATTTCAAATCCTAATAAATAGTTTTTATATAGAAATTTGTTTAGACAGTTAAATTGTGTTAGATAGTTCTCATAGAGTATTTTGTATTGCAAATTTCCAGAACACTTGTAAAGTCTATAAAATTTATTACGGAGATTTTTAAGCTTTTTTAAATTACGATTATGCCACGGAAGTTTATAACTCCCTCGAGATAATCGTGGGATATGTTCAAAAGCTATGTACTCAATTTTACCCTTGAAGATGTTAAAACATTCCGTGAGACAACGATCAGTGAATAGAGTTGTCCAATCCTCACTTGAAATAAGATTATTAATAAGATCAAAGTTACAACTCGAATAGTTAAACTTAAGCTTTTTATCAGCACGAAAAGTAGAATACTTATAAAACTTTAAATTCAGGATAAGTGGAATATGGTGTTTGTCCGTAGGAGATAAGGGAACTACAGACTCCTGCAAGTGAAATTTTAAATCCGGGCTAATAAAGATAAGATCAAGAATCCTGCTAAGCTCATTTACAAAGAAGTTAATTTGCATTAGTTGTAGGCTGAATAATCCGTCAATTACACAAATCTCACAAGAACCATTTACATTACTTGGAATGAGCATATCATCATCATTAACTGTTGACCACGCAATTTTATTCAAATTAAAGTCTCCCAAAATACAGAGCTGAGTATTTTCACTCGGAAGATTCAAATTTAAAATGTTATCTATATGCTCAAAATACAAATTATCAGAGCTATTAGGAGGAATATAAGATACACAAATGTATAGCAAGTCATCCTCACTCGAAATTGACGCACATAATTGATCGATACAAGAATCAGAATTTTTTAGCGTAATTTCAGCAGCACGTAAATCCGTCCTCTGTCTCTGTCTTTCCGAAAGACAGTATATAAGTTACTATTAAAAAATTCCTCACTACAAAAATCAGCGTTAAGCCAAGTCTCAACCAATACGATGACGTCATAATCGCATTGCGAAGTAGCAGCATACACCAAATTTGCTTTTGTTCTCATTCCAGACATATTCTGATAATAGATTTTAAAATTTTCAGTTGAGTGGGCATCATTAATTGGCAAGTTTTGAGCGCAATATTGAGTTATCACTCGTTCCACAAACCCGGCGTTTTCTGATCTGCCTTTGGAAAAAAACGAAAAGGCCGCACAGTAGCATTTGTTGGCCAAAGAGAAGCATTGAACACCTTGTTGTAGTCAAGTGCCAAAACCCGTATTTTAAAAGTGACTCTCGCAAGAGAGTTTGTATCAGCATCTCTTTTGGTCAATTTAAAGCAAGCGATTCGTGAGACATCTATACCAGCACGTTGAGAAATATACTCAGCAATTTGCTCTTCAGTAACGGACGACTTAAAAGAAGATACATGGAGCCATTTATAACGCACGAACACTTCCAAATCAGCATTAGTGTTAGTTCCACTAACAATAGGATATTGTTTTTCTTTAATTGCTTTCTTACGCGTACCACTTTCGCTCTGCATTTCAGCAGAGGCATTATTAGATGAGAAAAGATTATTACTATTAGCAGCACCAGCAACGGCGCCAGCATAAGGTAAGGCGAGGGCCTCATTACTATGAGCATTAGTTGTTGTCACACTTGTGCTCTCACTATTCTTATCATCATTGGTGTTAGATGGAGTATTCGGAACGACTAAGTTATCATTTTCTTCAGAATTCACAAGATCAATAACAGTCTCTGTCTGAGATGATTGTTTTAGTGTTGTTTTGGGTGCATTAACCTTAGTCGTTGAGCGCGTTGTACGAGTTATTTTGTTGATTTTGTCCATACCGTCCGACGAGCACTCACTAGGTATTAGCAAATTAAAGAAATCTTGCAATGCACCAACACTTTTTAGGGCTTTGTGTAATTTTGAGCGCGAAAATGAGGCAACACACTTGTCACATTTGTACATGATGTTTTTATTGTTTATGAGAAGATTAATCTCATTGCCAACAATATTTAAACAAGTTAGGTGTATTTTACAATTACAAACACCGCAAAGTATATAATCGCCCGATAGGCACTGAATATCACATTTGATACACTTTCCCATTTCAGGAAGCCGACAAATATAGCAAATAAGTAGATTTAAATAAGAAAAACTATGGAGCAAGAAAAAACACGTCTGCTCACTTTGACTTTGCTCACATTTGTGACAAAAAGTACGTAACATTGCTCTGTCTACTCGATTTCTCGAAGGCCTTTGATTCGGTTCATTGTTAAATTATATAAGGTTAAGCAGATTTTGACATTTGCCAAGGCAAAGCTTCTTTATTAGAGTTGCATTTACGAAGGATGCAAAAAAGGGTAAAAAAATCCCCCTTTAGGAAAATTGTAGTAGAAAAGGAAGGAAGGCCGTTCGTAAAATTTCAGGATTTTTTTCCCGGAAATCTGTCTTTTCAAAATTTACCCCCTTATTCATAAAAAATAAAATTGGTTTATAAAGCTTTTTAAAGTGACATTCACATACAAATTTTGAGTTATAAGATCTTAATAAACCTTTTATATTTTTTATGAATAAGGGCTTATTTTTTTAAATTATTAGGAAAATTAAATTAATTTTCAATTTAACTGTAAAAAGCATGCCCTTTTTGTGGGTAGCAGTAACATGTACGAAATAAGCTTATAAAACGGCAATGTTTATAATTGGATCCTTTTTTAATAACTTTCATCAATCGCCGGTATGAAAACCAATCTCTTAACGTCTGTGGCAGCGGTCTCACGAATTGGCCTCGGAGATCCAAAGGAGAAAAAAGCAAAGGGAGCGACCGCGATGGCAACTACGGACTTGACGGGTCCGGACTTGCAGGAGACATCTCCCCTCCGCTCTGTGTACTTGGAAAAACGATTGGCCGCAAGGACCCTGAAGAAAAATGAGAGAGTCCATCAGGAAATGCTGTCGCCGAGTTCCAGGAATTGATGCAAATTCTGATACCGGATTTCCAAACCACTTATGTGCCAAAGAGGGTAAACGGAAACCCTTTCAAACGCAAGAGATCGCACGTGGAGTTAAAACCTCACCCCGGAGTGGGAAGACCACGCTTTGCCGAAGTAACTAAGGATCCTTATAGGCATTCCTGACCGAGGCAACGACCGTTTGGCCATTCCCAAAGACCAGTGGCGACACGTCCGGAACGAACTCGCTAACGGTCTTATTGACGTTTATTTGAAGACTCCGGGTGATACAGCGGCGGTCACGGATGCGGGTTGGCACCAGGGATTAAAATAGTCGCGTGTGACGACGCATGAACTGTGGCACTGTACAAGGCAGCAGCTGCAAGACTGTGTGAAGTCTACAAAGGTGCAAAAATCGGGGCCGTCGACTGGAATGACATTCCGGCTGGGCCAAAGGCAAGGGCATGGATTCCTGCCATCCCCACAGAGCCTGAGAGTATTCTCACAATGCTGCGGATAATGAATCCGGCCCTCCTGACGCAGGACTGAAGTGTCACTATGGCCAGGGATGCTGTAGGGCCTGATAGACAAGTGGTCTTCACCATGAATAAGGAGGCACTCGAAAAGTTACAATGGACTAGTCCATTGGAGTGTAGGTGAGATCGTTATCCACGTAAACCGTGGCCAAGCGCGCTGCCAGCTCCGCTGCAACGGGGGACTCGGAAATCGAAGAACTGCAAGAGGAAACGGAGGAGTCCGACGCGAAAAGCATGTTATCTGCCACAGCACTTTCGCAAAGTGACGTGAACAGCTCGAAGATGGAAGACAGCTTGCTGGACGGGGAGCAACCAATCCTGAGCGCATTATCTCTGATGCTTCAGTCAGCAGTGCTCCCGTTACGTCAACTCGTCGTTGAGAGACAACCTCAGGGATGGGCAGACCTCGGACGATATGGGTACGTCAGGGAAGTCTGAACGCTCTCATGTTGGTGGTGCTTCAGATAAATCTGCACAAATCTAAAGTATTCTCGGCTTTCTAAATGCGACATGGATGTAGTCCTCATCCAAGAACCCTGGGTCAACAGCTTGAGGATCTGCGGATTGGGGACTATTGGATTCAAGCTCATTCGAGTTAGCGAGGGGGGCAAGGTCAGAATCTGCATTTTGATTCTTGTAAGAATGCACACAAGCTTTTTCCTTGATTTGAATTCAGCTTCAAACGATGAGGTAACGTATTTGTATGCTGTAAAGAATGCGGAATAGGAAAAATTGCTATTGTTTAGTTAAAATAATAAATTTTCATAAAAATCTTACCAAATATACAATTAATTTTTCAAAATAAAAATAAAACAAACTTCAAAAGCTTTCAATGTTGCTGTAATTTTGTTCGTATCAAGAATATTGGTTTTTACTACCATTTTCATACGATTTTGAAAAGAAGTAGCACTGTCAATCAGAGAAGGAAGCATGAAGCCGAGAAGTGTCAAAAACGTCTCGGACTGCTTAACCTTATATTATTAAACAATGATTCGGTTGATCATGACTTGCTTTGCATTAAATTGGAAACGCTATTTGGCTTCAGTGTATCAGCTGATGAAGAGTTACCTGACTGGCAGGTCCCAGCGTGTGAAGGTTGAGAATAATTTATCTGCGATGCGTCCACTGTTATGTGGTGTACCCCAGGGTTCTATTCTGGGACCACTGCTATTAAGTGTTTTTGTAAATGGTGTGCTCTCTAAATGTAAATATGCAAGTATTCATGCTTATGCGGATGATATCCAGCTATATTTGTCCAGTCCTCCAGATCAAATAAAAAACATGGTAGCCAACTTTAACGAGGATTTATCCACTATCAATTCCTGGGCGTCACAAAATGGCCTACGTCTTAACGTCGATAAGTGCTATGCCTATTTGTAAGAAGCACCTTGACGCCGCAGCTATCCCCCCTTTGTATATAGGAGATCGAGCTATTAAATCGGTCTCGAAGATAACCAACTTGGGTTTCATTATAAATAGAGATCTTACATGTGCGGACCATATAAGCACCACTGTTGGCAAGGTTTACTATAGTTTACGGAGTCTGCGTATGTCTGCCCAATTTACTCCGGTTGGTATAAGACGAAAGCTTGCCATACAGTTAATCATGCCTATCATTCTTTATGCAGAGCTGGTGTATAGCAAGTTGGACTCTCAGTCTGCGCATAAGCTGGACGTGGCTTTCAACCACGTCACGCGCTATGTGTTCGGGTTAAATAGATTTGAGCATATCTCATCGTGGAGGACTAGGTTACTAGGGTGTGAACTCTCTGAGTATCTGAAAGCCAGAAACTGCACCTTTCTCTGCCAACTCATAAAAGATGAACAACCAAGTTACCTATATGACAAATTAATATTTCCAAGGTCGACTCGTTTAAGTGACTTGATAGTGCCACAGTACAATTTTCTCCCCTCTACAAGGCTATTCTTTATCAACGCTATACTCTTATGGAACTCGATTCCTGCCACAGTCCGGAAGAGTCTGAACAAAAGCAACACAAAGACAACTCTAATAAATTATTTTGGTGTCACTGTGATTTATTAAGTGTTTTCTTTCTCTAAGATGTGCTATCTAAAACCTGATATGTTCCTTATTTTAAATTATTTTATTATGTTATTTTATGGCCCGTAGTCATGGTCGGGGTTATGTGTGATTTTGAGTTAGTTGAAGCACTTTTACAGATATCACACGCAAAGTCCTGTAAATGCTTTGACTGACTTAGAATCATACTTAATTTTTGACTATGACTACGGGCCCATGTTCCTGTCGTATTTAATTACCTACTTTTAAGCTTACATGTACTGTGTTTTTGACATTTTTTGTGCCATTATCTCCCACTGTTGTACTAAAAAAGAATTTATATTTCTTTTTGTACTAATGTTATATATTAATAAATGAAAAAAATGAAATGAACAGCTATTGCAAAACACTAGCAAAATAATACTCAACAGTAATATATAAGATGTAGAAACAATGTAATGAATGATGTGTTAAATTCGAGCGAATTTTTTTTCGACATTTTCAGTTTCGACTTCTTTTTTTTCGACATATCGTACCAGACCCGCTGAATTTATGTATCTCTCTTGAGCACTGTTCGGAGTGATATTTGGAACGGAGTTTTCTACAACAGGAATCGGTAACTTAAAAACGTCATGGACTGTTCTTCCACCAATCAAGAGAGTAGATGCTATGCCACTAAAGGCAGTGGCAATACATGGAAGACTTAGTGAATTCAACCTGTGAATCAAAGTGGTTTGCATAAAAGTGTTACCACAACCTGCATGGGCAGTAACAGAGAACACATTAGATCCAGTGTTATGGGACTGAATTTCTTGGATGACGCGGTCTATTATGGAGCGTTGCTCGTGGTTTGCTCTTGAGTAATAATCCTCAAATAAAATTAATTCATTTTCAGGCTGAGGGATATTACTACTTAATATATCTTGGATCATTGTAGGAGCAGGCAGTCCAAGGCTTTCACATGTCACATTATGAATAAGCAGCACATCTTCAATTTCTAGTAGTGCACGATTAAACGAAAATAATTCATCACTTTCTCTCGGAAAATGGTTCTTTAAATTCATTCCACAACGCCAATGCATTTGCTGGATTATTTAAAGCACATATAACTGCGAATAAGTGACGCATTTGCCTTGGTGAATGAAATTGTTTGGCTTCTTCCAAGCACGCTCGCCATTCGTTATCATTCGAGGCGATTCCCCGAGCATGACACGCTTCTACGAATGTATCATAAAGGACTCCATTAAATGTGCGAACATCTATAAACGATCGCGGCCCAGTAACGTGTAAAAGAAGCAAACGTAAATGAAATAACTCTTTATCTTCCCAAGTATAATGCAATGGAATTTCAGTGTACTTATATTCATGTGCCGAAGGATTTGCAATATTTAGCTCAAAAAATGCCAACAATTTTTTTTTTTTTCAAACTCTCAACTGCACGTTGTACCTGACCCTCTACAAACACAACATTTTGTCTTTGAGGTAGATGAATATCAAGTCGGTATATAGCATGGGATTGAAAATGCAAGGGATATTGGAAAATTCGCCATGCAGCTTCCGTAGAACCAACGTAACGTCCATTTAAAAAGTTTTGAATTTCGTCATTACACTGCTCTACACACATTCTGTCCTATGAACCAAATAGACTTTTTCGGAAAGTGGACAAAAAATAAAAATACACGTGTATCGGCGATTTTCATGTACACGTCAGATTTTTTTTATGTACTTTATGTACGTTATGTATGCAAAAAAATTTCAAATTTTTTGGAAAAATTTTCAGAAAATTTTTGAGTATGCAGTTTTGTAGCCCATACAATTTTACTCTAAGAATGTGCAAGTTAGAACTACCTACAAATTTTCCCTGAATTATCAGAATTTTTCTTTAGTTTGTGACTAACACTCAACAACCTTGCCAAAAAAAATTCTAAAAAATCAAGTAAAATTTTTAGCGAGTTCTAACTTGCACATTCTTAGAGTAAAATTTAATGGGCTACAAAACTGCATACTCAAAAATTTTCTGAAAATTCTGGCAAAAAAGTTCAAAATTTATGTACACGTCAGAATTTTTTTTTTTATGTGTGTATGTGCATAAAAACACGATACACGTGTATTTTTATTTTTTGTCCACTTTCCGAAAAAGTCTATTTGGTTCATAGGACAGAAAAAAGTTCGTTTTTGTACCGCAGTGTTATTATCTACTCCCTCGACATCATTTTGGTGTGTAGCTAGCTCAACTGTTGCACTATCATATCCTTTATATACATATTTGTAAATATATTTTACACTTTTAACGGAAGAGCAAACCTCCACATTTATATGGCAATTCAACTTGGCAAGCAAATATGGGTTATAAGGAACAACATAACGGTTATCAAGGGATGCACCACGGATATCTACACTAATACCATTATCACGTCTCCTATATAATGGAAATCCATTGACCTCTTCTCGTGTAGACTCACAAAACTCTTTAGGGAAATTTTTAGAACAACTATCATTTTTCATGCAAACTGCGTTCATATTCAAGGCACCACATGGACCATGCATCATATGTTTTGAAACATATTCATGTAACTTCGGATTACTTTCATTATCAGGAATTTCTGCACAAACGACTTTGAGAAAAATGAGACCATGTTTCTTTCGAATGGAGGTTCACCATCTACTGTACTAAATATCACAGCAACATAAGTTCTAATAGCATCATTAAATCTACCCATATCCGTATTGGTCATATCGCGATTTACAGTAATTAGTAGACACATTTCTTTACATATATTTTCACGTCTATCGCAGTGTTCTTTCATGGAAATAAACGACCGAACAAAGGGATTAACTCTATTCAATTCGGCAGATATGTCTGTCATTAAGCTCCTATCACATGAGGAATTAGCTGGTTCTCCCACCCTAAAAGAATTTGCGGTATCGACATCATAGAAATATAACTGAGCATATGATGTATTCGATCGATCATTCTGCCAATTCGTCAAAGCTCCAGCTCTATGATAAAAGACATTGTGAATATTAAAATGATAAACGCCTCGCGGTACATTCTCTGCAATTTGGGCTTCAGAGCTAACCATCGCAAAGGATGAATTGAAACTACGTATGTTTTCAAAGTAGTTTGTCGATTTTCTTTTTAAAGCCTGATTATTGGAGCGCAATCCCTCATATAGAGTTTTAAAAAAATTATTTTGGGTAAGTGGTGGCAAAGTTACTTTTCCCTTTTGGCAACACATAGAAAAAGAATTTCTGTTTCTAGCAGTGATTTCATTTTTGAAATGCATGGCACCACAATTCTCGCACCGTAAATTCATAGATCCACAATCCCAGCTTATAAAATTGGACGGTACATCGCTCAAAGCAGTCTTAAAACTATCAATTAATTCTGATTCAATTAATTCTGAATCATTACGACGGGTCTCCCTACCTCTATTCCGAATTCTTCTTCTGTTAACTCGCGGCATTATATATGACTACAAATAAATAAGAAAAGAAAACAAAATAGTTCGACTATTCACCCTGCTAGACATTGCATGACAGTCACTTTTGTTGTTGCCTTAAATGACGTGATGGGAAATCTTGATGTAAATACAAAACAGCTGATATTTACATCACGATTTCCTATTACGTTCTTAAAGGCAACATTACAAAGCTGACTGTCAAACACAGTTCAGCAGAGCATTAATTCAAGACCTTTCAAAATTCATCGCAAATGACATAGAAAGAGGCAAAAAGTAAAATATATAAAGGTTAAGATGCCGAGGAGGATATGATATATCCCCACAAACATTTAGGCTTGAGTTACATTGGATCTCAAGGTGAGATTTTTTTTATATGAAAAAAAAAACGCTCTTTGTCAAGTTGAGAAAGGAATAGTTCTAAACTTGTACTCAACTGGGATTCTCTAATTGGACTGAAAGGTATGAATGCGACTCTAAAAATAAATATCGAATAAAATAAACCCTGATTTTATAATTTAAAACGCCATGGATTCGTTGACATACATTTTTTTATTACATAAATGTTAGTCTAAGCTCTTCAATTTCAATTCGAATATTAAATGCTGGATAGAGAATACTTGGATATATTTTTCTGGGCATTCTTCAACTGTATGAAAAATATATTTTCTGCTTAGAAAATATACTTTTCCAATATTTAACCCCCCAAAAATTTCATAAGTGAATTAAACTTTAAAAAAATCGAGAAAAGCTTAGAACATCAAATAATCAAAGTAAAAATGGGTATTTGTTTCCTTTAGGTGTCAACTGCTAATAAATTAGCTAAAATTATGGGAGATAGCTCAAAAGACGGGGTTTGGCCTCAGGATCACGAATCTGGAAGCGCTTTTTAATATTTTGCTTCTCTGAAGAGATATTTGCAATCAAAGTGGCCAGTTTTCATGTGGTTGTTGTAATTTTATTAGGCTGTACCTAAAAACGGGCGAAAAAATGCGTGCCGTGGGTCATTTTTCGATTTTTTGACCATAACTTTCCATAGAAACAAAAAATTAAAAAAGCGCTTCCGGACTCGTGATCCTGAGGCCAAAACCTGTCTTTTGAGCTATCTCCCATAATTTTAGCTAATTTATTAGCGGTTGACCCCTAAAGGAAACAAATACCCAAAAATATGTTTTTCGTAAAAAAAGTAGAGTTATGGTGATTTCGTTTCATCAAAAAATGCGTATTTTTTACACTCTGCAATTTTCCGTTTTCGTTTGCAAAATGAAGGTATAACGTCAAACAGAATATGCTTTCATTTCCTAAAAAACTCACACTTTTTACCCTCTGAAGCTTTGACAGGGTAGTTGGTTGCACTGAAAATCAGCTGACGAAAATTTTATTTGACAAATAAATTTGGTGAAAAAATTGGATTTTGCAATAACAATTAAATATGGTTGATAAGCGAAAACTAATTATTCATGCACATAGCATAGCAAACGGGCAATGTTTTTTGTTCGTTTTATCGATATAGCAGTTTCATGTAGAACGGGTACACTTTTATCACACTTTTACAGTATTCTGTGCAAGGGTATAAACATGTTCAACGAAATCAGCATTAGTGTCATGTAAAATTGTTCTTTAGTTAAAGTCCGTACGATATTTAAATTTCGATCTTAACATTGTGGAATTTTCTTACAAAATCATATCGTTAAAAAAATAAACTTTAACCAATAGGCAAAAAGTTAAATATATAAAGCCAGAAGAGAAGCTGGACTTTTTAGCTTACAAATGGTGTTTAGATGCCGAAGATGATATAATTTGGTACATTTTGTTGTTTTTTTTTGGCACAAAAATAAAAGCAAGTAGCAGCTGCTGGATCATTGCATAGATATGTACGTGTGTGTGTAAGGGAATGAGCGGTAGGTGTGTCTTTGGGAGTTTTATAAAAGTTCTGAATAGTGATGTATAGTTCGGGTGTAACAGAATGTGGAGATAACAAAATAGCTGGAGAGTTTGGAGACCTATTTTTTCTTTAATAACAAATAAACTAAAAATAATTTTCAAAATTTTTTTTGATGAGACACCAGATTAGTCCATTCTAAGTTTCCACTATAAATTTTATAGAGATCTATCCATAAATACTATACGAAATTGGGTTGCGTCTCTTTGAATGGGGAGAGTGTTAGCTAAAATGCTTTAATGAATTGCCAGAAAGTGTAAAAAATTGTGATAATAACCTTTTCTTTTTACTGTGTAGCTAATGTCACCCGTAATTTCGTCTGGAGATTCGATTCCCAGCTGAGGTTTTGTTTTTGGTTTTTTCTTGCCTTGTTCTCTTCTGTGGAAACTAGAGAGTGCGCTTGGCAGATTTAATCTTTTTTTATAGTAAACTGCTCAATCCTTCGTTTTTTAGTTAAAGAAGTAAGGATTTGGGAATTTCAACTTCTCGAAGACTTCGTGGATGTATGTACCTAGTTGCTATATAGGCCTAACTGATGCTGGCGTAGTACATGTTGAGTTATCATTTAGGTTGCTTTCTGGATTTGTTGTAGCATTTAGTGATGAATTCATTTCATCTGATCTATCGGGATGAACGGGTTCAACTTCCTCATCTGTTACAACCTCCAGCGCAAATCTTTCATCTTGAAAAACCTGCACGGAGAAAAATATTTTTCTAAAATCTATAAAAATATGTTCTCAATCTCAAAATAGTTAATAATTTGACAAATTTTAAAAATTTACTTGATTTTCACTGAAGTTAATCAAAAAAGTTTACTTCAAACAAGCAAGCTATTTTGTTTTCAAAACCAAAAACAAAACTATAGGGAAAAAATGTTCAAACAAAATTTTTAAATAAATAAGAAAATTTTTCACTTTATTGAAGAAATATTTTCTTACTAGGAGGGAACCCGACGTTGGCCGGGTGGATCTGTATTTTAGGGTGGTACTAATTTCTATTGAAACAATTTTTTCGCTTTTGCCAACCTTATTCTCGGGTCCAATTTCCCTTCATCAACCTCTTCCTCGGCTTTCTGTCCTATGTCATATTCCTTTCTGTCACATATGTTTGGGTTAAGCCCCTATCTCTGTTGACTATTCCAGTCGAGTTTTTCCGAAATACTTCCTTCCTTCCATCTCCTTAACCTCAGTACCTCATCTGCTCCTACTTTGATACCCACCCTCATTGATAAAAATAGAGCAAACAATATAACAGTAGTTCAGATGAACTCTATAACATTCCTTACGTCACTTTCAGTAATTTTAGCCAATGAATTTCCAATGTGCAGACAAATTTTTTTTAGAGTTTTATTCCAGTATAGAAAAGGGAATGGATGAATAGATTTAACAAATTTAATTCTCAAATGTTTCGCTACGCCACTGTACCTATGCAATTGATTTTTGATTTAGCTGAAATTTTTTTTTTACAAACTAAGTGAATTTTTCTTCATATAAATCTATTTAGAAAAAAAATTTCATAGGTACCTCACTTAAAATGACTATATCTTTTTTGTTTATTGGGCGATTTTGATAAAACAAAGTTAAGGGCTCCTCCTAAGCTTCAAGCTGTCCATCAGAAGAAGTCTCATTAAAATCCGTTTCTTAGTTTCCGAGATCCTTACGTTCAAACGGACAAACAGACAGACAATAATTCTAAAAATGGTTGAGATGGACTCTATAACATTCCTCAAGTCATCCCCAGTCATTTTTTAAAAGAAATTTTCAATGTACAGACACGACTTTTCTACAGTTTTATTATAGTAATATAGATAGATATAGATAGATAAGTGAATGGATGAATAGATTTAAAAATTTTATTTCCCAAATTTTTTGGTACGCCACTGTACCTATGCCTTTGATTTCTGATTTAGCTGAAATTTAAAAAAATGCTAAACAAAAATTTGTGAGAGGGACGCTTTGTTATTTTTTTGACAAACAAAGTGAATTTTTCTTCATAGAAACCTATTTACAAAAAAAAATTTCATAGGTACCTCACTTAAAATGACTATATCTTTTTTGTTTATTGGGCGATTTTGATAAAATAAAGTTTAGGGCTCCTTCTAGGCTTCAAGCTGCCCACCAGAAAAAGTCTCATTAAAATCCGTTTCTTAGTTTCCGAGATCCTTACGTTCAAACGGACAAACAGACAAACAGACAGACAATAATTCTAAAAATGGTTGAGATGGACTCTATAACATTCCTCAAGTCATCCCCAGTAATTTTTTCAAAGAAATTTTCAATGTACAGACACGACTTTCTACAGTTTTATTATAGTATAGATTTATTTAAAAAATTTTTCAGTCCATATTGTTTGAGCAACACTAGCTATGATAATTTTGTTTATTTTATTTGCATTACAAACTCCTATAATTAGAAGATGCTTTTTCGTTAAAAGTTTATGGAAATACATAATTTATGCTTGCAATCACAAATTGTGGTTTTTTGCCAAGCAAACTCAACACATGCAGAATGACGCTCCAAATCCTCAGAACCCAAGTGCTCGCCCCAATTGAACACATACAAGGTAAAGGTAAGGTCCATTAAATTTCATAAATATAAAAATGATAATTTAACCCTAGAATGCATACGATGAGTCTCCGGGACTCACTCTCATGCAAAAATGAACATAAGTTGTATTTTTGAATTATGTTATGCACAAATTTTCAGGAATGCTATCTTTGAATATTTCTAATCATAGTAGGCTACGGACATTTTGAAAAAAAAAAATTGCTTTCGAAATAACAACAGTTTTGTATCACTACCCCTTTTATACATACGTTGAGTTTGCGAGACTCATATGGCAAATCGAAGTATGCCATGGAAATTTGTTTGAGCAAAAATCGTTTTGATGGTCATATGGCTGATCGAAGTATGCCATGCGATTTTTTTTCAGAAAAAACGTTTATTTGCGTGAGCTTATTTTGTAAAAAAAAATATTAGTAGTATTCGGTACTTGGTCAAGTGAAAGTGTTGAAATAATACTTCTTCAAACGGAATAAGGTAATATAAATGGTCAATATTTTGTCAATATTATGGATAATACGTAATTTTTTTTTGCAAAATTAGCTGAATACAAAATGGCGTCAACAAGCAGAAAATCTCTTCGTGCAAACGATGATAATATAGAAGCGGTGATAAGTACATGGCTTGAGGAGGATGAGGATTATCTTGTCGAATCCGGCGACTCATCTGACGAGGAAGATACTTTTCAAAATTTTGAACACGAGTCTTGTGAACCCTTCAATATGACCGACGATAGTGAAGACGAGTATATTCCTGAGGAAGATGCAGGTATGTCGGGAGGCTGCAATAACTCCATTTCCGGAAAAGACGGGTTTGTATGGAATAGTACACCACCCCAGCAAAACAAAGTTCGTGCTCACAACGTAATGCGTTTTACACCTGGCCACAGACAAAAAAGTAAAATATGGTCAAAAAGGAACGCCTGGGAACTATTTATTACCAAGGAAATGGTCGATGAAATAATATTATGCACAAACAGAGAGGCAAGCCGATGTTTTAAAGCACAGGGAAAAATATGGCCTCAATTAGAACATGACGAAATTGAGGCCTTTTTTGGTTTGCTACTGATGGCTGGTGTCGAGAAAAATTGGGATACACCGGTCCGTGAATTATTTCTTGATAAGACTGTAAACCCTTTGTACAAAGCAACAATGTCTGTAAACAGATTTGAAAACATACGGAGGATGCTTCGTTTCGATGATAAGAGAACTCGTGACCTTCGAATTTCAGCAGATAAATTTGCGCCTATTCGTCATATATGGGAATTATTTTTACAGCAGTGTCGAAGAGAAATTGTTCCAAAAGCGTTTGTAACGATCGACGAACAGTTACTAAGCTTTAGAGGACGTGCGAGTTTCATTCAGTATATGCCATCGAAACCAGCCAAGTACGGCATTAAATTATTTTGGCTCTGTGAAAGCGAGTCCGGTTATGCTATTGATGGCCAAGTGTATTTAGGCCGACAGCCCGGAAATAATGTTCAACAAAATGTAGCTGAGAATATTGTGAAATCTCTAATTACAACCGTACAAAATTCTGGACGTAATTTAACGATTGACAATTTTTTCACGAGCATTCCCCTTGCAATAAATTTGTTGGATGCAGGACTAACGGTTGTAGGGACATTGCGTAAAAATAAAAAGGAAATACCACTGGAATTTCAAGCTTCTAAGGAGAGAGATATATATTCGTCTTTATTTGGTTTCAACAAGGACTTGACATTGTGAGTTATGTTCAAAAAAAAAATAAATCCGTTATTTTACTAAGCTCTATGCATCATGATGATGCTGTTAACATGGAGACTGTAACTAAAAAGCCGGATGTCATAGAATTATATAATAAAACCAAGGGCGGTGTTGATCATATGGATCAAATGGTTGCAGTTCTGAACGCCTTTTTGTTATATATTGGTGAAAATCCCAATTTCACAAGTAGAATGCGACACAAAAGGCGCATATTTCTAAAAGAACTAGCAATAGAGCTAGTACTTCCCTACATGAAGCGTAGAGCACAGAGCTCAAAAAAATTGACCAATATTCATAAAATGGCTATGGCCAATTTTATTACAATGGAGGAAGAAGCAACAACTAAAAATGATGGTCCACCAGCAAAAAAGAAAAGATGTGAACACTGTCCTCCTAAGATTGGTCGTATGAGCAAGTTATTTTGTGCTAAGTGTTATAAAAGTATTTGTAAGGAGCATTCTGAAATGATTTGTAAAACATGTTTTAATTGTGCTAATTAGCGTAGTTTGCTTATTTTTTAATATTCTAGTATATATTTATATGTGTATTTATATTTATATATGTAAAAAAACAACAAATGAATTAAAGTTGTGCCCCACAAACAAAAAACTGTTTAATTTGGAGTTATAGCCATATATTTTAATAGTGAGTCTCCGAGACTCATCGTATGTATAACTGTAGTATTTTTACATATGCATTCTAGGGTTAAATAAAATTAAAATTCTTTGGTTGTGGTAGAATTCGGGCCGGAACTCCCAGGCCAACTTCGTCAACCATAATAATTTTGCGTCCATGAAGCTGCAAGAAAAAATTTGTTTATTTCAAGTAAACGTTTCTTATTTATTTTCGTGTTTATCAAGACATAATTAAGAAAACATTTTCAAAATTATTCCTCGATTTTCTTGTTTGTGCCTTGTTTCTAGTGAAAAATTCTCCCCATGTGGGTATTGAGAGGACAAATTCCTGTTGTTTTGTATCTGTTCCTTATGTTTTCTGGTGAAAATGATCTTTGAAATGGTTGTTGAGTTAAGGTGCCGATATCATATACACTGATTTGTTTTTCAGGATTTGTGGTAAGAAAATCGTTATAGGCTTTGCGCCAAAGTTGCTGAAAGGGTCCGAAAACTGATCCAATGGTTGTAAGCGATGGAATATATTTGAAAGATAAAAAAATAATTAATTAAATTAGTTAATGCTTTCCAAACTGCAATGTGACGCATAATTATCCCATTTCTGATATCCGTTATTGCCTTTCTAATATTATCTTCATTTATGGACCACAGATTAGACTTTTTTGTAATTGCGTACCATTTTTCTACTGAATATCAACACTAAATTGCATTCCATTACATAGTCAAAACAAAAATGTCAAATTTACCTCAACTGAGTTTAGTTTAAAAATTGAAATTTTCTCACCTTTTAAATTCTTTTATTTATGTATTTCCAATAATTTTCAAAATTATTCAGAATAATACTAGTTAAGTTTACTTAGCAATTTAAAATGGTGTTCAATTGACTTCACAAATGTCTTGCATATCAATGCCTTAAAATAAAACAGAACGCAGAGAAAGAGAAAAACACGTAATGTTTCACCAAAATATAAACCCTAACTGGCAAACTTCAGCACGTTGGATAAAATCAATTTATAAATGCGATGGATTTTACTGGCTTCACTTCGAAAAGGCCATAGTCAAATGTGCCCCAAAGTCAAAGGTACCTCAGTTTTCCCTATTGAGAAAATAGAACTTGTATTAAGAAAACATAAGTTGTGATGAGAATACGTAAACTTGTAATGAAAAGTGTAAAGCGGTTTATAGCTATCCCTAAAGTAATCCAGAGATTAAACAGCTGAAAATAATTTCTCTGACTTTGTTTCCACTTTTCGAACCTGACTTTTTGTTAACCTTAAAGTCATGCAAAGACCAACCACTTTCTTTTTATTTGACCCTAAAGTCATGCAGAAATCAAACAGTTGGGAACAAACAATTTTCAAGGCTCACGTTCAGCTAACTGCAAAGTCATGCAGAAAGCAATCAATTGATTTTTATTTGAGCCCTGATTTTCTGAGGCTAACTTTTACCTAACCATAAAGTAATGCAGAAAGCAATCAGCTTATACTATGTTTTTGTTTGAGAAGTTCAAATTGCTTTAACGTTCAAAAACTTTTCATTCAAAATTTTTCTAAGAATTTTAAATATTTTTAACAAACAATTTTAATATAAGGCCAGTTCCACAACCGTAATTTGACTTTGTGCGTCAGGCACATTTCCTTAAAAACTCATCAAGCAAAACTTTTTGGATCGGTACAGCCATCTCGAAAAACCAAGAATATCTGTTTGAAGGGCACATACTCATTGCTAAAGAACACGGTTTTGTTGTTAATCCCAAACCAATGGATGGACCATCACAACTACAACTTTTCCACCAAAGGCATGCGTTCCAATGGTGGCATGAAAATCATTGAGGAGGCGATTACGAAGTTGAGCAAACATCAAGAGCGTCACATACGCGCCTTAAATTTATTTTGAAGTATTACACATACTATGCTTTTTTGAAATGCACACACATTTGATCGGTTTTGTTGGAATAGGTGCATATATGTATTGGTTAATTAGCATTGACCAAATGTATATATTTATATTTTTATTAAATAAATGCGGAAAAGTGCATATAAAAGGTGTTAATACTTTTAATAATAGCTGTATATCGATTACAATTTAATCCAAATTAGTCGACTTTTAGCCGTATGAAAAAGGCCAACTAAAAGCCATTTTAAGAGAGGAAACTATAAACCTATTTTAAATAAAGTGAATTAAAATGGTCTCAATATAGTTTGCTTTTCTCTGCCTAAAAAAAATTGCTTTTTAGTTAGCTAAAAGTCATGCAGGAAAAAGAACAACTTTAATAATAGCTGTATATCGATTACAATTTAATCCAAATTAGTCGACTTTTAGCCGTATGAAAAAGGCCAACTAAAAGCCATTTTAAGAGAGGAAACTATAAACCTATTTTAAATAAAGTGAATTAAAATGGTCTCAATATAGTTAGCTTTTCTCTGCCTAAAAAAAATTGCTTTTTAGTTAGCTAAAAGTCATGCAGGAAAAAGAACAACTGACTACCTCCTAGGCCGTCGCCATGTAAAAATAGCCAGTCTGTTCCATACAAAGTAGTTAGCTTTTCAAACAGTACTGGGTTCTAAGTAGTCAACTTAAAATGCATTTGTGGTTAGCCAAATTACCGACTGGGAACTTATGTTTTCTCAATACAATTTACTTTTTCTCATTATAATTTTATTTTCTTATTATCATTCTTGTTTTATTATTTTAATTTACTATTTCTCATTTTAGTTTACGTTTCCCATTTGTGGGTGAAAAAGGTGTAGTACTCATCTTCTTTAATGTATTTACGTAAAAATTCCGCCGTTTTTATCAACAAAAACCTCTCTTCTTTGAAATAAAACAATGCAATGCACGTATTTTTCCAAAAGTTTTTTTTTCAATTTGAGTAATTTTTTTTGGTAATATATCATACGAGGGGTACTGCTTTAATTCTCGGAATCTAATACTTCCTGTGTTGCCATGGTCATATTCGTAAAAGTGGACGGTTTTTACCTATAATACAATTGTTGAAAAAAAATCATAACTTGCTTTGCGAGGACGTATCGATGAGAAACTTTGCATACTGAAAATTTACATTAAAATGCAGGTTTACACGAAAAACAAGCGTAGTCGGTTAAATGGGTATCTCAGAATACAATTTGTTGACTATGATTTATTAAGAAATACACGGTGTGCCTGAACTGTGTTTAAATAAAAGTGTGGATCCACGTAAATGTTTTTACATATTCTGAATCTGGAAAGTTTTCTATGCGTATTGCAAACAAAGTAAAATCTTTTACCGGGCCGTTTTTTGAAAAAAATGCAAAATAACGCAATTTTTTTGCACTGCCCGGTAAAACTACATTTCTCTTCTCAAATTTGAAAGAAGCACATATTCTGAAAGGGGAGCTAAAACTGCATTACCCTCATGTTTTACTTTTAAAATATCGTGTCACTTGCTCTTGTGAAATGCAATTGAAAATGCATTTTTTGTTACTCATACGCCCCGTGCTATTAAAGGAACTAAAAATGGTGGGAAAAAACTTTCCGAGTACGCAGTATTATAGAGCAATTATTTTTGGTATATTAAAGTGCAAATTTAAGTACCCATGTAAAAAATTCGATCTTATAGCAGTTTTAGGAAAAGATGGTAGACACAATCATTCTATAAATAGCGTTGCATTCAGAAAAGCTTGCAGATTGGGATTTCAAATGTTTTCGGGTTATTTCTGTGTAATTTTTTTTCGCAAATTGCAAAAAAAAAAAAAAAATACCTATATATTATTGCAAACTCTACTTTTTGAACTTCACCTGATGCTGGGAACAATTAACGCAATTTTTGGGAGTCTGCTGAAATCACACGAGGAGGATGAGTTAGCTTGGGCTAAAGAATGTTACGTTCAGCGTGAAATTCCACACAATGGACCAGCTTTTAAAGGAAATTCTAGTAGAATACTTTTGCGTAAGGTAGATCTGCTACGAAGGAGAAACAATTTGGGAGTACTAAAATATGTGGAAGTATTTCAAGATTTCCAAAAAGTAGTAGAAGCATGTTTCGGCAGAAATTTGGATGCAAATTTTCAAAGATATACAGAACAGTTCCGAAGAAGTTACCTCGATTTAGGCATTAATATAACCCCTAAGGTTCGTAATGTTTCATGTTGCAGAATTTTGCCAAAAGAACGAAGAGGGCATAGGACGTTTCAGTGAGCAAGCTATGGAAGCGGTTCACCATGACTTTAAAGCTATTTGGGAGAAAAATAAAGTTTCTATGAATCACCCAGACTATTCAAAAAAACTATTGCGAGTTGTATGTCAATATAATAGTACTCATGTTTGATTATTTTCTTGAATTTACCATTATTAAATGAAATCGTTTACTTAATTAAATATTTTTTTATATTTTCAGTTAAAATAAGATTGTATTTAAATGAAATATTGCATTTGAAATCCCAATCTGCAAGCTTTTCTGAATGCAACGCTATTTATAGAATGATTGTGTCTACTATCTTTCCCTAAAACTGCTATAAGATCGAATTTTTTACTAGGAAAATAAACGGTAACTCCTGGGTACTTAAAATTTGCTTTTTATTATACCAAAACTAATTGTTCTATAATACTACGTACTCGGAAAGTATTTTTCCCCCATTTTTAGTTCTCTTTAATTGCACGGGGCGTATGAGTAACAAAAAATGCATTTTCAATTGCATTTCACAAGAGCATGTGACACGATATTTTAAAAGTAAAACATGAGGGTAATGCAGTTTTAGCTCCCCTTTCAGGATATATATGTCTTTCCAATTTGTGAAGAGAAATGTAGTTTTACCGGGCAGTGCAAAAAAATTGCGTTATTTTGCGTTTTTTTCAAAAACGAATTTCAAAAAAAGATTTTACTTTTTTTGCAATACGCATAGAAAACTGTCCAGATTCAGAATATGTAAAAACATTTACGTGGATCCACACTTTTATTTAAACACAGCTCAGGCACACCGTGAATATGTTACTGGTCGTCAAAAATAAAGTAAATTCCAAGTTCTCTAATTAGAATCTGCATGACTTTCCGAATAGGCTTCTGACTGTACAACCATCGCTCCCAGACGCATCTGAACGCAATGCTATTACTTCTTCAGACAAAGGCTCTGCACTGCTATAACGAAGAGTATACTGAGAGAAATGCCTTGAATGTTGTGGCAATATCACTTTTGATAGCGACGAGTTTGGTGCAATATTCAAATATTATTTGCTTTCAATAAAAAGTTAAATGACATGTCAACCATTTCGATATGATGTACTGTTTATGTATTGAATACTAATATATTATATATTTACTGCATAGTAATAATGGTAGAGACAGCGAAATTATATATACATATGGGCGAAATGTAAATTTTTCTGGGACGCATAATCATATTAGTTCAACAATTTTTACTATGGGTTACCTAACAATATTACAACATGTTGGAACGTCTTTTTTGATTAAAAATTGTTTTAATTTCTTATGATTGAAAATTTTTACAAAAATTGTATAATATGCCGCAGCCGAATGGTAGAACACTGGGCTAACGTGCCAGAGGAGCAGGTTCAGGGAATCATGGTTCGAAAATGCTTTAAAATTTTTAAAGCACTGCATTTGGTTTTTGCTTTTGTTTGAAAAAGACCAGTAGCCACAGCAGCAGCACGAAAAATGCAGTAAGCAGTTGATCGATTACTATATAGTAGGGATTCCAATCCCGGGATCCCGTAGTTTTTTAAGTCCCGAAAATCCCGGGATTACTAGACCTAAATCCCGGGTTCACCGAAAATAAATTTTTAAATACATTTTAGTTATCTTGTATATATGTACTTTAAGTAAAACATGATTCTGAATGATTCTAAACAAAATTTATTTTTTTCTTGTGTTGTATGGAAGAAATTGCTAAACACACCCTACAAAAAAAATTCTTATAATTCAGGGCAAATTTTGAGCTAGTTCAAACTTGCACATTGTTGTACTAAAATTGAAAGGGCTATAAAACTGCGTACTCAAATTTTTCGTAGAAATTCTGCAAAAACTGTCCTAATTTTTTTTTTTTTTTTACTTTTTTCGACCTTTTATTATCTCTCATGGACTTTGTGTAAACTTTGAAACTTTACCTTATGCGCTTTCTATTATAGATTTGACTATATTTCAAATAAAAGTTATTAAAACCACATACACTAAATCAAAAAAATATTGGTACTAAGATGGTATTTCTAAAATTTGGTTATTAAAATATATCCAATTATATAATAGAAAGCAAAAAAATATTCCTTAAAAATTTACAAAACGGCCATAAAAATTTTTGCGCTACTTTTAGCTTGCTTATAGTGAAATGGACTTGCCTACAAAACTGCATACTCAGAAAAATTCTGAAAATTCTGCCAAAAAGGTTATGAAGTAATTTTAGAAAACCCCACAGTAAATTACTCTAATGTACCACTTGTGCTCTCAACAAATCTGGAAAGCATTTACTGCACAAGTGAGTTGTGCTTTTTACGAGGTTTCTATGGGAACTAGGAGTTATCCCGTTAGCGTGTTATATAGAACACATTTTTCCCTACATAATGGCAGTCCTAACTCAAAAAAAAACCGAAACTGGACTTAGACCACTTGTGCTTTAACCGGCTCATATATAAGTATGTATATTTGGCTATGTTTACCAGTAGTACAAACAACTTATGTTTCAAGTTCCTCAATAGTAAGTTTGAGTTACAAATTCAATGTTACTTTTCGTTCGTTATAAAAATTACTGTCTTGAAAAATACATACATACATACTTAATTGAATTACTATAATTTAGTCTACTTTATTACATAGATATGGGGTGCCATTTTTAGCAAAAAAAAATTCGGGACAATCCCGGGATTGAACTTTCAAATCCCGAGAGGCTAGAAATCCCGGAAATTGGATTCCCTACTATTTAGCAAATGTTCAATGCTTCGCAGCCTATGAGTTCGCTGTTGTTTGGTTATGGACAATGTCAGAAGCACAGAAAAGCAATCGAGGGTTTTTTACAAATCTTGGTTGCTGCTGCTGCCAAGTATGAAAATCGAGCTGCTTATCAGTATTTAAGCAATAACGAGGGGTGACTTTGCCATGTTTTGGAGTCATTTTATAACAGGATCATTTTGAGGAGGATGAATAAGAAATATGGAAATAAGAAAAAGGGTAGAGAAGGGTGTTAAAGCAGATGATTAGTACTTAAGAAAATACCTGAAAATACCTAAAAATTAAATATAAATGAATGCATGATTACAGTCTGTATTCTAATGTACCTATGTGCATGCGGTGTGTGTATACCTACTAGCAAGCGCGGCTTTTTCCACGCTCTCTTGTACATATACCCACATACGTATGCTCATAGGTGCAGGCAAAGAACTTACCGCTTATTGGAATTGGAAGTTGACAAACTGTAAATTAGATTTAAGAAAATATGATAAAATGAAAAATGAACATTAAATTTACACAGTCTATGAATAATGGACAACGGCGGTGTTCTTAATGCGAGTGACAAGCAATAATTAAAAGTTTAATTTGTGCTCCCAAATTATTTCCTTGGCGAAAGTAAACTTCATACTAAAAAATATTAGTAAAATTTCATGGCGCCCGAGCAGGAACGTAGTGCAAATTAAAAAAAAAAAAAAAAATTTTAAACAATTAAATACATTATTAAGAAACTGTGAAAAGTGCAAGTGAGTGCTTAAATAAAAAACAATTTCATCAGATCCGTCGGAAGTTGAGTGTCGACTCGAAATGCTGAACAGTTACAGCGAAAAGCTTCAGGCGTGTCAGTCTGAAATATAAGAGATCGATGAAGATGATGACACTCGTGACAGCCTGGAAGATTTAATTGTTGGAACCAAGGCTATGTTAAAGTACATATTGTCAGAGAGCAACAAATCAAAAGCTCTTCACAGCTCCTTCATAGCTCCTCACAGCTCAAGGCTTCCGAAAATGTCGCTGCCCAAGTTTCGAGGGCTGTATTCAGAGTTTAAAAACTTTATGAGTTTCTTTGAGAGCCTCGTTCATAACAACCGTGCTCTTCCAGACATTGAAAAATTTACACATTTAGTTTCGTGTTTGTCTGGTGAAGATTTAGGAACGGTGAAGGCCTTCCAAATGACGGAAGAAAATTATCCGAAGGCGCTGGCAAGCCTGAAAAAGGTATATGACAATAAATGTCTAATATTTTCGAGCACAGTTTCAAAACTGTTTGAGCTGCCGAAAATCCAAAAGCCATCGTCGCTTTCGCTGCGGTCCATGATCTACACCGTATCAGCTGTTTATGACTCCCTATTGTCTTTGGGTGATGACTAAAATATTTCAAATGCAATGCTGATACATTTAGTTATGTCGAAGGTTGATCCCATTACGCGGTCAAAATGGGAGGAGCAACTTGACTACAACAAGCTTCCGCTGTGGAGTGAGTGCGAAGCGGCTCTCAATAAGAGATACCAGCACCTCTCGTCTGAAGAAGCGTCGACATCGTCAACATGGCAAGACACCCAAAGGCAAAGCAACAAGAGTGCTGAAAAGCCAAAGTCGTCCTTTGTGGCTGCGAAAGCGAAGCCAACTACGTCTTTTCACTGCTACTCCAAAAACCAATTTTTGACCACCTGCCCTAAATTTAAAACTCTCTCTCCTCAGCAGAGATTCGATTTCGCGAAATCGTTCCCATTGTGTATAAATTACTTACGCAAGGGACATACGGTTTCTAAATGCAAATTAGAACGGTGTCGAGTTTGTAACCGGTCACATCACACTATGTTACACCAATACCCGATATCGTTCGAAAAAACACCACAACCTTCGACCTCACAAGCTATGCATACAGTGAGCGTGCCTGATCGCGTTATGTTAGCGACAGCAGTGGTCAAGGTAAAAACTTGCTCCGGTGATTATGTGTCAGCTCGTGCTTTACTTGACTCAGGATCTCAAGTTAATTTCATGACTGAAGAGCTGGCACAAAAGCTGCAAATTCGGCGAGAGAAGGCGACACTTAATGTCATCGGGATTGGCAATGCCACCCAAAAGGTTAGGTCAAAAGTGAGTGCAGTCATAAAATCCCGAACAATTTTGAGTTTCTAGCAGATTTTTGGGTAATGGGAGCGATTTCGGCAAATCACCCAGATCGCGCTGTTAACACCACAGGTTGGAAAATTCCAGCTAATATTGAATTAGCTGATCCTGGTATCCATAAGTCCTCAAAAGTCGATCTTTTGTTGGGAGCCGAAACATTTTTCGATCTTTTGTCGGTTGGTCAAATTAAAACCGAGCCAAGGTTTCCAACACTTCAAAAAACACTTTTGGGTTGGGTTATTTCAGGCAAATACGTCTCCCACCAAAGTGAACATTCCGAAGCTAGCAGTGCTTTATGCAAAGCCGAAGATGATTCCGAAGCAATTGATGAAATTGTCCAAAGATTCTGGGCAATGGAAGAAATCCCTTCGTAATCACAGGCTACTAAGTACACTGCCGAGCAAATGGAATGCGAAGACTACTTCGTTAAGACTACTGAAGTCTTACCGTCGTCACAGCTTCAAGTAAGATTGCCGTTCAAAACTGACCAAAATGCGTTGGGTCAGTCATTTGAAACCGCAGCTCGGCGGTTATAGGCGCTGGAGAGACGTACGTTGAAAGATCCAGAACTTCGTCAAATGTATCTGGACTTCATGGAGGAGTACTTGGCATTGGGCCACATGAGCCCCACTAATAACAAAATTCCGAGTGAAGCCCACTATTTCATTCCGCATCAGTGTGTCTTAAGACCACAAACTACGTCGACGAAACTCCGGGTAGTTTTCGATGCGTCGAGTAAGACGTCAACACAAATTGCGTTGAATGACATTTTGATGGTTGGACCGACCATTCAAGAAGAACTTTTTTCGACGCCACTTCGCTTTCGTGTGCATAAGTATGCTATTAAGGCGGACATCACTAAGATGTATCGTCAAGTACTCGTAAATGAAAATGATAGAAATTTTCAATTAATAGTGTGGACAAAGCATCCATCCGAGCCTCTGCAAATTTTTTGATTAAACACCGCTCCATTTCTCGGTACACGGTGTTTGCAGATGCTAAGTGATATAAATGCACAAGAATAAACACTCGGTGCTAAAGTAATAAGTACCTCGACAGAATTCGCTCTGAGGTATCTGACGTCTTAAATTCGGCAGGATTCCAGCTTGTGGTTCTCTAACCACCCGAGCTTTTTCGACAGTCAGAGTCTGGAAAAATCGTTAAGCTTCAACGATTCAGACTCCACTAAAACGCTGGGAATCCACTGGTCGCCAAAAGACGACTTATTTCTGTTTAAACTGGATGATACATTTGATGAGTTACGAGCTACAAAACGAAATATTTTATCGGTATCCGCCCGACTCTTTGACCCCACTAGTGACCACAGCTAAAATCTTATTGCAAGAGCTGTGGATTAAGAAACTAGATTGGGATGAGTCGATTCCGTTGTATCTCAACAGCAGTTGGCAGAATTTCAAAGCGAATTTATTACAATTGCCTTCAATCAGCATTCCTCGGTTTGTTTATACTGAGTCGAGTGCCAATTGTCCAATACATGGCTTCGCCGACGCCTCGATAAGAGTGTATGGTTGTTGCATTTATATTCGAAGCCAATTCGCTAGTGAGGTTAAATGCATTCTGCTAACTGCAAAATCCAGGGTTGCTCCGCTGAAGACTAAGTCTCTTCCTCGTTTAGAGCTCCTGGCAGCGCATCTTTTTGCCAAGTTATGGTCACGCATTGCGCAGATGTTGAGTCGACCTATTGACAACACAACATTCTGGACAGACTCCGAAATAGTTTTGCATTGGATAAAAACACATCCATCAACTTTGCAAACACTCGTTGCTAATAGAGTGTCCGAGATTCAAGAGTTGACTCAAAGTGCTTCGTGGCGGCATGTGCCAACTAAACAAAATCCTGCGGATCAAGTGTCTCGGGGTTGTAGCGTGGATGAAATACAGAATTCAATATGGTTTTCTGGCCCACAGTTCCTCTTAGAAGACCCCGCAAGTTGGCCAATAAATACCCGTTTCGAATTAACGCCTGAAGAGCAAGCACTGCAAAAGAAGAAAAAACGCCAGCGCCTTAGTAGCAGTGAGTGACGAACGTAATCCACTCGTAACTGTGATTGAAAAATATTCCTCTCACAAAAATTGTAACGAATTTTTGCCTATATTCTGCGATGGGTTTTAAAGGTGAGAAATCGATCCACCAAATATGGTCCAACACCATCAGCACAAGATTTGCAATTAAGCTTCTTGAAAATTGTTCAAATAGTCCAATTTGATGAATATAGCCAAGAAATAACCAAATTGTCAAAAAACCTTCCACTACCGTCGAGCTTGCAAAAATTGAAT
Organism: Campiglossa producta; assembly: GCA_964058755.1. NCBI lineage: Eukaryota > Metazoa > Arthropoda > Insecta > Diptera > Tephritidae > Campiglossa > Campiglossa producta. The sequence continues at coordinate 94,529,444 of CAXKVI010000001.1, forward strand.
CCATTTTTGCATGAGTATTTAGAAAAGTCCTTGTCGTTGAAATTGTTACGAGTAGGCGGTCGTTTATTAAATGCGTAAAAATTCGCAGTTCGTGAATTCGTATATACGGTTCCTACATTTGCGCAACCATCATGCAGGTGCGAAAGCATTGGTTGCAATTTTACGTGAAAAAATTTGGTTAGTTAATGCTCGAGAGGCATGTAGTCGAACCGTGCGAAACTGCATACATTGCTTTCATTACAAGCCAAAATTAAAAAGCCAAATTATGGGTTTGTGGGGTAGATTTTTGCGGTCCAATTTACGTCACACAAAAGATACGGGGTCGCCCCCCGATAAAAATGTACATTGCGGTCTTTGTGTGTTTTACCTCGAAAGCTGTCCATTTAGAACTTGTATCTGATTTGAGTTCTGATAAATTTATTCTCGCCCTTAAAAGGTTCGTTGGACGCCGGGGAACACCAGCGACAATTCACTGCGACAACGCGACAAATTTCGTGGGAGCCGATCGCAAGCTCAAGGAACTCAGGGAAGCGTTTCTGAGTCAAAAGGTAGAGATAGCCCAGTACGCCTAAGACGAAAGGTTCAGGTTCGTCTTTATACCTCCCAGGGCGCCCCACTTCGGCGGGTTATGGGAGGCGGCAGTGAAGTCGGCGAAGCACCTGCTCGTACGAGCCGTAGGCAACGCGAGTCTCAACGCCGAAGAAATCGGAACGCTGCTCGTCGAGGTGGAGGCCGTGCCCAACTCGCGCCCAATCGCTCCACTCAGCCAGGATCCGAACGACGGCGAGGCTCTAACTCCGGCGCACCTGTTAATAGGTTCCCGGCTGAGGGAAATGCCAGAGGAAGCGGAACTCCCTGAACCCAGCACGCGCTACTCCGACAGATGGCAGCATGTCTGCTCAATCAAGCGTCGGTTTTGGCAAACGTGGTCCAAGAGTTACCTCCTGAGTTTGCAGGAGCGCAACAAGTGGCAGCACCCACAACCCAACGTAGAGGTAGGAGAGCTCGTCGTCGTTCACGAAGACAACGCTCCGCCCCTGCAATGGATCCTAGGCCGAGTAATAGCACGATCGCAGGCCAGGACAGGAAGGTGAGAGTGGCCGACGTGCAAACGAAAACAGGTATAATTAGACGTCCGATCCATAAGCTTGCCGTGTTACCCTTAGCAGATGGTTGAAGAATCCAGATTCTTTCAAGGTGGCCGGTGTTAAAGCAGATGATTAGTACTTAAGAAAATACCTGAAAATACCTAAAAATTAAATATAAATGAAATATAATTAAAATGAAGTTAAATTGAAAAATAATTATACTTACCTAAATACTTATACTTACCTTATACTTACCTTAGAATTAAAATACACTTACCTTCTTTTCCCCTTTAATGATTTCAGTTACTTACCAATTTACTTACCTTAACTTTTTAGCACCACCCTAATGTAAGTAAATGCATGATTACAGTCTGTATTCTAATGTACCTATGTGCATGCGGTGTGTGTATACCTACTAGCAAGCGCGGCTTTGTCCACGCTCTCTTGTACATATACACACATACGTATGCTCATAGGTGCAGGCAAAGAACTTACCGCTTATTGGAATTGGAAGTTGACAAACTGTAAATTAGATTTAAGAAAATATGATAAAACGAAAAATGAACATTAAATTTACACAGTCTATGAATAATGGACAACGGCGGTGTTTTTAATGCGAGTGACAGGCAATAATGAAAAGTTTAATTTGTGCTCCCAAATTATTTACTTGGCGAAAGTAAACTTCATACTAAAATATATTAGTAAAATTTCAAAGGGCTACGGTCAGTGTTAGGGAGACTTAAGCTTCCGTTAGCGTAGACTTGAACTTAACTTAACTTAACTTGGTTTTCTTAAAAAAATAACGAGAAAGCTCATTAGACCGTTTCAGATAGTTACAACATTTTACCCGCTCGAATAGACTTTTTACACATAAATCATACAAAAGTGACAAAAAACATTTCCCGTGCATAAAGTTTCGATATTTTAAGATTATTCTCAATCAACATATATTAAAAACCTAAAATAAAGTATAAAACATGTTGGGAGAAAAAAAAAATTTATATTTTTGGTTGGCCTAATGTGAATTTAATTTATTTGGCTACCATATTAATTACTAACATCCAAAAAGTATTTTCTCTATGGAATAGTTAAGGAGTTTTATCGAAAACGTTTAAAAGAATGGTATGGCAAGAATAGTACTCTCACGCTCTCATTGAACTTGGAAACTTAATTTAACTTAACTTAGTTTTTTGATAATCACACACATGTATCTGTGCTCCCCATTTGCTAGAAGTGATATTTTCAAGTCTTATTAAGTTAAGTTTGTGATAATGGAACCCTTAGTTAGGGCCGCTTGCATAAAAGCCGATAACGACTTATCGCCCGGTTAGCGGCGTTAATCGACGTATTTTGTATGGTTAGCTGTCAAGTTAATCAGCGATTAGTCGTTATCGGCTTTTATGCAAGCGGCTCTTAGTGTATAAATTTTTGTATACACATCGGTACTTTCCTCTTAAAAATTCGTTCAAGAAGTCATCATTTTCACCAATATTATCGCTAGTTATAACCAGACCTGTTAATAATTGATTAGTAATCGGTAATGATTAGCATTTCATTGATTATTTTTTGAGAAGCCACCTAATCATTGATTACCAATTACTTTCACTTTTTAATGATTATTTTTTCAATTGATTAAAAAAAAATCAAAAAAAATCAAAAAAAATCAAAAAAATTTAAAAAAATAAAAAAAAAATCAAAAATTCAAAAGTAATCAAAAATAATCAAAAGTAATGATTACTTTTGATTACTTTTGATTTTTTGATTTTTTTTGATTTTTTTCCAGTACTGTTGTAGAAAAATATGTTCATACATAAATATTCACTTGCACAAACATACAAATGTATAGGTGAAGCAAGAAGTAACGGTGTAATCCCAACAAACATTTTTAGCTAATCTCAATTTGAGATGCATTTGAGAACCAATCACCTTCTCAGATCTCAAACGTTCGTTTTCAATGTGAGTAGAAATAACCGTTGATAGCACTCATGTCCACATACATGAATTATTTTTAAACTGAATACCGTTATTGTTGACTATTTGTGTTATTGTTCTTTAATTGTCATTACATTATTACTTACATATTATTCGCAAATATTACTAAATAGCATTACTTAAACAAAAATGAATAAAAATAAAACGATTCTACTTCTACTATTCTCTACTCCAACAAAATGACTACGTCGTCCATTTTGGCCTAAAGTTATTAATCCCGGACCTCTCTCTATGGATAATAACCACTTAATTTTTGATCAATTGATCATTACTAGTCTCTTTTGGGCATACATATGTAGTTGGTATGCCCACGTTTTACTTTGTGTAGCATACTTATAAGTGTTCGAATAGAACCATCCGACCGTACCCATAGGGTTTTAAACGAGAAATGCACGACAATACCCGTTTAGATATAAAAGGGACAAATTTTCACCACTACAACGCATATAACCATCAAACCTGGCATTTTTTCTCATATGTACATATACTTAGCAATCAAGGTTCATTCTAGAAATCCATGAGCCCCAAAGTGTAAGTAGATGTATATATTTGCATACAAAGATACACAGATGTTTATACTTTTAACAACAAAACTTTAAAATAATCCAAAAAAAAATCAAAAAAAATCAAAAAAATTAAAAAAAATCAAAAAAAAAATCAAAAAAAATCCAAAAAATTAAAAAAAATCAAGAAAAAATCAAAACAATCAAAAGTAATCAAAAAAAGCCGTTTTTGATTACTTTTGATTGTTTTTGATTTTTTTGATTTTTTCTTGATTTTTTAATTTTTTTTTGATTTTTTTTGATTTTTTTTTTGATTTTTTCTAATCGTAATCAATTAGTAATTGCTTTTTCTTGAAAGCAATTAAAATAATCATTAGTAATTAAAAAAAATTTCTAATCAATCAATTACTAATTACTAATCAAAATTAACAGCTCTGGTTATAACATATGTAGATTGGGATGCTATTAAGTTTTTGCCCTTCTGAAGATTCCACTTATCCCATAACTTTTGGAGTAAGAAAACGCATCTTTTTTTGAGATGGATCTAGGGTGAAGTGGAATCGTGGATCCAGAAAAAATGGAGCAAGCAAGCATATTGCAAATCCCTTCTCTTCATGGTCCTCGAAATTTTCCAAAACAATACTTTTGCTGACAATTTATTATTTTTTTTTATCATTTCTGTTTTTTTTGTTTTTGAATAATGAAATGTCAACAGTTCAGCAGTCTATCGTATGCTTCTCAGCATTTTTACGCTGCTACTTTGGCTGTTTGTTGTTGCAAAGGTTCTGCTTTTGGCTGCTCTTTTTTTTGAAGCGAAAGCAAAAGCAATCATGCCGCTTTTTAAGCAAGACAATTTTAAAGTTCAGCCACAGCAGATTTTCGTTGCTTTTGCTATTTTTGCTTAAGCATTTTGAACCCTGTTTAGAATTTATCATTACTTTATATTATAACCACTTCAATAGTGGTTTACCAAATATGCATTGATGGAACATCTATATCCGCATATGGACAGGATTATCAATATTTATTTAACGTGGTATCAATAATTATGGATGTTTGATCCATATATTTCCCTCCGTGTAGGATTGGTTTAAAAGGTGGATCAAAGGGATCCGAGCTTAAAGATTTGACAATGTTTGCAGCATATCTTTTTCAGGATTTATAGAGACTTGCTCCAGCAGCAATAAAGGTGCTACTTTCGTTCTCTTCGCTCTCTAGCTTTAAGAAGGTTTGGTTGGAACAACAAATATCGCATCTAACGAACCTTTATTTGCAGGCTTAAAAACAATCTGTGGCGTAGATAGCTTTTTGTGATGGGGGGATTTAATCTGACATTTTTTTACTTTACTTAAACTTTACTTACTTTTTTAAGATCAGCGTTATGGGTATGGCGCTTGCGATAACGAAGATTAATTCTGCCGTAAGCCCGATGGCAACCGACAACGTCAGATTGATGGTTACCAAGGTGGTCCAATCCTAAGACATCGCCATCTTAAGTGGAGTACCTTTTTATATGGAATTGGATTTTTATTGAAGCGGAGCCAAACACAAAATGCCAAAAAGAAATATTTTATTTCGTGATTTCAGTTTTTTTTGTATTTTTAAATTATAAAATTTAAAAAAACTATAATTTTAATTTTAAATTAAGTGTTTAAAACATATTTTAGCTGGTTATGTGAAAAATGTTGTTCAAGTGGCACTGCATGAAACTGCCAGGTACACTTCCCTGCACTATCAGCGCGGCAGGCAAAACACTGCACGTGTATTCCAGGGTGCAGTGAAATAACGCCCGCGGGCGTTATTTCCTTTTCAAAAGGAAACAGTGCCCGCGGGCGTTATTTCCTTTTCAAAAGGAAACAGTGCCCGCGGGCGTTATTTCCTTTTCAAAAAAGAAATAACGCCCGCGGGCGCTATTTCCTTTTGTAGCGGGCGTTATTTCCCTTTTGAAAAATAAATAACGCCCGTGTTGACAAAAGGAGATAATGCCGTGCGGAAATTTAAAGTTCTAGAATAATAAAATAATAAAAATTATTAAATCTTTCCTTTATTATAAAAAATGAAAATTTTCTCCTGCGGCGCTTTTTTTAATAAACCCGGTATTTTGAACTCAGCCTTGAGTAAATTTTAGATTAATAAGGCTAAATATTTAAAATTTTTATTAAAATAAAAAATGAAAATTTTGAATGAAAAATCGCGCGATTTTTAATTCCAAATTTTCGCTTTCGGCGCTTTTTTTTAATAGAGCCAGTATTTTTAACTCAGGTTTGAGTAAATGATAAATTAATAAGGCAAAATATTTTAAATTTTTTTTGAATAGAGCCAGTATTTTTAACTCAGGTTTGAGTAAATGATAAATTAATAAGGCAAAATATTTTAAATTTTTATTATTTATTCCATTTCGTGAGGCATACTCTACCGCTACAAGCAAGGCAGCTGCTTCCGCTGTGAATACTGAGCAGTAGTTGGGTAGTGTCCCGACAGAGATGGTTTCACCGAGTTTGTTTGTTATGGCAAAGGTAGTAGTGGAATCTGTTTTTGATCCGTCAGTAAAAATAATTTCCCAATTTTCGTTGTATGGCTCGAGTGCTTCCATATAGAGTTGTAAATATTCATTGGCGCTGGTTTTGCTTTTTTGATGCTTAAGTAGATTGGAGATGACTGAGTTTTTAGGGGCAAGTTAACAATTGCGAAAAATGTTTTAAAAAAAAATTTTTTTCCAAAAATTGGAATCGTCGTTTGCTAGAGGATACCATCTTTTATATATATTTAAGAAATTAGAAAAATCGGTTTGACCAATCGTGAGAAAATCATCAAGAAGTGAGGAATTTCGAACTTTGAAAATAATTCGAATTTCGAAAAACTGGCCCAAAGGTATTTTTTTTGTTGTTGTGAACTATACAAAAAAGTTTCAGAAAGATAGTACAACTTCGAAAAAAAGTGGATCACTTCACAAAATTCAACTCAGCAATTAAACGTGTAAATATAGTAAATACATAATGGATTTTCATAAGAAACACTTTAATCGAAAAGAATGGCTCTTACGTCTTTTTTGCGCACACAGCTCGATAACTTTGTTGATAAATAAAAAAATTTCATAAATTTTCAGTAACGAAAAATAAAAAAGGAGACTTATTTAGTACATTTGCAACCTAAAAAGTACAATTTTTTTGTGGCCTAAATACAATTACTAAATTCTCATTTCCCAACCCTGGCTCGGCCTAACTATTACAATTTGTGCAATGTTAGCTAGATCCAGAATTTCACCTCCTATTTGATTTGCACAGCTAAACACCGGGGTGAAAATCTCCTACGCCTGAAAGTCGGCTACAATTTCTGTTTCCGTTGCATCATCAGCCATTTTCTCAAATTGTACTCTCAATCAAAACTTCATATCGCCGCCTAAGAAGTTAACTTCAGAAATATATGCTAATCTGCTGCAACATCGTCATAACTAAAAAAACCCAAATTTTGAGTTAACATCACTAATATATCGGAAATAATATCGAGCTATGTGCGCAAAAAAGACGTATGAGCCAAAAAGTAAATTGTTCAGGAGACGGTTTTTTTCTAATTTCTTTGCATCCACTTTATATATTTTCATAAAATTTAGTAAGTAACTTTATTTAGTTCCTTTATATATAATGCAATAAATGTTTTTTTAATATTCGTAGCATAAGAGCACTTTTTGGCCAGCACAAAATTAAGCCACTGTCTGAAAAATTTGGCTGTTATGTCAAAAAAATTTTTCAACAAATGTTTGTTTTCTGTTCTATTCTTTTATATTTCCAACTATGCACATGTAAAATTAAGTCTTTTGAGTTAAATTCAACTTTTTTTAATAAAAAAAAACGTTTTAAAAGGATGCAACTAAATTATTATGTATGAAAATAAAGGTGTTCTTCAAAACCACTTTTGAAATGCAAATTATGTACTTACATATGGAAATTGAATCTTTCAATTGCAGTCTTCCTCTTGGTCTGTCTCAGGTAGGCGATCCTTGACATTCTCATCGTGTTGCAAATTTAAAAACTCGTTATGAAGCTATCGAGGTATTGTGTTGTTTTCGCAAAGTTTTTTTAAATCTTTGTACTTCCTCCATAAAATTTTCAATTGATCTTACATAGAGAAAGTGGTCCATTTGTTATTACATATATGATTGTTGAAAAACACCCTTCAAGAAATTTGTAACGCCCCGAAAAACTGGTTTTAAGGTCAAAAGCCGATTTATTTTCAGTTTTTTCGTAAAAAAAAAAAACATTTAAAAACAAATTCTCAGCCGATTTCAAAATTATAAACGGTTTTGGAGTCGGGACATCAGAATTCGTCTTAGAGGTATGCATCCTTTGGCAAAATATCCTATTTTGATCCCTTAAATACGATTTTGAGACCAATATATTAGATTTTAGATTATGCTGCATAACTTGAAAACTTGAAGTCCCTCCAAAAAACATATAAATGGTATAACTAAGAAGTGATTGTGTCTCGAAGATATATCTCCAAAAAAAAAAAAAAAATATATCATTCATTGCCAATTAGTGCCAAAAAAAATTACGTCAAAGTCGTAAAACGGAAAAATTTTTGGAAAAATTCCACTTCTCGCGTGAAAAACACGTCATACTATTTTCAAATGGACAAAACACTATATTTCGAAAGTGTCAACATTTCTCTATCTTAAACCGGTGAGAGTTTTGAAATCGGTTGAAAATTGTTTTTAATGAACAGTTGAACAATCTTTACTACGTCATTTTAAAAGTGTATTCACTTTTTTATAAATAATCAATTCTATTGCGATGCTGCGTGAAATGTTAAACCACTTTGCCAGTTGGTCAAACATATTATTTCCGATATATTGGTGATGTAAACTCAAAATTATTATTTTTTTTTTTTTTTTTTTTTTTTTTTGAGTTATGACGATTTTGCAGCAAATGAGCGACATTTATATCTCAAGCAAAAATGGGCGAAAACGGACAATAACCATGTCCACTTCTTATACATAGAAAGTTTTTTTATAATTTGAGTATGTACACAGAGCCAACACTGCCTAATAAAATAGAACAAAAGTCATATGATATCTCTATAGATTTTCTTCAAGAAGAAGTTCTTTTTATTTTTGAAGAGAAAATCTTATTAATCTTTACAAAGAGAAATCTTGCAAAAAACGTACTGATTTCTTAGGGTTCCTAACAAGAAGATTCGACTTATTAATGTTTTCAAAGGGAAAACATATTTCCGCGTAATTGTATGTGTTAATAAGACGATCTTAGGGTTCCTAACAAGAAGATTTGACTTATTAACAGATTTCCGCATAATTGTATGTGTTAATAAGACGATCTTAGGGTTCCTAACAAGAAGATTTGACTTATTAATGTTTTCAAAGGGAAAACATATTTCCGCATAATTGTATGTGTTAATAAGACGATCTTAGGGTTCCTAACAAGAAGATTTGACTTATTAACAGATTTCCGCATAATTGTGTGTGTTAATAAGATTTGACTTATTAATGTTTTCAAAGGGAAATCTTGCAGAAAACGAACTGATTTCTTAGGATTCCTAACAAGAAGATTCGACTTATTAATGTTTTCAAAATGAAATCACATATTATTGAGAAGAAAATAAAAATTATATTTCAGAGTTCTTATATTGTCTTCGAGAACTTCAGATTATCAGTTACGATTCAGTTTTAGATTTCTCTTGTATTGCCTTTACCTTCTTATGTTGCCTTTTTATATTTCCTTCAAGGCATCTCACCGCACTCTTCCTTACATTGCCTTCCACACTTGCCATATTGCCTCCACCGCGAATCGAACTAACTACATATTGAATGCTGAACACAGGTGCTTACCATCGAGCCATCGGGTACTTCTGCTTCTCAGCGTATAATTGTTCTACATGATGTCTGCTGATGATGATGCAAGATTTCCCTTTGAAAATATTAATAAGTCAAATCTTCTTGTTAGGAACCCTAAGATCGTCTTATTAACACATACAATTATGCGGAAATCTGTTAATAAGTCAAATCTTCTTGTTAGGAACCCTAAGATCGTCTTATTAACACATACAATTATGCGGAAATCTGTTAATAAGTCAAATCATCTTGTTAGGAACCCTAAGATCGTCTTATTAACACATACAATTATGCGGAAATATGTTTTCCCTTTGAAAACATTAATAAGTCGAATCTTCTTGTTAGGAACCCTAAGATCGTCTTATTAACACATACAATTATGCGGAAGTATGTTTTCCCTTTGAAAACATTAATAAGTCGAATCTTCTTGTTAGGAACCCTAAGATCGTCTTATTAACACATACAATTATGCGGAAATATGTTTTCCCTTTGAAAACATTAATAAGTCAAATCTTCTTGTTAGGAACCCTAAGATCGTCTTATTAACACATACAATTATGCGGAAATATGTTTTCCCTTTGAAAACATTAATAAGTCGAATCTTCTTGTTAGGAACCCTAAGATCGTCTTATTAACACATACAATTATGCGGAAATCAGTTAATAAGTCAGATCTTCTTGTTAGGAACCCTAAGATCGTCTTATTAACACATACAATTATGCGGAAATCAGTTAATAAGTCAGATCTTCTTGTTAGGAACCCTAAGATCGTCTTATTAACACATACAATTATGCGGAAATCAGTTAATAAGTCAGATCTTCTTGTTAGGAACCCTAAGATCGTCTTTTTAACACATACTATTATTTGGAAATCAGTTAATAAGTCAGATCTTCTTGTTAGGAACCCTAAGATCGTCTTATTAACACATACAATTATGCGGAAATCTGTTAATAAGTCAAATCTTCTTGTTAGGAACCCTAAGATCGTCTTATTAACACATACAATTATGCGGAAATCTGTTAATAAGTCAAATCTTCTTGTTAGGAACCCTAAGATCGTCTTATTAACACATACAATTATGCGGAAATATGTTTTCCCTTTGAAAACATTAATAAGTCGAATCTTCTTGTTAGGAACCCTAAGATCGTCTTATTAACACATACAATTATGCGGAAATCTGTTAATAAGTCAAATCTTCTTGTTAGGAACCCTAAGATCGTCTTATTAACACATACAATTATGCGGAAATCTGTTAATAAGTCAAATCTTCTTGTTAGGAACTCTAAGATCGTCTTATTAACACATACAATTATGCGGAAATATGTTTTCCCTTTGAAAACATTAATAAGTCGAATCTTCTTGTTAGGAACCCTAAGATCGTCTTATTAACACATACAATTATGCGGAAATATGTTTTCCCTTTGAAAACATTAATAAGTCAAATCTTCTTGTTAGGAACCCTAAGATCGTCTTATTAACACATACAATTATGCGGAAATATGTTTTCCCTTTGAAAACATTAATAAGTCGAATCTTCTTGTTAGGAACCCTAAGATCGTCTTATTAACACATACAATTATGCGGAAATCAGTTAATAAGTCAGATCTTCTTGTTAGGAACCCTAAGATCGTCTTATTAACCCATACAATTATGCGGAAATCAGTTAATAAGTCAGATCTTCTTGTTAGGAACCCTAAGACCGTCTTTTTAACACATACTATTATTTGGAAATCAGTTAATAAGTCAGATCTTCTTCTTAGGAACCCTAAGATCGTCTTATTAACACATACAATTATGCGGAAATCAGTTAATAAGTCAGATCTTCTTGTTAGGAACCCTAAGATCATCTTATTAATACCTACAATTATACAGAAATCCGTTAATAAGTCAAATCTTCTTGTTAGGAACCCTAAGATCATATTATTAAAAAGAACCCTAAGAAATCAGTCCGTTTTCTGCAAGATTTTCCTTTGAAAACATTAATAAGTCAAATCTTATTGTTAGGAACCCTAAGATCATCTTATTAAAATAAGAAGTTTTTCTCTTTCAGCTTTTTTTCAATATTTTGACAGAAATTTCGAGAAGATTTTCTTATTAATAACACGTATAAAAAGAAATCGCAAAGAAAAAAGAAGAAATTGCACTTGATAATATCAATAAGAATTTCCTCATTAAACCAAATAGATTTGCGTATGGTTTTTTTTTCGTTTCCGCCGTCTTGACTACCCCTGAGCCTGAAAACCGTTCATAGAGACAATCTTATTAATTTTATTAGGCATTTTTGGCTCTGTGTAGTTTCATGGTGGTGTAGCGGTTAAGTGTTCGACCTTCTACACCAAGTCGTGGCGAAAATTATTTTGAAAATTATTTAGAAAAACAATTTTTCTAAACGGGGCCGCCCCTCGGCAGTAGTTTGGCAAGCTCTTCGGGTTTATTTCTGCGCCCTCGTGAAGGGTGGATACCTTGCCGCGGTACGTGGGCTTAAGTCAATAGCCACAGGGCTACGCTGCCCTTGTGATCATAGCTCCGTACGGCACTTCATCACGAGAGCAGCCTAGCCTCTCTGGCGCGACGACAAAGATCTTCCCCTCCCAATCCAGGGTGTTATGCGAAACCGTGCCCATTGGACGTTTGCAGCCGGGAGGCAAATCGTGGCTGTATTTGAACGGAGCCTCTCTGATACCGGGTCGCCTCAGAGAGTAAGCATGGCCTTACCGCGGTACGGGGCTCTGCCGCGGCGGAAGACACATTTTCCCCTACTCTTCCCTTGACCCTAAGCTGGCCGTGTCCGGCGATGGGTCGTACGAACAAGATGAACTCAAATAACCCAAATAAAAACGATAAATTTAAAAAACAAACAACGCCAAATTTCACTCCTCAGCAAAGGAGAGCTATGGAGGAACAGGCGAGAAAGCAACAACAACGCCGGAGGACAACTTCCGTTCCACAATCAAGGGGGGGATCGACAGCGATGGCAACTACGAGTCGGTCAACCAACCCTCTATCGACTAAGATTGACTTGATGGGAGCTAGCACCAGTGCGGTTGCCAACGCAACTAAGCGGACAACGGCAGATGCTAAACTCCCGTCAACCGCTGATATGAAAACCAGTATCTTTACGGCTGTGGCAGCGGTCTCACGACCTGGCCTCGGAGTTTCGAAGGAGAAGGAAGCTGCAACTGAGATTTCGGCAAGGAGAGCGACCGCGATGGCAACTACGGGTCCGCACTCCCAGGAGACATCTCCCCGCCGCTTCACATACCACGAGAAAAGATTGGCTGCAAAGATCCTGAAGAGGTATGAAGGGGTACCGCACGAATCGCTGTCGCCGAATTCCAGTAAATCGGTAGAGCTAGCGAAAGCTGTGATACCGGATTTCCAAAATTCTTACATGCCAAAGAGGTTAAAAGTTAACCCTTTCAAGCGCCAGAGATCGGACCTGGAGTTAAATCCCCCTCCCAAGCGGCATCAGAATACCCCTGGAGCGGGCAAACTAAGCTTTGCTGAGGTAACCAAGGACAGGATCCTTATAGGCGTCCTTGACCGAGGCAATGACCGTCTGGCCATCCCTAAGGACCGGTGGCGTTACGTGCGAAATGAACTCGGCAACATTCTTCTCAATGTTGCTCCAGAGTTTCCGGGTAGTTCGGCGCGAGTAACGGATGCGGGTTGGCACCAGGGTCAGATTAAATTACTCGCATGCGAGGATGCAAAAACCGTAGCACTGTACAAGGCAGCAGCTGCTAAGCTGGGTGAAGTCTACAAGGGCGCGAAGATAGAGGTCGTCGACTGGAAGGACATTCCAGCTCGTCCAAGGGCAAGGGCGTGGCGTGGGCGAGAGAATTCTCGGGATGCTACGGCTAATGAATCCGTCCCTGCCAACGCATGACTGGAGTGTCAATCTGGTCGGGGATGCGGTAGGGCCCGACAGACAGGTGGTGTTCACCATGAATAAAGAGTCAATCGAGCCCCTCAAAAGGTGCAATGGCCTAGTACACTACAGCGTAGGCCAGATCGTTATCCACGTATATCGTGGTGATGCTCGGCGCGCTGCCTTCTCGGCTGCTCCGGGGGAACCGGAAAACGAATTACCAGAAGAGGAAGCGGAGGATTCCGATGCGGAAAGCATGTTATCCGCCACGTCCCTTGGCGATAGTGCTGTGAACAACTCGGGGATGGAGGACAGCCTACAGGACGAGGAAGCCCTCGACGTCACGGTGGTAGCAGCCAACGCTGAGCGATTAACATCTAACGCTACAGACAGCAAGACTCCTGCAACGCCATATCGGGCAGTTAATCGGAACAACTCGTCGTTGATAGGCAACCTCCGGGATGGGGCAAACCTCGACCATATGGGGACGGCAGGGAAGTCTGTGCGCTCTCATGTTGGTGGTGCTTCAGATTAATCTGCACAAATCTAAAGTAGCTTCGGCTGCTTTAAGTAGTCGTCTTTCTAAAGGCGACGTGGATGTGGTCCTCATCCAAGAACCCTGGGTCAATAGCTCGAGAATCTGCGGATTGGGGACTAAGGGCTTCAAGCTCATTCGAGCCAGCGAGGAGAGCAAAGTCAGAACGTGTATTCTGGTCAAGTCTGAGTTGAACTCCTTTCTCCTACCTAATTACACCAATGGGGATATTACCGCTATCAGTCTAACGGTCGACAGCACCCGCCTGACGGTGGCTTCGGTCTATATGCCCTACGACGCCGAAGAACCCCCACCACAAACGGAGGTGAAAGACCTGGTGTCAAATTTCTGCACGGGTAATCTTATTATTGGAGCGGACGCTAATGCTCACCATGTCCAATGGGGGAGCTCCGACATCAATGCCAGGGGCGAATCTCTGTTTGATTACCTCTTAACAACCAACCTGGTGATTTGCAACATGGGTAATGAGCCTACTTTTATCACTAAGACCCGCAGGGAGGTCATAGACCTCACTATCTGTAGTGAAGGCGCTTATGAGTCGGTCAGAAAATGGCGGGTTCTGGAAGAACATTCTTTCTCCGACCACCGTTACATAGAAATGGTTTTAGACTTTATTGTAGAACAACCAATCATGAAGCGCAATCCACGTAACACTGATTGGCAGTTACACAATGAAATATTAGACAGAGACCTACCAGTACTGCCCTCACAAGTCCCCTCATCAGTAGAGGAGCTGGAGGATCTTGTTACTACATTTACATCGGCGCTCTCAAATGCTCTAGGACAGGCTTGTCCAGTGCCAAAACCACGCGGTAAACACAGGCCACATTGGTGGTCCTACGATTTGGACTCGCTCCGAATATCATGCCGGAAACAATTTAACAAGGCCAAGAGCTTCGGCTCTGAGCCTCATTGGCACGAATATAAAGCTAAACTAAGGGCCTACAAAAAAGCTCTGAGACAGGCGAAGAGAACCTCGTGGAGAAATTTCTGCACTGGCGTCGAAAAGGTCGACGACACAGCGAGACTTAGACGAGTCCTCTCGAAAAGTCAAAGAACCATCAGCTATCTGCGAAAACCTGACGGATCCTGGACCAGCACGGAAGAGGAAACCCTTGAGCTGCTCTTGAACACACATTTTCCGGGGAATCTGCATGATGCACCACTAGCACCTGCAACAAACCTGGCAGTAAATATACCCATCACTGAGGAAAGAGTAAGGTGGGCAGTTAAGAGCTTTGAACCCTATAAGGCTGCCGGGCCGGACGGGATTATCCCCGCGCAGCTTATAAACACATTGGAGACATCAGCTAAATGGCTGGTATTTCTCTTCACAGCCTGCCTGGCTCTCAACCACAATCCGGGCTCCTGGAGAAGCGCCACGGTAGTGTTTATCCCTAAGGCTGGGAAGGCATCCCACTACGAGCCAAAAGACTACAGACCGATCAGTCTCTCGTCCTTTGTACTAAAAACCTTTGAGAGGATATTAAGCGACTACCTCTCAACGACTATTGATAGCAACCTTATCTCTAGCTATCAGCATGCATACACCAAGGGTAAATCAACAGAAACCGCTCTGCACAGCCTAGTGTCTGTCATTGAGAAATCGCTGTGTGAAAAGGACTACTGTCTCGTGGCCCTCCTAGACATTGAGGGGGCTTTCAACAATATAAGCCCGGAGGCTATCAACTCCGCTCTAACTAATCTGGGCGTAGATAGACCTCTAACTGGTTTAATTGACCAACTTTTAATGGGAAGGAAAATAGCTTCTTCACTTGGTACGGTTGAGTTATCACGCTATGTCACAAGGGGAACACCCCAGGGTGGTGTTCTTTCCCCGCTTTTATGGAACCTCACAGTCAACTCGTTGCTACGTGACACAAGCTGGGGGGGCGGGAAGATAGTGGCATACGCAGACGATTTAGCTATTGCATTCAGAGGCAAGTTCCCACAAACTCTGTGTGGCCTGATGCAAGTAGCACTGCGAGAAGTTTCGACGTGGTCCTCTCGCTGCGGACTTAGTATCAACCCAGGGAAGGTGGAACTTGTCCTCTTCACCAACCGGTACAAAATACCGCCACTAAGCCTACCAGAACTAGATGGCACGCGCCTGGGCTTGTCGGATAAGGCCAAGTTTCTAGGCATAGTTCTGGACAGGAAATTGAATTGGAAGGAGAATGTTCTTCAGCGCCAGAAGAAAGCTTGCATCGCTCTTTACACATGCAAAAGAGCCATTGGCAAAAAATGGGGGCTCAGCCCTAGAGTATGCAGTTGGATCTACACGGCCATCATTCGCCCAATCATGCTTTATGGAGTCGTCGTATGGTGGCCTGCGCTGAGCAAGGCAACATACCTGAATCTGTTGCGGAAAGTCCATAGATCCAATATGATCTGTATAAGCGGTGCGCTAAGGACAACGCCCAACGAAGCCCTCCAGGTCATTCTGGGCATTTTGCCACTTGATCTGGAAGGGTTTCGGTCAGCGGCGGCATCAGCTCTGCGCCTAAGAGAAACCTCCAGTTGGGCTGCGGGTACTATTGGACACTCCAGTATTCTGGAATCTTACAGCTTTCTCCCTCTAAGCACAGATCGTTGTGCGACTACTACAGTCGGGGATAGCTGTTTCAAAATAAACATTCCCAGCAGAGAAGACTGGGAGAGGACGGATTGGTGTCCCGAAACAAATGGTGGCACTTCCATATACACCGACGGCTCGAAGTTGGACGGCAGAGTTGGAGGAGGCGTTTATTCAAGGGATTTGGACCTTGAGCTCTCCTTCAGACTACCTGATCATTGTAGCGTCTTCCAGGCGGAAGTCTCGGCAATCCTGGACGCCGCGGCCTGGTTAAGCAAACGTGTTATCGGAGAAGATATCGCTATTTTCAGCGATAGCCAAGCGGCCATCAAATCCCTTGGCTCATACACGTTCAACTCTGAACTGACGCTCAGCTGTCGTCGATCTCTTCAAGAGATGGCCCAACAGAACCGCGTAAACCTCATATGGGTCCCGGGACATAGGGCCATTGAGGGAAACTGTAAGGCAGACGAGCTTGCCAGGCAGGGCACGACCAAGCAGGTTCTTCAGGATAAAGAGCGCTTAGGTATGCCGTTTGCCACATGCAAACTAATGCTGAAGGAGCACACACTCCGTCAAGCCAACGAAAGATGGCTGCAATCCCCAGGGTGTCGCATATCGAAACAAACCTGGCCAAAATGGGATCTTAAAAGGTCTAGACGCATTTATGCCCTAACTAGGAGGGAAATCTGCATATTGATAGGGGTATTAACCGGTCACTGCCTCATTGGTAGGCATGCAGAAAGGATAGGTGTGCCCTACCGACGATGCTGCAGGAGTTGCAAAGATGATGAGGAGGAGGAAACAGTGGATCACCTCATCTGCAACTGTCCGGCTTTAAGCGGCGCGAGAACGCGCTTTTTGGGAGGTCCGTTCCTGGATAGCCTAAGCCGGATTGCGGAACTGGACATAAAGGACTTGATGGGCTTCATAAAGTCATCTAAGTGGTTCGAGGAGGAGTAACGGTGTCGGTTTAGGAGTGTCAGTCCCGGGATTCTGCTATGTGGAAAATCCCAACAACTCAGGGATTTTCCATATGGCTGGGTCTCGGGACTGACTTTCCTTGTGTTGGTGGTATCACAACGGGCCTTTCAAAACTGGCCTAAGTGTGCCTCTGCGGCAGCCACTTGAACCTAACCTAACCTTATTTCTGCTATGAAAAGCTTCTCAGCAAAAAAAATAATTAGCTTTGCAAGTGCCGTTCGGAGTCGGCAAAACTGTAGGTCCCGCCAACTTGTAGCAAAAAACCCAAAAGCAACACACCACAAATTGGAAAGAGAAGCTCGGCAAAAATCTCGTTAGAGGTTATGATAACCTGTTGGTATATCGATGCCATTAGTTTTTAATATTTTATTTTAATGAAGCGCAAATACCCTGCAGTCAACTTAACTAGTTTTATACTAATCAAATACCAGTCAGCTAGGCGGCTTCAACTAGTTCGAGTTCTGTAATTTTTCCATATTAGCAACTGGTATTTTTAACACGGCGATGTCCTACGAGATGGCAATTGTCCTTCTCTGCATCAGCACCATACCAATTGGCTGACTAGTCAGCCTCTGCATCAGGAATATACCAGTTGATATACTTGTTATTATACACATCAGTATCATACCATTTAAGATACTAGTTCGTATATACGTCAGGATCGTACCAGTTGAAAGAATAGTTCATATATACATCAGAATCATACCAGTTGGCAGACTAGTTCATATATACATCAGAATCATACCAGTTGAAAGACTAGTTCATATATGCATCAGAATCATACCAGTTGACAGACTATATCATATATGCATCAGAATCATACCAGTTGGCAGACTAGTTCATATATGCATCCGAATCATACCTGTTGACAGACTACTTCTTATATGCATCAGAATCATACCAGTTGACAGACTAGTTCATTAATGCATCAGAATCATACCAATTAACAGACTAGTTAAAAAAATCATCGGAATCATACCAGTTGTCATACTAGTTCATATATGCGTCAGAATCATACCAGTTGATATAGTAGTTCATTTATGCATCAGAATCATACCAGTTGACATATCAGTTCATTTATGCATCATAATCATATCAGTTGACATACTAGTTCAAATTTGCATCAGAAATATACCATTTGACATACTAGTTCATATATGCATCAGAATCTTACCAGTTGACACACTAGTTCATATATACATCAGAATCATACCGGTTGACATACTGCTCAGTCTATGCGGCAGGACATACTAATCATTATGCCCATTCAGATCGTACCACTTGTCATACTAGTCCACGAATTTGACATTCATTCCAGTTGGTATACTAGTCGGTCTATGCACCAGTATCATAGTCAGCCTATACATCAGCAATATACCAGTTTATTCTTTAGAAAGCAGCGACTATTTGTATTTACCCAAACACGAAAAAGCATCTGTGAATTACAAGGTAAAAAAGAAGCAGTTACAAGAGAAAAAGAAAAGCAATTGTCCTCTTCTGCATCAGCAGCATACCAATTGGTATACTAGTCAGCCTCTGCATCAGCATTATACCAGTTGATATACTAGTTCATACACAGCCAAAAATGAGCTAAAGGCTCTGAGTTCGATTCTCGGTAAAGTTAACACAAGTTTTTTTTTCTATATTTTTTAAATTATGTTGTTTATTGTATTTTTAATTTAATTATTGAATTCTACTTGCAATGGCTCCTTTCAAATTCCGCGTTCGTCAAGTTTGATTATATAGGTGAAGGCCCAATTGCATTCAACTTTGTAGGATCCACTTTCATAAAGTCTTATTTTTACATCAAAAAGAGTCAAAGCAAGACTGCTTTCATGCTGGGCCATACACTCGAGTTAAAGGAGCATTGGTAGAGTTAATTTATATTGTTGTTGTCAATATACTCAAGTTTATGCCGCAACGTAAAAAAAAATGGCGGTTATGTACCAACAGGTTGTCATAACCTCTAACGAGACTTTTGCCGAACTTCTCTTCCAACTTATAGTGTGCTGCTTTGATTTTTTCCCTATGAGTTGGCGGGACCTAGTTTTTTTTTTAATTTAAAAATCTGTGACTGTTCAAACAGTTGAATGCAGTTAGGTTAGGTTAGGTTAGTGGCTGCCGCAGAGGCACACTTAGGCCAGTTTTGAAAAGCCCGTTGTGATACCACCAGCACTAGGAAAGTCAGTCCCGGGACCCGGCCATTTGGAAAATCCCAGTGGTCTGGTTTAGACTAGAAGGGAACTCCCAAAAAGCGCGTTCCCGCGCCGCTTAAGGCCGGGCAGTTGCAGATGAGGTGCTTCACCGTTTCCTCTTCCTCATCATCTTTGCAGCTCCTACATCATCGTCGATAGGGCACCCCTTCTGCGTGCCTACCAATAAGGCAGTGCCCAGTTAGAACACCTATTAATATTAAGATTTCTCTCCTTCTTAGGGCGTGAATGCCTCTAGATCTTTTATGATCCCATTTCGGCCAGGTTTGTTTGGATGTCCGGCAACTTGGGGATTGTTGCCACCTTTCGTTGGCTTGGAGTACACACTCCGTCAAGCCAACGAAAAGTAGCAACAATCCCCAGGGTGCCGGACATCCAAACAAACCTGGCCAAAATGGGATCATAAAAGATCTAGAGGGATCATAAAAGATCTGAATGCAGTTACAGAATTTCCATTTGATTTTCAGAAAAATACAATTGACATTCAGAAAATTACAATTGATATTCAGAAAACTTTCTGAATATAAACTGAAAAAGGTGTAGTATGATTTCAACCCGAGTTTCATACATACTTGCATACTAGTACGAACCAGGATTTTTCTGACTAGTATTATTTCGCCCAGCAAATTATAGTTGTATACTAGTATGTTTTCTGATTAGATTGGCATTGATTGGTTTAAGGGTAATCAGCAAAGAACTAGTAAAAAAACATCCATAAAATGTATAGTAAACGAGCTAGGTGTCTGCTGAGTAGTTTGGAATTGATTAGTTTGAAGGTAGTGAGAAATTAACTAGTATGAATACACCACACAATTTTTAGGCGTGGAACTATAATGTTGCTGAGTAGTTTGGCATTGACTGGTTTAAAGCTAATCAAAAATGAACTAGTATGAATACACCACAAAATGTACAGTCAATGAACTACATTGTTTGCCGAGTAGTTTGGCAATGTCTGGCTTAAAGGAAATCAGAAATGAACTGGTATGAATACACCACAAAATGCATAGTCAATGAACTAGAATTTTCGCTAAGTAGTTTGGCATTGAATGGTTTAAAGCTAATCAACAATGAACTGGTATCCATATGCCACAAAATGCATAGTCAATGAACTATATTGTTTGCTGAGTAGTTCGACATTGACTGGTTTAAAGGTGATCAGAAATTAACTAGTATGAATACACCACAAAATGTATAGTCAATGAACTATATTGTTTGCTGAGTAGTTTGGCCTTGACTGGTTTGAAGCTAATCAGCAATGAACTAGTATAAATACACCACAAAATGTATAGTCAATGAACTATATTGTTAGCTGAGTAGTTGGACATTGACTGGTTTAAAGGTGATCAGCAATGAACTAGTATGAATACACTACAAAATGTATAGACAATGAATTATATTGTTTGCTGAGTAGTTCGACATTGACTGGTTTAAAGGTGATCAGAAATGAACTAGTATGAATACACCACAAAATGTATAGTCAATGAACTATATTGTTTGCTGAGTAGTTCGACATTGACTGGTTTAAAGGTGATCAGAAATGAACTAGTATGAATACACCACAAAATGTATAGTCAATGAACTGTATTGCTGGCTGAGTAGTTTGGCCTTGACTGGTTTGAAGCTAATCAGCAATGAACTAGTATAAATACACCACAAAATGTATAGTCAATGAACTATATTCTTTGCTGAGTAGTTGGACATTGACTGGTTTAAAGGTGATCAGAAATGAACTAGTATGAATACACCACAAAATGTATCGTCATTGAACTATATTGTTTGCTGAGTAGTTCGACATTGACTGGTTTAAAGGTGATCAGAAGTGAACTAGTATGAATACACCACAAAATGTATAGTCAATGAACTATATTGTTTGCTGAGTAGTTTGGCATTGACTGGTTTAACGCTAATCAGCAATGAACTAGTATGCATACGCCACAAAATGTATAGTCAATGAACTATATTGTTTGCTGAGTAGTTTGGCATTGACTGGTTTAACGCTAATCAGCAATGAACTAGTATGCATACGCCACAAAATGTATAGTCAATGAACTAGAATTTTCGCTGAGTAGTTTAGCATTGACTGCTTTTAAAACTAATCAACAATGAACTGGTATGCATATGCCATAAAATGGTTAGTCAATGAACTAGTATGTTTGCTGAGTAGTTCGGAATTTGACTGCAGGGTAAGGACTGAACAAACAAAACGCCTTATTTCCATTTTTCACTTTTTTAGTGTTTTGATGCAATCTGGTGGTTCAGACAACATTACACATGATGTACTCAATAGAAACTACTAAAACGTCATATTTCCTATAAAAAAGATCAGTCAAAATCAAAATTTCGTACAAATCGGAAATATTTCCTTCTCATTTGTTGGTGCGTGGAAATTTTTGCACCAAAACAACTGGGCAAGGCTTATATCGTGCCGTAGATGTTGATAGGCGGAAAAAAAATTGAAAGGTCAATATTTTATTTTCCAGCAAAAGTTTATTTTGTTGATTTTTTTTTTGTTTTTTTCGGTCTATAAACATCTACGGCTCGATATAAGCCACGCCCAGTTATTTTAACGCAAAAACCCGTATAAAATTGCCTGTTTCAAACAAAAGGTCATATTTCCAATTTATAAAGTTAAAAAACTACATCTACACAAACAAAAAATTATGACCCAAGTTGGCCGTAGCTGTTTTATTTTAGTAACGCCAATTAAAACCTTAAATTGTGGTTATTTGAATCTGTCAAAGTTTTTTTCGGTTTCTGAAACATTACGCCCGCGGGTGGTGTTCCAAAAAAAAGGAAATAACGCCCGCTTTCAAAAGTAAATAGCCCCGTGTGGAAATTTTCATTTTTTATTTTGATAAAAATTGAAAATATTTAGTCTTATTAATTTATCATTTACTCAAATCTGAGTTAAAAATACTGGGTCTATTAAAAAAAGCGCCGCCTTATTAATTTATCATTTACTCAAAACTGAGTTAAAAGGGTCTATTTAAAAAAAAGCGCCGCAGTTGAAAATTTTCAATTAAAAATCGTGCGATTTTTTAAAATATTTAGCCTTATTAATCTAACTTTACCCAAAACTGAGTTGAAAATACTGGGTCTATTAAAAAAAAGCGCCGCAGGCGAAAATTTTCATTTTTTATTTAAAAAAAAATTTAAAATATGTTTCCTTATTAATTTATCATTTACTCAAAACTGAGTTAAAAATACTGGGTCTATTAAAAATCGCGCGATTTTTAATTCCAAATTTTCGCTTGCGGCGCTTTTTTTTAATAGAGCCAGTATTTTTAACTCAGGTTTGAGTAAATGATAAATTAATAAGGCAAAATATTTTAAATTTTTATTAAAAACAAAAATGAAAATTTGGAATTAAAAATCGCGCGATTTTAAATTCCAAATTTTCGCCTGCGGCGCTTTTTTTTAATAGACCCAGTCTTTTTAACTCAGTTTTGAGTAAATGATAAATTAATAAGGCAACATATTTTAAATTTTTTTTTAAATAAAAAATGAAAATTTTCGCTTGCGGCGCTTTTTTTTAATAGACCCAGTTATTTCAACTCAGTTTTGGGTAAAGTTAGATTAATAAGGCTAAATATTTTAAAAAATCGCACGATTTTTAATTGAAAATTTTCAACTGCGGCGCTTTTTTTTAAATAGACCCTTTTAACTCAGTTTTGAGTAAATGATAAATTAATAAGGCGGCGCTTTTTTTAATAGACCCAGTATTTTTAACTCAGTTTTGAGTAAATGATAAATTAGGTAGGTTCAAGTGGCTGCCGCAGAGGCACACTTAGGCCAGTTTTGAAGGCCCGTTGTGATACCACCAACACAAGGAAAGTCAGCCCCGGGACCCAGCCATATGGAAAATCCCTGAGTTGTTGGGATTTTCCACATAGCAGAATCCCGGGACTGACACTCCTAAACCGACACCGTTACTCCTCCTCGAACCACTTAGATGACTTTATGAAGCCCATCAAGTCCTTTATGTCCAGTTCCGCGATCTGGCTTAGACTATCTAGGAACGGAACTCCCAAAAAGCGCGTTCTCACGCCGCTTAAAGCCGGACAGTTGCAGATGAGGTGCTCCACCGTTTCCTCCTCCTCATCATCTTTGCAACTCCTGCAGCATCGTCGGTAGGGCACACTTAGCCTTTCTGCATGCCTACCAATGAGGCAGTGACCGGTTAATACCCCTATCAATATGCAGATTTCCCTCCTAGTTAGGGCATAAATGCGTCTAGACCTTTTAAGATCCCATTTTGGCCAGGTTTGTTTCGATATCCGACACCCTGGGGATTGCAGCCATCTTTCGTTGGCTTGACGGAGTGTGTGCTCCTTCAGCATTAGTTTGCATGTGGCAAACGGCATACCTAAGCGCTCTTTATCCCGAAGAACCTGCTTGGTCGTGCCCTGCCTGGCAAGCTCGTCTGCCTTACAGTTTCCCTCAATGTCCCTATGTCCCGGGACCCATATGAGGTTTACGCGGTTCTGTTGGGCCATCTCCTGAAGAGATCGACGACAGCTGAGCGTCAGTTCAGAGTTGAACGTGTATGAGCCAAGGGATTTGATTGCCGCCTGGCTATCGCTGAAAATAGTGATATCTCCTCCGATAACACGTTTGCTTAACCAGGCCGCGGCGTCCCGGATTGCCGAGACTTCCGCCTGGAAGACGCTACAATGATCAGGTAGTCTGAAGGAGAGTTCAAGGTCCAAATCCCTTGAATAAACCCCTCCTCCAACTCTGCCGTCCAACTTCGAGCCGTCGGTGTAAATGGAAGTGCCACCATTTGTTTCGGGACACCAATCCGTCCTCTCCCAGTCTTCTCTGCTGGGAATGTTTATTTTGAAGCAGCTATCCCCGACTGTAGTGGTCGCACAACGATCTGTGCTTAAAGGGAGAAAGCTGTAAGATTCCAGAATACTGGAGTGTCCAATAGTACCCGCACCCCAACTGGAGGTTTCTCTTAGGCGCAGAGCTGATGCCGCCGCTGACCGAAACCCTTCCAGATCAAGTGGCAAAATGCCCAGAATGGCCTGGAGGGCTTCGTTGGGCGTTGTCCTTAGCGCACCGCTTATACAGATCATATTGGATCTATGGACTTTCCGCAACAGATTCAGGTATGTTGTCTTGCTCAGTGCCGGCCACCATACGACGACTCCATACAGCATGATTGGGCGAATGATGGCCGTGTAGATCCAACTGCATACTCTAGGGCTGAGCCCCCATTTTTTGCCAATGGCTCTTTTGCATGTGTAAAGAGCGATGCAAGCTTTCTTCTGGCGCTGAAGAACATTCTCCTTCCAATTCAGTTTCCTGTCCAGAACTATGCCTAGAAACTTGGCCTTATCCGACAAGCCCAGGCGCGTGCCATCTAGTTCTGGTAGGCTTAGTGGCGGTATTTTGTACCGGTTGGTGAAGAGGACAAGTTCCACTTTCCCCGGGTTGATACTAAGTCCGCAGCGAGAGGACCACCTCGAAACCTCTCGCAGTGCTACTTGCATCAGGTCACACAGAGTTTGTGGGAACTTGCCTCTGAATGCAATAGCTAAATCGTCTGCGTATGCCACTATCTTCCCGCCCCCCCAGCTTGTGTCACGTAGCAACGAGTTGACTGTGAGGTTCCATAAAAGCGGGGAAAGAACACCACCCTGGGGCGTTCCCCTTGTGACATAGCGTGATAACTCGACCGTACCAAGTGAAGAAGCTATTTTCCTTCCTCTTAGAAGTTGGTCAATTAAACCAGTTAGAGGTCTATCTACGCCCAGATTAGTTAGAGCGGAGTTGATCGCCTCCGGGCTTATATTGTTGAAAGCCCCCTCAATGTCTAAGAAGGCCACGAGACAGTAGTCCTTTTCACACAGCGATTTCTCAATGACAGATACTAGGCTGTGCAGAGCAGTTTCTGTTGATTTACTCTTGGTGTATGCATGCTGATAGCTAGAAATAAGGTTGCTATCAATAGTCGTTGAAAGGTAGTCGCTTAGTATCCTCTCAAAGGTTTTGAGTACAAAGGACGAGAGACTGATCGGTCTGTAATCTTTTGGCTCGTAGTGGGATGCCTTCCCAGCCTTAGGGATAAACACTACCGTGGCGCTTCTCCAGGAGCCCGGAATGTGGTTGAGAGCCAGGCAGGCTGTGAAGAGAAATACCAGCCATTTAGCTGATGTCTCCAACGTGTTTATAAGTTGCGCGGGGATAATCCCGTCCGGCCCGGCACCCTTATACGGTTCAAAGCTCTTAACTGCCCACCTTACTCTTTCCTCAGTGATGGGTATATTTACTGCCAGGTTTGTTGCAGGTGCTAGTGGTGCATCATGCAGATTCCCCGGAAAATGTGTATTCAAGAGCAGCTCAAGGGTTTCCTCTTCCGTGCTGGTCCAGGATCCGTCAGGCTTTCGCAAATAGCTGATGGTTGTTTGACTTTTCGAGAGGACTCGTCTAAGTCTCGCTGTGTCGTCGACCTTTTCGACGCCAGTGCAGAAATTTCTCCACGAGGTTCTCTTCGCCTGTCTCAGAGCTTTTTTGTAGGCCCTTAGTTTAGCTTTATATTCATGCCAATGAGGCTCAGAGCCGAAGCTCTTGGCCTTGTTAAATTGTTTCCGGCATGATATTCGGAGCGAGTCCAAATCGTAGGACCACCAATGTGGCCTGTGTTTACCGCGTGGTTTTGGCACTGGACAAGCCTGTCCTAGAGCATTTGAGAGCGCCGATGTAAATGTAGTAACAAGATCCTCCAGCTCCTCTACTGATGAGGGGGCTTGTGAGGGCAGTACTGGTAGGTCTCTGTCTAATATTTCATTGTGTAACTGCCAATCAGTGTTACGTGGATTGCGCTTCATGATTGGTTGTTCTACAATAAAGTCTAAAACCATTTCTATGTAACGGTGGTCGGAGAAAGAATGTTCTTCCAGAACCCGCCATTTTCTGACCCACTCATAAGCGCCTTCACTACAGATAGTGAGGTCTATGACCTCCCTGCGGGTCTTAGTGATAAAAGTAGGCTCATTACCCACGTTGCAAATCACCAGGTTGGTTGTTAAGAGGTAATCAAACAGAGACTCGCCCCTGGCATTGATGTCGGAGCTCCCCCATTGGACATGGTGAGCATTAGCGTCCGCTCCAATAATAAGATTACCCGTGCAGAAATTTGACACCAGGTCTTTCACCTCCGTTTGTGGTGGGGGTTCCTCGGCGTCGTAGGGCATATAGACCGACGCCACCGTCAGGCGGGTGCTGTCGACCGTTAGACTGATAGCGGTAATATCACCATTGGTGTAGTTAGGTAGGAGAAAGGAGTTCAACTCAGACTTGACCAAAATACACGTTCTGACTTTGCTCTCCTCGCTGGCTCGAATGAGCTTGAAGCCCTTAGTCCCCAATCCGCAGATTCTCGAGCTATTGACCCAGGGTTCTTGGATGAGGACCACATCCACGTCGCCTTTAGAAAGACGACTACTTAAAGCAGCCGAAGCCACTTTAGATTTGTGCAAATTAATCTGAAGCACCACCAACATGAGAGCGCACAGACTTCCCTGCCGTCCCCATATCGTCGAGGTTTGCTCCATCCCGGAGGTTGCCTATCAACGACGAGTTGTTCCGATTAACTGCCCGATGTGGCGTTGCAGGAGTCCTGCTGCCTGTAGCGTTAGATGTTAGTCGCTCAGCGTTGGCTGCTACCACCGTGACGTCGAGGACTTCCTCGTCCTGTAGGCTGTCCTCCATCTCCGAGTTGTTCACAGCACTATCGCCAAGAGACGTGGCGGATAACATGCTTTCCGCATCGGAATCCTCCGCTTCCTCTTCTGGTAATAAGTTTTCCGGTTCCCCCGGAGCAGCCGAGAAGGCAGCGCGCTGAGCATCACCACGATATACGTGGATAACGATCTGGCCTACGCTGTAGTGTACTAGGCCATTGCACCTTTTGAGGGGCTCGATTGACTCTTTATTCATGGTGAACACCACCTGTCTGTCGGGCCCTACCGCATCCCCGACCAGATTGACACTCCAGTCATGCGTTGGGAGGGACGGATTCATTAGCCGTAGCATCCCGAGTATTCTCTCGGGTTCGTCAGGGATGGCCGGAATCCACGCCCTTGCCCTTGGACGAGCTGGAATGTCCTTCCAGTCGACGACCTCTATCTTTGCGCCCTGGTAGACTTCACCCAGTTTAGCAGCTGCTGCCTTGTACAGTGCTACGGTTTTTGCATCCTCGCATGCGAGTAATTTAATTTGGCCCTGGTGCCAACCCGCATCCGTTACTCGTGCCGAACTACCCGGAAACTCCGGAGCAACGTTGAGAAGAATGTTGCCGAGTTCATTTCGCACGTAACGCCACCGGTCCTTGGGGATGGCCAGACGGTCATTGCCTCGGTCAAGGACGCCTATAAGGATCCTGTCCTTGGTTACCTCAGCAAAGCTTAGTTTGCCCGCTCCAGAGGTATTCTGATGCCGCTTGGGAGGGGGAATAAACTCCAGATCCGATCTCTGGCGCTTGAAAGGGTTAACTTTTAACCTCTTTGGCATGTACGAATTTTGGAAATCCGGTATCACAGCTTTCGCTAGCTCTACAGATTTACTGGAATTCGGCGACAGTGATTCCTGCGGTACCCCTTCATACCTCTTCAGGATCTTTGCAGCCAATCTTTTCTCGTGGTATGTGAAGCGGCGGGGAGATGTCTCCCTGGAGTGCGGACCCGTAGTTGCCATCGCGGTCGCTCTCCTTGCCGACATCTCAGTTGCAGCTTCCTTCTCCTTCGAAACTCCGAGGCCAGGTCGTGAGACCGCTGCCACAGACGTAAAGATACTGGTTTTCATATCAGCGGTTGATGGGAGTTTAGCATCCGCCGTTGTCCGCTTAGCTGCGTTGGCAACCGCACTGGTGCTAGCTCCCATCAAGTCAATCTTATTCGATAGAGGGTTGGTTGACCGACTCGTAGTTGCCATCGCTGTCGATCCCCCCCTTGATTGTGGAACGGAGGTTGTCCTCCGGCGTTGTTGTTGCTTCCTCGCCTGCTCCTCCATAGCTCTCCTTTGCTGAGGAGTGAAATTTGGCGTTGTTTGTTTTTTAGATTTTTCGGTTTTATTCAAGTTATTCGAGTTCATCTTGTTCGTACGACCCATCGCCGGACAAGGCCAGCTTAGGGTCAAGGGAAGAGTAGGGGAAAATGTGTCGTCCGCCGCGGCAGAGCCCCGTACCGCGGTAAGGCCATGCTTACTCTCTGAGGCGACCCGGTGTCAGAGAGGCTCCGTTCAAATACAGCCACGATTTGCCTCCCGGCTGCAAACGTCCAATGGGCACGGTTTCGCGTAACACCCTGAATTGGGAGGGGGAAGATCTTTGTCGTCGCGCCAGAGAGGCTAGGCTGCTCTCGTGATGAAGTGCCGTACGGAGCTATGATCACAAGGGCAGCGTAGCCCTGTGGCTATCGACTTAAGCCCTCGTACCGCGGCAAGGTATCCACCCTTCACGAGGGAAATGATAAATTAATAAGACTAAATATTTTCAATTTTTATCAAAATAAAAAATGAAAATTTCCACACGGGGCTATTTACTTTTGAAAGCGGGCGTTATTTCACTGCACCGTATTCCAGGCATAGGTAAATAAACAAAATTATTTGAAAATTTTGAAAAAGTGAAAAAAAATCCAAAATGGTCTTCTATACGAGGATGTCAACGAAAAAAAAAATTTTCAGAAACCGAAAAAAACTTTGACAGATTCAAATAACCACAATTTAAGGTTTTAATTGGCGTTACTAAAATAAAACAGCTACGGCCAACTTGGGTCATAATTTTTTGTTTGTGTAGATGTAGTTTTTTAACTTTATAAATTGGAAATATGACCTTTTGTTTGAAACAGGCAATTTTATACGGGTTTTTGCGTTAAAATAACTGGGCGTGGCTTATATCGAGCCGTAGATGTTTATAGACCGAAAAAACCAAAAAAAAATCAACAAAATAAACTTTTGCTGGAAAATAAAATATTGACCTTTCAATTTTTTTTCCGCCTATCAACATCTACGGCACGATATAAGCCTTGACCAGTTGTTTTGGTGCAAAAATTTCCACGCACCAACAAATGAGAAGGAAATATTTCCGATTTGTACGAAATTTTGATTTTGACTGATCTTTTTTATAGGAAATATGACGTTTTAGTAGTTTCTATTGAGTACATCATGTGTAATGTTGTCTGAACCACCAGATTGCATCAAAACAATAAAAAAGTGAAAAATGGAAATAAGGCGTTTTGTTTGTTCAGTCCTTATTTGCGCTTCATTAAAATAAAATATTAAAAACTAATGGCATCGATATACCAACAGGTTATCATAACCTCTAACGAGATTTTTGCCGAGCTTCTCTTTCCAATTTGTGGTGTGTTGCTTTTGGGTTTTTTGCTACAAGTTGGCGGGACCTACAGTTTTGCCGACTCCGAACGGCACTTGCAAAGCTAATTATTTTTTTTTTGCTGAGAAGCTTTTCATAGCAGAAATAAACCCGAAGAGCTTGCCAAACTACTGCCGAGGGGCGGCCCCGTTTAGAAAAATTGTGGTTCTAAATAATTTTCGATGTTAGTTTTGCCGGGCATTGATCCGCCACGACTTGGTGTAGAAGGCCGAACACTTAACCGCTACACCACCATGACCCATAAAACTACATACTCAAATTATAAAAAAACTTTCTATGTATAAGAAGTGGACATGGTTATTGTCCGTTTTCGCCCATTTTTGCTTGAGATATAAATGTCGCTCATTTGCTACAAAATCGTCATAACTCAAAAAAAAAAAAACATATTTTGAGTTTACATCACCAATATATCGGAAATAATATGTTTGACCAACTGGCAAAGTGGTTTAACATTTCACGCAGCATCGCAATATAATTGATTATTTATAAAAAAGTGAATACACTTTTAAAATGACGTAGAAAAGATTGTTCAACTGTTCATTAAAAACAATTTTCAACCGATTTCAAAACTCTTACCGGTTTAAGATAGAGAAATGTTGACACTTTGAAATATAGTGTTTTGTCCATTTGAAAATAGTATGACGTGTTTTTCACGCGAGAAGTGGAATTTTTCCAAAAATTTTTCCGTTTTACGACTTTGACGTAATTTTTGGCAATGAATGATATATTTTTTTGGAGATATATCTTCGAGACACAATCACTTCTTAGTTATACCATTTATATGTTTTTTGGAAGGGACTTCAAGTTTTCAAGTTATGCAGCATAATCTAAAATCTAATATTTTGGTCTCAAAATCGTATTTAAGGGATCAAAATAGGATACTTTGCCAAAGGAAGCATACCTCTAAAACGAATTCTGATGTCCCGACTCCAAAACCGTTTATAATTTTGAAATCGGCTGAGAATTTGTTTTTAAATGTTTTTTTTTTTTACGAAAAAACTGAAAATAAATCGGCTTTTGACCTTAAAACCAGTTTTTCGGGGCGTTACAAATTTCTTGAAGGGTGTTTTTCAACAATCATATATGTAATAACAAATGGACCACTTTCTCTATGTAAGATCAATTGAAAATTTTTTTGATATAACAGCCAAATTTTTCAGACAGTGGCTTAATTTTGTGCTGGCCAAAAAGTGCCCTTATGCTACGAATATTAAAAAAACATTTATTGCATTATATATAAAGGAACTAAATAAAGTTACTTACTAAATTTTATGAAAATATATAAAGTGGATGCAAAGAAATTAGAAAAAAACCGTCTCCTGAACAATTTACTTTTTGGCTCATACGTCTTTTTTGCGCACATAGCTCGATATTATTTCCGATATATTAGTGATGTTAACTCAAAATTATAATATATTTCTGAAGTTAACTTCTTAGGCGGCGATATGAAGTTTTGATTGAGAGTACAATTTGAGAAAATGGCTGATGATGCAACGGAAACAGAAATTGTAGCCGACTTTCAGGCGTAGGAGATTTTCACCCCGGTGTTTAGCTGTGCAAATCAAATAGGAGGTGAAATTCTGGATCTAGCTAACATTGCACAAATTGTAATAGTTAGGCCGAGCCAGGGTTGGGAAATGAGAATTTAGTAATTGTATTTAGGCCACAAAAAAATTGTACTTTTTAGGTTCCAAATGTACTAAATAAGTCTGCTTTTTTATTTTTCGTTACTGAAAATTTATGAAATTTTTTTATTTATCAACAAAGTTATCGAGCTGTGTGCGCAAAAAAGACGTAAGAGCCATTCTTTTCGATTAAAGTGTTTCTTATGAAAATCCATTATGTATTTACTATATTTACACGTTTAATTGCTGAGTTGAATTTTGTGAAGTGATCCACTTTTTTTCGAAGTTGTACTATCTTTCTGAAACTTTTTTGTATAGTTCACAACAACAAAAAAAATACCTTTGGGCCAGTTTTTCGAAATTCGAATTATTTTCAAAGTTCGAAATTCCTCACTTGATGATTTTCTCACGATTGGTCAAACCGATTTTTCTAATTTCTTAAATATATATAAAAGATGGTATCCTATAGCAAACGACGATTCCAATTTTTGGAAAAAATTTTTTTTTAAAACATTTTTCGCAATTTTTAACTTGCCCCTAAAAACTCAGTCATCTCCAATCTACTTAAGCATCAAAAAAGCAAAACCAGCGCCAATGAATATTTACAACTCTATATGGAAGCACTCGAGCCATACAACGAAAATTGGGAAATTATTTTTACTGACGGATCAAAAACAGATTCCACTACTACCTTTGCCATAACAAACAAACTCGGTGAAACCATCTCTGTCGGGACACTACCCAACTACTGCTCAGTATTCACAGCGGAAGCAGCTGCCTTGCTTGTAGCGGTAGAGTATGCCTCACGAAATGGAAATGAGCATATTGTCTGCACTGACAGCAAATCTTGCGTCGAAGCCATTCTAAATCCAGCAAACGATTGTTACCTGGTTGTACAAATTCGGGAGACTCTGCTTCAGCATAGCTCCATCAAAATTATGTGGATAGCTGGGCACATGGGCATACGCGGAAATGAAATTGCAGACAAACGAGCTAAAGAAGCGGGCAGAGAACCCCTTCACTTCTTTGAACATCTAACAAATAGCGATATCCGCAACTTGTATAGAAAGATTATGTGTGAAAGTTGGCAAACAGATTGGAGGGAATATCAACATTACTACAAAATCTGCAATCCCTCCGGGTCACGATCAATTTTCCCAACAAATACACCCTGCAAAAACATACAACACTTTGTCAGACTAAGAAGCGGTCATACAATCTCAACACATGCACATCTCCTTAATGGCAAACCTCCATCATCATGCCCCTACTGTGATAGTAATATTCGCACAGTTCAGCACCTGCTCGACGACTGCCCAGGACTTCAACAGATTCGATCACGTATTTTTACTAACACAACTCCTTCAGAGCACCTAAGATGTATTAATGACAACAATATCAATATTATCTCTAACTTTGTTTCACTCTCCCAGTTAACACTATAACTTTGTAACATATGTTTATACCTATTCACCACCCATATGTACATAAAAATCATTTCAATTAATGTCATGCGCATGTATTCGGGGATATTACGATGTATCTGCATGACTGACATACAGATACATACGTACTCAGTCTGCGAATCTCATGCGCATACTTTTCTTTACCATAATATCTCTAGATAAGATTTAGCAAGCCGACGGCCCTAGCAGCCAGTGCTTTAACTTTATCCTTTTTTTTGTCAAATTTGGCTGGCTCTGTCGTCTTCACTGTTTTGAGTAGCCACTCAATTTTTTCAGAAATTAAGGGTACATATCCTAGAAGAAACTAACCCATACATAGGCCAAAAAAAGTCACTCCTTATAGATAAATTATTATCTCGAAATTTGTAACTTTTCAAAAATTGTGTGTTTTCAGCCTCAAAAACGGACATGTTTCGCAAGAGATAGAAATGCGAATTTCTCATGGCCTCCAGTCCTGACTTTTAGCTTGTAATACCTGACCATTTCGTTTTGTTATTTTCATACTAAGGATCTCTGCTGATGGATCTCCTAAACCAATATAATTTTTTTTTTAAGTAAATTTTCGTATAATTTTTAAAACTTTTTTCAAGCAACTATTACATAGTCTGAAAGTTTCCAGCTTTCCAAAAAAAAAACCGCATGCAATTCTCATAACTATCAAACTAGTTACATATATTTAAAAATTAATTGCGTCATTATATGTATGTGTTCCTTGAAATAGTACAAAATTTATATAAGTTATTTTCAAATTTCTGGAACTAGTTCAAGAGTTATGATAATTGCACGCGGTTTTTTTTTTGTTGAAAAGTTGTACGCTTCAACTTTAAGACTATGTAAAGGTTGCTTGAAAAACGTTCCAAAAAATATACGTAAATTTACTTAAAAAAATAAAAACCGCGTGTAGCCAGTACACGTGAAAGAAGTTAACTTCTTAAGTTCAGAAATAACGAAATATGATAAGATGTATTCGAGAATGGTTTAGATTCACAATATCTTACTTCCCGGAAGTGGACCAGGGAAACGATCCATTCGAAAATATCTTATATATGGGCGTTTTCCTTAAACTTTGGTACATGGCTAGAATTAGGCCTAAATTAACAGGGGCCAATACCAACCAACAGGTTATCATAACCTCTAACGAGATTTTTAGCCGAGCTTCTCTTTCCAACTTGTGGTGTGTTGCTTTTGAGTTTTTCCTACAAGTTGGCGGGACCTACAGTTTTTTGCCGACTCCGAACGGCACTGGCAAAGCAAATGAATTTTTTGCTGAGAAGCTTCTCATGGCAGAAATACACCCGGAGAGTTTGCCAAACTACTGCCGAGGGGCGACCCCGTTTAGAAAAATTCTTTTTCTAAATAATTTTTGATGTTACTTTTGTCGGGAATCGAACCGCAACGACTTGGTGTAGAAGGCCGAACACTTAACCGCTACACCACGGCGGCCGCCTTATGGGATATAGAGGAAGAGGGGCGTGGTAGAAGGAAAGAGGGCAATGAAGAGCAAAAGAGAGGGAGATAGGAAAGAGAGTTGTACGAAGAAAGATAGGAAGACTAGTTGGCAAGCCTGCTTGAAATTTAAATATTTGGAACACGGTCGCAAATACCTTTCACTTGATACCCATATAGGCATATCGTGCTCAATATTAAAAAAAAGTAGATAGCTGGCAACCCTTTGAACCGCCCCAAGTTGCAACCGCCATGTATATAGTCTTAGAATGAATCATACTACTAATAATGCAAAATTTAATACAAAACGGCAAAGCGGTTCCCGAGATATAAGGAAAAATAAATAAAATACGGTTTGGGGGCAACCCTGCTACAAATTGTCATATTTGAAATGCGACCGAAAATACGTTTCATTTGACACCCATATTGGCATATATTGCTCAATATTTAATAAAAAAAATGAGATAGGTGGCAAGCCTGTGAACAGCTTCAAATGGAAACACACACGCATATAATCTTAGAATGAGTCATACTATCTATTATGAGGTGGGTTTTGTCGAAGGCTGTGTAAACTCAGTCTGTCCAAGGCCAGCAGAGGTCCCGCTAACCCCTACTAATTAATAACACGCTATTTGTGTATTAAAATCGCACGCACACACACACGGCCTTAAGGCGTCGAGGAGAAGCAGCTCTCCGTGTAGGCACGGACGACTAATGGAGAGCGGTCGGTATGGAGTATTCTATCAGGTAGTGATAAGTCGGTCGTAGTGACCGGAGAGCAGCAACAGGTGGCGAACAGCTGAGCTGTGATAAAGAGCGGCGTCACAATAATCTAGCGGCGGAGCGTGGCGGCCGGAAAG
This sequence comes from Campiglossa producta, assembly GCA_964058755.1. Taxonomy (NCBI): domain Eukaryota; kingdom Metazoa; phylum Arthropoda; class Insecta; order Diptera; family Tephritidae; genus Campiglossa; species Campiglossa producta. Next base: position 94,564,867 of record CAXKVI010000001.1, read on the forward strand.
CAGCAATAGGTGGCGAACAGCTGAGCTGTGATAAGGGGGCGAAGTAACAATGAGCCTCTCTGATACCGGGTCGCCTCAGAGAGTAAGCATGGCCTTACCGCAGTACGGGGCTCTTCCGCGGCGGACGACACATTTTCCCCTACTCTTCCCTTCACGCTAAGCTGGCCTTGTCCGGTGATGGGTCGTACGAACAAGATGAACTCAAATAAAAACGAGAAACCTAAAAAACAAACAACGCCAAATTTCACTCCTCAGCAGAGGAGAGCTATGGAGGAGCAAGTACGAAAGCAACAACATCGCCGGAGGACAACCTCCGCTCCACAATCAACGGGGGGATCGACAGCGATGGCAACTACGAGTCGGTCAACCAAACCTCTATCGAGTAAGATTTACTTGATGGGAGCTAGCACCAGTGCGGTTGCCAACGCAGCTAAGCGGACAACGGTGGATGCTAAACTCCCATCAACCGCTGATATGAAAACCAGTATCTTTACGTCTGTGGCAGCGGTCTCATGACCTGGCCTCGGAGTTTCGAAGGAGAAGGAAGCTGCATCTGAGATTTCGGCAAAGGGAGCGCCGCGATGGCAACTACGGGTCCGCACTCCCGGGAGACATCTCCCCGCCGCTTCACATACCACGAGAAAAGATTGGCTGCAAAGATCCTGAAGAGGTATGAAGGGGTACCGCAGGAATCGCTGTCGCCGAATTCCAGAAAATCGGTAGAGCTAGCGAAAGCTGTGATACCGGATTTCCAAAATACTTACATGCCAAAGAGGTTAAAAGTTAACGCTTTCAAGCGCCAGCGGGCAAACTAAGCTTTGCTGAGGTAACCAAGGACAGGGTCCTTATAGGCGTCCTTGACCGAGGCAATGACCGTCTGGCCATCCCCAAGGACCGGTGGCGTTACGTGCGAAATGAGCTCGGCAACATTCTTCTCAACGTTGCTCCGGAGTTTCCGGGTAGTTCGGCGCGAGTAACGGATGCGGGTTGGCACCAGGGTCAAATTAAATTACTCGCATGCGAGGATTCAAAAACTGTAGCACTGTACAAGGCAGCAGCTGCTAAACTGGGTGAAGTCTACAAGGGCGCAAAGATCGAGGTCGTCGACTGGAAGGACATTCTAGCTCGTCCAACGGCAAGGGCATGGATTCCGGCCATCCCTGACGAACCCGAGAGAAATCTCGGGATGCTACGGCTAATGAATCCGTCCCTCCCAACGCATGACTGGAGTGTCAATCTTTTATGGAACCTCACAGTCAACTCGTTGCTACGTGACACAAGCTGGAGGGCGGGAAGATAGTGGCATACGCAGACGATTTAGCTATTGCATTCAGAGGCAAGTTCCCACAAACTCTGTGTGGCCTGATGAAAGTAGCACTGCGAGAAGTTTCGACGTGGTCCTCTCGCTGCGGACTTAGTATCAACCCGGGGAAGTGGGGGCTCAGCCCTAGAGTATGCAGATGGATCTACACGGCCATCATTCGCCCAATCATGCTGTATGGAGTCCTCGTCTGTGCTGAGCAAGGCAACATACCTGAATCTGTTGCGGAAAGTCCATAGATCCAATATGATCTGTATAAGCGGTGCGCTAAGGACAACACCCAACGAAGCCCTCCAGGTCATTCTGGGCATTTTGCACTTGATCTGGAAGGGTTTCGGTCAGCGGCGGCATCAGCTCTGCGCCTAAGGGAAACCTCCAGTTGGGGTGCGGGTACTATTGGACACTCCAGTATTCTGGAATCTTACAGCTTTCTCCCTCTAAGCACAGATCGTTGTGTGACCACTACAGTCGGGGATAGCTGTTTCAAAATAAACATTCCCAGCAGAGAAGACTGGGAGAGGACGGATTGGTGTCCCGAAACAAATGGTGGCACTTCCATATACACTGACGGCTCGAAGTTGGACGGCAGAGTTGGAGGAGGGGTTTATTCAAGGGATTTGGACCTTGAGCTCTCCTTCAGACTACCTGATCATTGTAGCGTCTTCCAGGCGGAAGTCTCGGCAATCCTGGAAGCCGCGGCCTGGTTAAGCAAACGTGTTATCGGAGAAGATATAGCTATTTTCATGGCTGTCGCTGTCGCGGCCATCAAATCCCTTGGCTCATACACGTTCAACTCTGAACTGACGCTCAGCTGCCGTCGATCTCTTCAGGAGATGGCCCAACAGAACCGCGTAAACTTCATATGGGTCCCGGGACATAGGGACATTGAGGGAAACTGTAAGGCAGACGAGCTTGCCAGGCAGGGCACGACCAAGCAGGTTCTTTAGGATAAAGAGCGCTTAGGTATGCCGTTTACCGCAAGCAAACTAATGCTGAAGGAGCACACACTCCGTCAAGCCAACGAAAGATGGCTGCAATCCTCACGGTGTCGGATATCGAAGAAAACCTGGTCAAAATGGGATCTTAAAAGGTCGAGACGCATTTATGCCCTAACTAGGAGGGAAATCTCCATATTGATAGGGGTATTAACCGGTCACTGCCTCATTGGTAGTGGTTCGAGGAGGAGTAACGGTGTCGGTTTAGGAGTGTCAGTCCCAGGATTCTGCTATTTGGAAAATCCCTACAACTCAGGGAACCAGTATCGGAGCAGCGGTATTCGGCGAGAGACTATTGGGCGGATAAGACGGAGCGGGTCAATAGGCGGGGGTTTACCTGTTCGGTTCTGCTGGTTGATGGTGGTACTCCTCCAAGGACGGTGATGAAAGACTGGGTATCTTACAACGAGACTAGAGTGAATGTATTAGGATGCTGGCTCGGTGGCTGGACTCCACTGCCTCCATAGTCGCACGCTATAAATAAGTGGCTGTATGGAGGGCAGAGTTGTACCAGCTAGGACTCGCTGGCCGATCAGAGAGCCAAAGAAGGGGAGGGGTGCACCCTAAAGGCACAGCACTATCCCCCTTGGCCACCCATCGGTCTGCTCCAGAGCCAGAGTTAACTGGAAACCGGTACGCCGCCGGAGCAGCACGATCTTTCCCCTTAGCTAGTCGATGGAGCGAGAAAGCCATAAAGGCAACGACTCCACCAAATCACCCAACCAAAAAGGAAGAATCCTCCAGAGTGCTGGCCTCTCGTTGGAAACCTCCGTCTCCCGCTCGATTTCGCACGCTACATAGGTAGGTGTCACTAGAGAGGGGCGGCGGTGTTCCGGCTCTATGTCATTTGGGATGGCTTGCCGGTCGAGGGGGGCACCGTACTCAAAGCACAACTGCTCCCCGTCAACCAGTAACCCGTCCCACAGCCAGGGCCAGAGCCGAGTGGGGCGTCAATACGCCGCCGAAGCGGCGCGACTGTTCCACTTGGCCAGCCAGCGGAGCACAAAAACTACTTTATATTCGGGGACGGTTACATAGCTGTGGAGAGTTACACCGCTTGCCATGGTGTGTTGTTGAAACATTTGTATTGGTTGCTGGTGATCGCCACGCCATTATTGCTATGTATCAGCTGTTGCTATGGATCAGCTGATTCAAGTGGCGAGCTTTTATGGCATGCTTTTAAGCGTTATATAGTTGGTTAACAGTAGTGGTCGTACAATTGTAACGCTACGTTACAGTCCCCCTCCCACTTTGGGTGACGGAAAGCTGCGGTAGGTGGTGGGGCGCCAGTCATGGCCTAGGTGTTGTGTGCCATTTTCCGGCCTAGCCGGTGTGTGTGCATATCTTTATTAATACATTTTTTTTTTTTTTTTTTTCAAAACGTGTACAGAGTCATTCCAACTTACATCTATTTTGCAATTCCATTATCATTACAATTCAAAGTTATATATCTATATATATAAAAATTTAGCCGTTTTTCACGTTGTAATGAACTTTACGGAGAATGGCTGAACCAATTTTAACCAAACTTTTAAATTTTAACCAAACTAACTAAAAATGGGGGTTATCAAAAAAGGGGGCGTGGCACCTCCCAAAGAGGGTGGGTAGGGACCTGAAAATTGTTATAGACCTATATGATATCAAAAGCATTCTGACACATAAAAAGGGGGCTATCATAAAAGGGGGCGTGGCACCTCCCATAAAAACAAAATTTTTCAAGCAGAATATCTGTGAAAGGGTTCAAGGTAGGGACCTGAAAATTGGTATAGACCTATATGATATCAAAAGCATTCTCACACATAAAAAGGGTGGTTATCAGAAAAGGGGGCGTGGCACCTCCCATACAAACTAAATTTCTCAAGCAGAATATCCGTGAAAGGGTTCGAGGTAGGGACCTTAAAATAGGTAAAGAACTATATGATATCTAAAGCATTCTCACACATAAAAAAGGGGGTTATCAGAGAAGGGGGCGTGGCACCTCCCATACAAACTAAATTTTTCAAGCAGAATATCCGTGAAAGGGTTCAAGGTAGGGACCTTAAAATAGGTATAGACCTATATGATATCAAAGGCATTCTCACACATAAAAAATGGGGTTATCAGTAAAGGGGACGTGGCACCTCCCATACAAACTAAATTTTTCAAGCAGAATATCTGTGCAAGGGTTCAAGGTAGCGACCTGAAAATTGGTATAGACCTATATGATATCAAAAGCATTCTCACACATAAAAAGGGGGGTTTTCAGAAAAGGGGGCGTGGCACCTCTAATACCAACTAAGTTTTCAAGCAGAATATCTGTGAAAGGGTTCAAGGTAGGGACCTGAAAATTGGTATAGACCTATATGATATCAAAAGAATTCTCACACATAAAAAGGGGGTTATCAGAAATAGGGGCGTGGCATCTCCCATACAAACTTAAAGCTTCAAGCAGAATATCTGTGAAAGGGTCTAAGGTAAGGACCTGGAAATCGCTATAGAGCTATAGGATATCAAAACCGTAAGTAGGGGTTATGTGAAAAGGGATCGTGGCACCTCCCACACAAACTTAATTTCTTGAGGTTGAATGTCTCTAAATGGGGTTAAGGTAGGGGGCTGAAAATTAGGATAGCAATATAAGTATGGAAACCATCGTTACTGTACATTTATACACCGCATGAAAATAATCCCAAGAAGAAGTTGTTAGTTTACAATAATTAGATTAAGTCACTAAAATAAATAAAACATTGTGATTAGAATAAGTCACAAAATAATGGCCGAGCATGAATTAAATTATAAAACAAGAAAAAACAAATAACAACTTTCTCTCTCGCTAGTCTCTATATATATTAAGACATTATAACAGTGAAAATTAGAATTACAATTCAGTGAAAAATACATGCTTAAAATAATGTTGACTTCTCCGCGAGTTTGACTATTCTGTTCTCACTTCGGATGCTGATGTGTCTGCATTGTCGGCGTCTAGTACCTTCACCCGCGCTATTGCCCTTCCACATGTGCTGTGTTGGTGGGCCGTAAAAAAATTGTATGCGCTGTATTCGTGGCTTTTCAGGGGCCACAAGGGGGCCTCCATGGGCGGTTTCCATGGTAGGATCGGTTGTGGTGAATCTGGTAGTGCTGGCGGTGGCTCAACTGGTACTGTCCCCTCCGTTCGCCCTTGCTGCGATGCGGTACAATTGCGGTCGAAATTTATTTCTGCCGCGGATGCTAGCGTCGATTCGTGTTGCACAGTGTTCATTGCAAATACTACTTGTGGAATTTCTTGATCCCATGTGCGGTGGGCCGTTGATTTTTGTGCCGTCATTGTATTTATGGCCCACTTTACCCGCTCTGTAGGATTTTTGTGCGGTGTGTATGCGGTGGTGAATTTGTGATCAGTTCCGTGGTTGCTAAACTCTGTTATTAGTGCTTTGGATAGTTCGATCCTTCTTCCGGCCAATAGTTTGTTCGCTTCTTCATCGATGATTTGTTGCATGGCTGGATTACGTTGTTTCAGCGGTCGGTTGTGATTTAGCGAGGTCATAGGTTCGGCGGCGGTATTTGGTCCGTTTATCCCACTGAAACGCTTTCGACGGTGCGTTAAAAAATTTTTTTTTGGGATGACAGACAACAGCGTGTTGGTTGCTCTACCATTGTACCATACTCTAGCATAGTAGGGGTTTGAACTGTAAACGAATGTTTGGTCCGCCAGTTGAACGCTTCGTGTACTGATCTCTGGTTGGATTTTGTTTGCATCCACATGCTTCCTTATTGAATCATCGGCATATGACAGCGTGGCACCAGTATCCAGTAGCGCTCGTACGCTCATGCCCTCCAGGGTAACTTGAATGTAAAAACGGCCATCTCCTAGCACTCTGTCAAGTAAATTGAGCTGGCGGGCGGGTGGTTTCGTTGGAGATTGCGGCTGGGCGGAGGGAGAGTGAAATAACGCCCGCGGGCGTTATTTCCTTTTCAAAAGGAAACTGCCCGCGGGCGCTATTTCTTTTTTATAACGGGCGTGTTGACAAAAGAAGATAACGTCGTGTGGAAATTTTAAGTTCTCGAGTAAAAAATAATATAAATTTGTGCCACTCACCCGTAACATGGGATTGCGTAGTCCATGGTTATTTTTTTGAAGAGCGAACGAAGGCCGCCTACGCAGAATGGTGTACTACGCAGAAGGACTTGGAATTACATTAGTTTCGTACCGTGCATTAGGCCACGGTTCAGGCAACCACCCGGACTTGGCATGGCGTAGCCCAGGGTTAATTATCATAAGCCCGGCAGAAGGCCGCCAACCCAGAAAGGTGCTCTGCACATAAATATCATGGATCGCGCCCATAGAGTGCGTACCGTGGCATGTTGCCACGGTTCAGGCAACCACCCGGAGTTGGCATGGCGTAGTCCAGGGATATTTATCATAAGCACGGCCGAAGGCCGCCAACTCAGAAAAGTGTTCTGCACATAAATACCATGGATCCCCCATAGAGTGTGTTAAGGCCACAAGCCTAAATACTAAAAGCACCCCTCGTACTCGCGCATACATGTGTACCCACACCTATACCTTTATTTAGAGCTTTACCGGTAACAGTTTCTTTCCCCTCGGCATAACAACGAAAGTTATCAGTCGCGGGCGAAGAAACTGCTTTCTTCTTGTTGGCTCTTTCACTTAATTTTCAACCGCACGAGTCGAAGCATCCAGCAGCCAAACCAGGTAAGCACACTAAATCCCTTTTCTTTTCATCCACTATATATATATAGTTATTTCATCGAATATATATACTTAAAATCAATCTCAACTTCAATAAATTCATTTGTATATATTTACCACCCTGAACTCGTTGTCTTTGTGATTTGGCTAATTCGTTTCTTTTTCTCTCTTTCTTATTTTACGTGCGAGCGTGACCGACTTCCTGGCCGCCTCCAGCCTGTAAAAACATCGGTCCTATCGCGCCAGAAAAAATTGTCAAGCACAAATAATTATAATTAGTGAAAATTCAAACACATTTTAAAATTGGCAAATCCAGCACTTAATTTCAAAATACATTAAATGCAATAAAAAGAAGGCGAGCCAACTAACGAGCTGCATATATGAAAGAGCCATACCAGCGAGAACACCAACACACATATTCACAGCCGCTGACATCACTACATCACATCCACTTCAACGCATCATCACATCATCATCATACAATCATCACAATACAGTCCATTAGCACACATCTGAGCACAATACAGTCCATTAGTTCACATTACTTCAAAGAGTCCATTACACCATACAACACAGGAAGAGTTTTAAGGTACGTTGGTTTTTATTTGTGCACCATTTTTTATATATACATATACGTGAATTAGCGTATGGTGAATCTTGTGTTCGTTTGTGAAAGAAGCGAACCAAGTGGAAATCTCGTGTTCGGAAGAGCACACTTTCGCCTTTTCGCTATCGGTTAAGTCCCCCACCAAGGGTAAGGCTTATCCGACACAGCTCAAGGCAAGCAGTCAGTGAACATTTTTTTTGGTTTTTTTTTCCTTAGTCACACATCACTGCACTGAATATCACCCTCTTAGCCACATATTCTGGCAACCAATTTTCACAATAGTCTATTTCCACTTGGTTCATGATTTCTTTACACATCCATCACAAAATTCACTAGGTGTTGACATAACTCACACAAATCTGCGTACCCCTTTTACATTCTCACTACGTTGGGTGCCTTGTGGCAACTTAGGCGCATAATAGAAAACAATACATTTTAACAATCCATTGTTCGCTCATTTAAGCTTGAATAAAATATAATTCTAACTTTAAACTTCTTACGAGAAAGTCAATCACTTGCGTATTTATTCTGGTTTGGTTTTTACATAAGGATATCCCTGGCGTTAATTTTAAACTTTCACAAGGCACAGAAATACATATATATTTCGATTTGTAACACACTTCACTTCAGATCAGATCTTCAGAGATTCCCATCTGTAGCACTTTATAAAATTTCGCTTATTTTCCAAGCAATATATATTCTTGGGTCATTACGCTTCGCTCTTGCTCCCTGTAAATATACAACATATTTAAATAGATTAGGAAAATGGAGACCTATATACGTCAGTCCGACTGCATAGTTGAGTTTGAGCAAGAATTCCGCTCGACAACAATAGATGACCTGGATAAACAAGAGGAGCTGAAGTCATTATGGAAGAAGACGAAGGCGTCTTATGACATCCTTCTGGCCTACAAAGAGGCCACTAAAGAAGAATTGCAAGCCATAAAGCAGAAACATAAGACATGTTTTGTCTGCTAGAGGAAATGCATGGCTGCAATAAACGCTCAGGTGGAAAAGCTAACAGCACAACCCATACAACCACCGAAAGAAACTGATCCTTCCAGTCGTGAACATCATATCCGCCTCCCGCCTTGTGACACCGTTGTGTTCAAAGGCGACTATCTCTCATGGCACACATTTAGGGATATGTTCACGGCCATATACATCTTAAACACGCGCCTTACTCCGGTTGAGAAACTCTACCACCTCAACCAAAAAACTGAAGGGGAGGCGAGGGAAATTGTCCGAAGGTGTCCTTTGACAAATGAAGGCTTCACTACAGCGTGGAAAAACCAGGCCGACAGGTACGAAAATAAACGCATTTTGGTCAATACCCAATTTAAGGCCCTTTTCCATCTGACGGCCGTTACAAGTGAATGCGGAAAAGCAATTAAGCAACTTCAACGCGAAATCAATAATTGCATCTCATCCCTCAAATGTCATCAAATTGACATATCTAACTGGTAGGCAATTATTACATACCTTTGCTGCACCAAACTTCCGGAAAATACTCTGGCTCTATGGGAACAAACCATAGAGAATAAAACAGAGATTACCAGATGGAAAGATATGGACAAATTCCTGTCCAATCGGTTCCAAACGTTGGAAACCGTCTCCGACCTTAAGGGTAGCCAAGCGTCAAAAGCACCCAATACATGGTCAACGCCCACGAACCTTTGGGTTTACCAAGCTAGCATCCCCAAACCACCCTGTAAGATGTGCAGCAGTTCCGAACACAAATTACGAGATTGTTTGAAATTCCTCGGAATGGCCCCTGCAGATAGAATATCTTACGTCAAGGGCAACCGTTGGTGCCCGAACTGTCTGTCAGCTGGACACACCGTCACACGATGCCTTAGCCGATTCAGATGCAGCATATGTTGCTCAAGGCACAACACCTTGCTCCACCTGGCAGAAGCTCAACCAAAATGATTTTTCATGGACCAGCTTATTTTGGCCTCTAGATGCCAAAAAATATTTTTTTAATTTTTTTTTTTTATGCCACGCCCATTTCCTAACCTGTACTTTATAAAGTACAGCCGGCGTTAGTATGTACACTCCTCAGTTTAAATTTGGGGGTCTTGCCCTAGGGAAGTGATGATTAAATCCGAATTTGTAACATCATTTCTTTCATAATTATAACACAATAGATCCTCAACTGCTTCTTGGAGACCTCTAAAGCTATTTTTCACACGGAAAGTTTTTTTGTCCTGTACTACAGAAATTTCTGAAAACGGTAGAAAAAAGCAAAAAATGAATACTATATACGCCGGCTGTACTTTTTAAAGTACACCAAATTTTGGAGCGTAAAAAAATATATAAAACTGAACTTATCGCAAAAATATTGTTTTTAGTATTCTTACTAATGCTTTTCTATACACGTTTTCAATAAATAAAGATATTTAAATAGTCACAGTTTACTTTTTTATCACTTCACAGATGTACAACTTTTAAAAGATACATTTTTTTTTCTAACTGATTGACTTTGACACATCACAGGTGACACAATGTGATCCCAATAACGGAAAAAAAAATTAATTGCTTAGAATGGACTGTCAACTAACCACAGGATTGGCAAATTAGTCGGAATCGATTAAGGTGTGTCCTAAAAAAATCACGGAAAAGAGCCTAATTTGCTGTACTTTTAAAAGTACAGCCGGCGGGAAAGGGTTAATAAAATTAGCCTGGATAAACAACTAACTGCCTTTTGGGAGTTATAGGACGTACCCAAAAAAAGGCCACTTAATGAGGATAATGCCTACTGCGAGGAGCTTTTCCAATCGACAACGGAGCGAAACGCTGAAGGCAAATACATAGTCCCCTACCCTTTAAGAGACATTATCCAAATAAAACATGCTTAGGGCCCTCCCTCAACAGAGTTTGCTCTCAATTTTATCGGAATGAGACTCGCCTAGCTAAGACACCGGAGTTGCAGACTGAATACAATAGGGTATTGTCGGAATATGAAAGCTTAGGGCATATGTCAAAGGTTCTGAGAATCATAGCGCCTCTCTCAACCGACTGTTATTTCTTACCGCATCATGCTGTGATTAAAGAAGTGAGCACAACCACAAAGGTTAGGGTGGTATTCAACGCTTCTTGCCCCACTTCTAACGGCATAAGCCTTAACGACATTCTCCATACGGGCCCAGTACTTCAGGATGACCTACCAATCCTACTCCTTCGCTGGAGATTCTTTAGATGTGTCTTCAATAGCGACATCGAAAAGATGTATAGGCAAATATGGATTAAGCCTAATCAGACACCATTTCAAAGAATTGTCTTCCGCGAAAAACCAGGTGATCCTATCAGTGTGTACGAGCTAAAAACGGTCACCTTTGGGGTTAACTGCGCTCCATATCTGGCAATAAGGTCACTGCACCGACTGGCAGACGACGTGGAGTCTTCGTCTCCAATAGCAGCAAATATACTACGAACCAGTATGTACGTCGACGACGTTCTGGCAGCGATGAAATTACAAATGCGTTACAGACCGCCGGATTTTCTCTTAGAAAATGGACTTCGAATTGCAGCTGTATACTTAACGGAATACCTAAAACCCATTTACTAAACGAAGATTTTCTGGAGTTCGAGGACGCAAGTACTGTCAAGCCCCTAGGTATCAGGTGGAACGCGCACGCGGATTTCTTTTACTATATTGCGAAACCAATCGAAAATCGGGATAGGTTCACCAAACGAGCGATAGTTTCAGCTATCGCCAAGCTTTTCGACCTTTAGGTTGGCTCGCACCAGTCATAATCGTAGCCAAGATGACCATTTGGTTAGAAGAGACTGACTGGGACGAGCCAGTATCAAATCTGACCCTGGAAAGATGGCGCACATTTCTGCAAGATTACCCGGCCTTAAACCACATTAAAATCCCACGATGGGTAAATTTTACACCCAAAATCGACGTCGAGATACACGGCTTTTGTGACGCATCTGAAAAAGCGTATGCAGCTACAGTCTTTATTAGGGCGAAAGTTAAGGACCAAGTTCAGGTCCACCTGTTAATGGCGAAAACAAGAGTAGCCCCAGTCAAAACGGTCTCCCTACCGAGGCTAGAACTATGTGGGGCTGTCTTGTTGGCCGAAACGGTGGACACGGTTCTAGCGAGTTAGAACGTAGGGAATTTCAAGGTCCATTTATGTACGGACTCGACCATAGTTTTAGCGTGGATAAGGAAACCCCCCTGCTCTTTGTCAACCTTTGTCTCTCATAGAGTAACGAAAATCGTAGAAAAGGTAGGAGGTGAAGCCTGGCTCCACGTAGACTCCGCATCGAATCCAGCAGATCTTTCCAGTAGAGGGCTTCCACCGACTGAACTCATCAACAATTCCTTGTGGTGGCAAGGACCGCCTTGGCTACAAGGAGACAAGTCCGAATGGCCGACGCAGAACAGGGAGTATAACACAAACATAGAAGAAAAAAGGGTTCAAGTTCATGCCACGACGAGGATGCATGATGCAGACGACATCCCAGGGCGGTTTTCTGATCTATCAAGGGCCTTGAGGGTTATATCCTTTATTCTGAGGTTCTCGCAGAGAACCAATCCGAAAACAAAGCCTCTCTTTAAAGTCGAGTCAAATAGCATTTCACCCAACGAAATAAAACAGACGACTACTCGTCTCAACAGAGACATTACCCCGAGGAGTTTGGAAACCTACAAATGGGAAAACCCATCCACGCAAAAAGCGAAGTCCTGCCCCTCAATCCATTCGTCGACAAGGACAATATTTTAAGAGCGGGCAGACGTCTCGCGGCCTCTGAAGATCTGTCGTACAATGAACGTCACCCCATTATCCTTCCGTACGAGTGTCGCTTCACTCGTCTGCTGGTCAAATTTATCCACCATATTTCACTGCACGGACAACACCAGCTAATGCTGCGTCTCCTACGCACGCAATATTGGGTTCCGAGAGTTAAAACCTGATCCGGTCCACAATTCACAGCTGCAAGGTCTGCACCATATTCCGAAAACAGACTCAAACCCAAATTATGGGGTTTCCTGCCTCCAGAGCGCACAACCTTTTCCCGCCCATTCACAAACTGCGGGGTCGACTTTGCCGGACCGTTCGATATAAAATCATACAGTGATAGAGGATGTCGCATGTCAAAGGGCTATGTGTGCCTCTTCGTTTGTTTTTCGACCAAGGCCATTCACTAAGAAGCCACGAGTTACCTCAGCACGGTCTCTTTCTGGGCAGCCTTCGACAGGTTTGTCGCCAGACGAGGATGTCCAAAGAACATCTACTCCGACAATGGAACCAACTTTGTCGGAGCCTCCAAAGTCCTGCGCACAGAGCTCAAGGCCTTCCTAGCGGAAGTCCGTAGCCAAACCCTATCAAAACATAGCTAGCAAAACCTGAACTGGCATTTCCTCCCAGCAGTTTCTCCTTATATGGGCGGACTTTGGGAAGCAGGGGTAAAAAGTTTCAAGAGCCATTTTAAAAAGATCGCTTCCGATCGCAAATTTACCCTTGAAGAGCTCAGCACCCTTCTGTGTCGAATTGAATCCTGCCTCAACTCTCGATCACTAAGCCCATCGTCCAATGATCCGTCCAACTTGGAGCCTCTTACCCCAGGACACTTTCTCGTTGGAGGGCATTTACTAGCCCCACCTGAGATCGACATAAGTGAGAATCGGGTCTCACTCGTCAACCGTTGGGAAAAACTTAAAGCATTATATCAAACGTTTTGCAAACGCTGGAATTAGAAAAACGAGTAAAGTGGAAACATCCCCAATCAAATCTAAAACAAGGAGATCTCGTTGTCATAAAGGAGGACAACTTACCTCCTAACGAGTGGCGATTAGGAAGAATAGCAAAGCTACATTTCGGTGCTGACAATAGAGTGAGAGTCGTCGAACTCGACACAGCCAAAGGTGAAACCACCAGACCGATTACTAAATTGCAGTAAGCCCTACGACTCCCACCTCATTCTACTCGAGGCCTCTCAGTCTACTCGAGTCCACTGCTCATCTTCCCTAAAGAAAAAAAAAAACCCGGCATTAAGCATAAGATGATTGTAGAACTAGCATAAAATGTTTTCGACATTGATTCGACCAAACACAGTTAGGGTACTCTCTTCTCTCAGCAATACGATCATAAGCCTGGTTTTATTGAATACATTTTATCTGCTCTAGCTTACTGGTTACGCCAGGGTTAAATATTTCACAAAAATTGTGTTTTAGGAACACCTTTCTTGCTCTACCTTTTCTTACATAAATATGCTAAAAACAAAACTAGAATGATCTAGAGCAGAAATATCAGCTCTAGCTTACTAATAGAGTAAGTTAGAGTAGAGAAGCAATGGTCAGACATGAAATAAAAAAAAAATAAAGACTAGCAAGAAAAGCAAAGTTTTAGCATACGTTCATTTGCATTAATTTTGAGAATTTTAAACACAAAAAGATGCCCCTATATGCAGCGGGGCCTAACTAAACCGATTGTTATGGGTTCGAGCTGTATCGACATCCCATAACCCATTTCCAAAAAAAGTTAACTCCTTATCAGTGGGTGATGCCCCTATATGCAGCGGGGCTTAACTAAACATATTGCTATGGGTTCGAGCTGTATCGACATCCCATAACCCTTTTCCAAAAAAAAGTTAACTCTAGGGCTCTTGATTCTAATCGATTAGTCGAGTAGTCGATTACCAACTTTTGTGCTGTTTGAAAATCGAATAGCAGATATTCGATTTCAGCTAGTCGACTAGCTGTCACCAATCGAATACTAACGATTAAATCGGGTTCCCAGTTTTTACCCGGGTAATAAAGCGGCAAATTTCTACTGTAATTCGCATGCATGTTTAAGTGGTATCTGCCATTTTCGCCAATTTATTTGTTTCATTTCTTTGAAATTTAAAAAAAATGTAACAGGAGCACAGAATATTTGTGTAGGTAGATATACAAAAATGAAATTTTGAAAAATGTATGTATGTTTGTAGCAATATTTGTATGTATGTAGATAAAAAAAGTTTGAAAATTTTTTTTCACACTGCAAAACGTTTTATGTCAATATTATTCTTTTAGGGGTAAGTGCGCAATGTACGCATCTTTCTCTTATTCTACGTCGCCGTTTGCAAAAAGATAGTTGAATGATTGATTCGTGGGGCAAAAAAAAAGTTAAAGTACATTCAAATACACCTAATTTTCTAAAGAACTCAAAAATTACAAACATTACATAGAGCGTTTTGATGTATTACCAAAAATATACGGGAACATTAGAGTGCCAAAAAAAGTTCCACACTTTCTATCGGAATGATTAAGCTTGAGAATTAATTTTTTTTTTTGTAGCAAAATTGCTTCTGCACGCCAATGAAAGATTTCCAATGAAAATAAAAAACAAAATTTGACATGTGAGAAATTAGATATACAAAAATGAAATTTTGAAAAATGTATGTATGTTTGTAGCAATATTTGTATGTATGTAGATAAAAAAAAGTTTGAAAATCTTTTTTCACTCTGCAAAACGTTTTATGTCAATATTATTCTTTTAGGTGTAAGTGCGCAATGTACGCATCTTTCTCTTATTCTACGTCGCCGTTTGCAAAAACATAGTTGAATGATTGATTCGTGGTGCAAAAAAAAAGTAAAAGTACATTCAAATACACCTAATTTTCGAAAGAACTCAAAAATTACAAACATTACATAGCAATTACAAACATTTGTAGCAAAATTGCTTCTGCACGCCAATGAAAGATTTCCAATGAAAATAAAAAACAAATTTGACATGTGAGAAATTATAAGCTCTAGGTCTTAGTTTCTGTTTGAAAACTTTAGATTTGTAACAAACTTTTCAAATTGTTATTTGGTTCATGCGCTGCTAAGTGCTCTCCAATGCTGCTGTTATGTCAGGCCGAGTTAAAATACAGGAGATGATTGAAACACGAGCTTTTAATCCAATTTAAGATTGTATAATTTCCCCTTTAAAAGCTGATGTGGTTTTTTAATATTAAAGTCGCTGGGAATTATTTGGAACGCATAATAATAAAAAAACATGCTCGTAAAATTTCTGGAATTAGCGCTTTTCGAAATTGATGATTGAATAAATATTATATAAATTTTAAGGAAATATTTAAGCACACGCTAATAAGTTGTTTTTAATATTTGAGAAGTATCAGGAGCACAGAATTTCAATGTAAGCAATTATACAAAAAAAAATTCAATAAACTGGTATGTACAGATGGGGGTTGGTGGGGCAACTACTCCCAATGTTAAATTGCATTTCGAAAATATCGTTGTGTATAAGGAAAGAACTGAAAGCTAGTAGAATGCGTGTTTTTGAAGTTATTAACGTTAATATTATTATCAATATTACTGCAGTATTGCAGTCATGTTACTTTATTGATGCTCTGATGCTGATACTTAAGAGATAATGGGGTCTATCAGTTATTCCGGCGGAGCTCCCGGCAGGAATAAAGGTAATAGAGTCAATAAAGATAACATCGAATTTATCGAAACATACCGCCAAATTCCCTTAAAATCGTTGGAATTCCCTCAAGATCTGTTACATTTTCTCCCGCCGGGAGCTCCGTCGGAATAGCTGATAGACCCCAATATGCAACAATAATTTCGTACTTCATTTTCATGTAGCGACTGATTAACTTGTGATGGGCAACAGATTGTCAACATTTTATTCAACACACCCCATATTTTTGTATACGGGACGCTACTGAAATAATTTTCTCAAATTTTTGACAAGCGGCCATGTTTTTTCAATAGTACAATATTTGTGACATAATTACATACTTACATAAAGAAATTCTGTCTCCAAACCCTGTAGGGAATTCATATAACTCCAAGTCAACTATTATTATTTATTTTCATCCTAGCTGTTCATTGTACCATTGGTATAAATTAATAAAAAAGAGCAATTGCTTTTTCGAAACCTTTTCTCAAATACCAAATATCTACAGGTTTCTATACATATAAGTACTTGTTTTAGTTAACTAATCAAATTTAGTTATGAGATATTAATAATAATTTTTTTACGTTTTTGGTTTGGTTTTATCATGCATTCATACGTAGCTGTCCAGACCTCAGTTAAGGTCGAAACCGGTCTTCTAAGCCAGATCAATGCTGACATCATACAAATTTTCAATGAAATCAAAAGCTGACTTAAAAAAGATACTTTTTTTAATCTGAAATTCCAATCTTGGCTTTCGTCATAATGACGACAATCCGCCTAAGCGGTTTTTTGCCGTTTCGTATCAGAGCACGTCAATCATTCCTTTTTAGCGATAACTGACGCCAATTGGAAACCCCAAGGGAGTTCAAGTCATCCTCCACCTGTTGTTTCCATCTCAGTCGAGTGTGGTACCACAACGAAACGCATGAGCTCAATGAACTTTTTTGAGAAAAAACCTCCTCTTTGAGACGAAAAAATTTATGTGTCAAACTTTAAAATCCGACAACAAATGCCAAAGATTTGAAGAAAAATGTAATTAGGCGACATCTAGGCTTGCCAAAAAAAAATAATTGTTTTTTTTAATCTTTGAAACTTTGGTGGACTTTTGCCGTTTGGGAATAATTTTTTCTTAAATTATTCTATGTTTTTATTATTAGTGAACAAGATGGAAAAGTAACAACAATTACAAGCTACCATGATTACGTAATTTCGGCCTTGCTCAAGGGCACTTATCAAATAGCTTTGTGTTTAGAAATTTTTCATCACCTTTTGTTGGTCATCGAACCAAGAACCAAGGGGATTAGGAATTTCTAAGCCCGCAGTGTGTACCTCTTACACCAAGCTGCGTTGAGATTATTGCCAGCTTATATCCATCATGTTCACTTAGTATGTATTCATTTTATTTGTTTTTTTTTTTTTTTGTTTTTATACTACCTTATCGACAACTAGAGCGACATCAATCGGCTGCCATTTATACTAGCAGTGTCAAGGATTTTTAGTGCACCCCGTGATCATTTTACTGACAGCTGCAGCTTATTTTCACAGGGTGGCTTTTTTCGCTGTGTCCTGCGATTAATATGTATGTATGTTATGAGTTTGTGGTCATTAATTTGAGAATCTTTGAAACTTTGGTGGACTTTTGACCGTTTGGGAATAATTTTTCTTAAATTATTCTATGTTTTTATTATTAGTGAACAAGATGGAACAGTAACAACAATTACAAGCTACCATGATTACGTAATTTCGGCCTTGCTCAAGGGCACTTATCAAATGGCTTTGTGTTTAGAAATTTTTCATCACCTTTTGTTGGTCATCGAACCAAGAACCAAGGGGATTAGGAATTTCTAAGCCCGCAGTGTGTACCTCTTACACCAAGCTGCGTTGAGATTATTGCCAGCTTATATCCATCATGTTCACTTAGTATGTATTCATTTTATTTGTTTTTTTGTTTTTTTTGTTTTTATACTACCTTATCGACAACTAGAGCGACATCAATCGGCTGCCATTTATACTAGCAGTGTCAAGGATTTTTAGTGCACCCCGTGATCATTTTACTGACAGTTGCAGCTTATTTTCACAGGGTGGCTTTTTTCGCTGTGTCCTGCGATTAATATGTATGTATGTTATGAGTTTGTGGTCATTAATTTGAGAATCTTTGAAACTTTGGTGGACTTTTGACCGTTTGGGAATAATTTTTTCTTAAATTATTCTATGTTTTTATTATTAGTGAACAAGATGGAAAAGTAACAACAATTACAAGCTACCATGATTACGTAATTTCGGCCTTGCTCAAGGGCACTTATCAAATGGCTTTGTGTTTAGAAATTTTTCATCACCTTTTGTTGGTCATCGAACCAAGAACCAAGGGGATTAGGAATTTCTAAGCCCGCAATGTGTACCTCTTACACCAAGCTGCGTTGAGATTATTGCCAGCTTATATCCATCATGTTCACTTAGTATGTATTCATTTTATTTGTTTTTTTTTTGTTTTTATATTACCTTATCGACAACTAGAGCGACATCAATCGGCTGCCATTTATACTAGCAGTGTCAAGGATTTTTAGTGCACCCCGTGATCATTTTACTGACAGCTGCAGCTTATTTTCACAGGGTGGCTTTTTTCGCTGTGTCCTGCGATTAATATGTATGTATGTTATGAGTTTGTGGTCATTAATTTGAGAATCTTTGAAACTTTGGTGGACTTTTGACCGTTTGGGAATAATTTTTTCTTAAATTATTCTATGTTTTTATTATTAGTGAACAAGATGGAAAAGTAACAATAATTACAAGCTACCATGATTACGTAATTTCGGCCTTGCTCAAGGGCACTTATCAAATGGCTTTGTGTTTAGAAATTTTTCATCACCTTTTGTTGGTCATCGAACCAAGAACCAAGGGGATTAGGAATTTCTAAGCCCGCAGTGTGTACCTCTTACACCAAGCTGCGTTGAGATTATTGCCAGCTTATATCCATCATGTTCACTTAGTATGTATTCATTTTATTTGTTTTTTTTGTTTTTTTTGTTTTTATACTACCTTATCGACAACTAGAGCGACATCAATCGGCTGCCATTTATACTAGCAGTGTCAAGGATTTTTAGTGCACCCCGTGATCATTTTACTGACAGCTGCAGCTTATTTTCACAGGGTGGCTTTTTTCGCTGTGTCCTGCGATTAATATGTATGTATGTTATGAGTTTGTGGTCATTAATTTGAGAATCTTTGAAACTTTGGTGGACT